>VZTB01018167.1:218932-288012 GCA_013397245.1 Thryothorus ludovicianus
TTGGCTCCATCATTAAGATAAAGAAACATTTAGAGCTGGCCATGGCAATGTATTACTGTCATTACAACTAACATTTCTAGTACCTGTCAGACTGTACCTTTCCTTGCAAATATTCTGGGAGTTGAGCCTTACAACATCCTCATAAATCATGCAAATATCTCATTTGAAAGATGAACAACCTTAGGCACAAAGCTCTCAAATGATTTGCCCAAAGTCACACAACAAGTTAGAGAATAAAACCTAGGAATATTGATTCTCAATTCTGTATTCTAACCACTAAACTCACTCTTTCATTTTGATGCACCCAAACTCAAACACACTAAGACTGTTGACCTGATTAAATTTGAAAACACTCATGGTAGATTTATGTTCTTCTTTATGCATAACTTTGTTCTTCCTGTGTGCATACAAAACATCTACTACATTTCTGTTTATTAGCAATGCATTTATGTCCTAATATGCTACTTTTGCAGAACATTAAGGTTACATAAAAGTTGTTGACAGTAGAGTCCTGTTGTGAAACACGTTCCATTAAGCATGAGAACAACGTGTTCAATCTTTTAAGGCAAATAAATTAGCCTCGGATATAGTTTAGTTTCTGAAGGCCATTTGCTCACCACAGATACCCTCACATTTAATGCTTCTATTGTTTGCTGTGGGAAGAAGCATTCCACACTTTTCTCAGTAGTAACAGTGTATCACTGTGAATATTCAGATATTTATTAATTTGGAGGCATTCATTTTCTTCCTAGACATTGAAAATCATGTAACAACAAAATAGCAGGCTTATTCTTTTATCAGTCATTATTGATGCTTGAGTCAAGAGTTTTTAGGATCAAAGTCACCAGAGTCCACCTATTGGAGAACATTAGCAAAATTCAAGTTTATTCACATACCTAAATAGATACAGAGACAGTATCACTATTTTTCTACTGAGTTGAAACTTAAGAGTAGTTTGAACAAGATTTTCTGAGACTTAACATTTTTTCCCTTGCTAAGCAGCTAATATACAAACTGACTCATTCACAATGTGCATGTCTTAGTTAGCAGTGATCTATTTTCTACAGTATCTCACCACTAGAAACAGCTAGGTTTCAGATCAACTACAGCAGGAAGAATTGGCTGCTCTGAAAAGCAGTAGAGATTTTATGAGTAATTAAATTACACCTTTTTTGGCGATTTTCATATCTGAGCATGAGTGGCTCAGTCCTGTGTAGTTTCTAACCTCTCACAACAGTTGTGGCATAGTAATAAATTAAATGTGTCACTTTTTCTTCACTTTGAAAAGCTTAAGAATTTTCTGGCTATAAAACAATACACTGTGAAACAGAGTAATGTGTGTGGCAAGTTTTCTTTTTTTTAGTTTTCCATTATATTGCTTTTCATTTAGTTTCCACTTACTCTATTCCCACACAGGTGAAAGGCAAGGAATAAGAAGGTAACCATCTGCAAAATGAAAGGATTTCTTAGGCAGAAATAATGCTTTCTTTAACTTCCTTTTACTGAGAATTTCATGTTTATTCTTTTATTCTAACTAGTTTATTCTTTCCTTGTTTTTACCATAAAACAGAAGCACATATTTCATACCTCCACAGTAGTTTTAATTGTTTCCCTCCTTCTATCATCTACTTTGTTTCCAGGCATTTGGGACTTATCACTCGTGACCTCAGGAGACTATTGTTCTTTCTTAATTCCAAGGATACTTTTATCACAGAAAACACACCGGTGAGCATGGTTCCTGTATTTAGGAAACTGTGATCTTTAAACTTTTAATTTACCACCCATTTCACAGCTAAGCTATCTTTCCCAAGCTGCAAAGTTTTGCACTCCTCATCAGTAGAACTCAAGAAAAAAAAAATTCTTTTTTTCTTTGGTTTTTTTTTTTTGTTTAAAGTTTGACCTGGGATTAATTCTTTTTGGCAGGAGAAACCTGTTACATTTTCATTGGTCCTACAGCTATATGGGTAAAGTGTTGTTATCTTTTTGCCTTTCAGACAAGTAGCATGGCCATTGACACATTTAAGGACAAATCCTGAGAAAACAGGTGCAGCAATCATGTATGCCAGCAGATGCATTCTCTGCTTTGTTAACGTTGCCAGCTGCAGAAGAATTTCACCAAAGGGAACCTGGGGAATTTACACTGAGTGGTGCATAATTTAAGCTTGCCACTGATTATTCCTTATGTGTGTAAGCTCAGCATATGAAAACTCTGGATAAGGGATTGTGAGATGTGGGGCACAGAAACCAGAATCAGGTTATTATCCCTTAAGCACTATAGAAAGAGATTCACAGAAATTTTGCAAGATTGGTAAACCTTCAATTCTCTTTAAACTCTCTTCCTAAAATAGTTAAGGGAGGATCTATAGTTTTGTTTAAGGTTGTTATTTTGTCCTTTATTTCTGTAAAATCCTATTGCATCCAGTCAGAAATCAAATATGAAGTTTTTTTGAGTAAGATATCCTTGTGTAAACTTGTATTAATGCCCAATGCAGCATAAACATATATGTCTGTATAGATTAAATTGTCTGTCATTTTTTCATTCCTTCACAGGGTGTGGAGAGTGTTGAAATTTAAGCCTCTGAAACCAAGGGAATAAAACCTGAAGGAAATTAATGAATTGGTTGGGTTGGAAGTGATCTCAGTGGATCATGTGGTCTCACCTCCTTGCTTGAGCAGGATCATCCTAAAGCACATGGCACAGGATTGTGTCCAGATGAGGAAGAAGCCCCACAATCTCTCTGGACAATTGTTCCAGTGCTCCATCACTCCCACAGTAAAGTTCTTCCTCATATTCACATTGATCTCCCTGTGCATCAACTTCTGCCCATCACCATTGGTTCTGTTGTTTGACACCACCAAGAAGAGCCTGGAAATATCCTTATGACACCCTCTCTTTAGATATTTATGCACTTTAATGAGTTAATATGAGTGGAGATAGCTGGAATATAAACAGTATGTGTTCGGTAAAACAGCCAGCAGAGATAATCCTCAGCTATGCCTGCATCCTCTTGCTAAACCTCACTAAGATATGTCAGATTCTCTTGACCCAGGGTTAGATGCCACAGATGTGTTTGCAGTGTCCTCCCATAAGGGTTTTAAGTCAGTTGAAAAGCAGGCTTAAAGCTTCCAGGACTATTTTATAGTGTGGTCAGATTAAAAAATCACACCAGGATTTTTGACCATAAAAACCATAAGGCTTTGCACTCTTCCTTAACATTTCTCAGAGAAGTTCTCTTCTTCATTTTCCCAGCCTATCTCCACAGCAGAGGGAATGCTATAATGTTATGATCTCCCAGAGGAATATCAGAGTCTAATGATCAAAGAAGGGAAGAATCAGAGGAAAATGTTAGAAACCATATGTAGAGTATGAAAATTAGTTAAGTATAAAGTATTTAAAAGATTCCACTTCACTAGCATTCCTGTCATTTCTATTTTGTACTTTGTTGAAAAGCTATATTTCTGTAATCTGCCACAGGGAGTCATTAGGACATCACCGGAAGATCTCTGCCTACTCACTTCCTCAGTGATAAATGTGATGGCTTTCTCTCATTGTTCTTCTCTAAAGTTATCTCTACAAGTTTGCTGACATATTCCACAGGCAAATAACTGATTTCCAAATAATACTGGCAAAACCAGTATTACAGGAAGAAGGGTGCTAATCAATACATAGACACATTCTAAATAAATTTAAAAGTTCCAACCCAATTTATTTTCTTACTGAAGAGGTCTCAAAAAATTAACACCACAGAAAAAAATGACAAAGATTTAATTGTAGAATTGCTGTTATATCTTATACCATTACTCCTTTTATCTATTCAAATAAGGCTCAAAGTCTAAACTGATTATATTTCTGACATTCTCTGAGACTAAAATGGACTGACTAAAGATTTTAAACTCCTAGGTAACTAAATATTAAAGTCCTATCTCATGATAACCACAACAGTTATTTCAAGACTTGACAGAGGTAGGTATTTTTGACTTTTTACAGAACCAGAAGGTAAAAGGGGATCTACGTGATACAGTGAATGTAAAATGAAAATAAGTATGTTAATACAGCTTTAATATAGTTTTTATTAATGTTTTTCATATGTCTGGGGAATAATAAAACCAGATATTTTTTTGATAGCTTTCCACCTATCTTCTCTACTTCCCTGGTTTTTTATTGGCAGTGGTATTCCTGCACCCTCATGCTCTGATTCTCTCCTTAAGCTGGTCAGAGGAGTAGATCTAATTTCTCATTCAGTCATCTGCCAGTTAGGTGGCAGCATACCATCCATATTGGAATGGTGTCTGAACTCGAGTATTAGGCACCCAGAGTTGTCTGATGAATGTCCTGTTGGAAGCTGAGCCCTCGGGCAGATTCCAAGGTCCCTGGAGCAGAGACAGAGTGAACAGTGGAGGCATTCTACTCTGCATGAGGAGCAGCAAGTTTTTAATAGTTTTCAAAAGTAAAATCAATCCATTTTATTAAGACAAATGCAGAGAAAACACATATCCCATGAAAATAATTTCTGCAAAAAACTCTTCATCAATTTACTATGGAGGATTTTCTAAGAAAAGAACTTCCATTTTTCCTTGTTACCACAGTATTATAAAAATGCAGGCTCTAAAAAAAAAAAAACCACCAAAACCTAAAAAATGTAGGGTTTATGACATTTTATTGGTGATGACAACAGCCTTATCAAGAAGATTTTGCATAAAAATAAATAAATTATGAAGCTAGAGAACCTGTATGGAGAATTAAACCTATTTGAAACATTCTGGATAGTAGCTTTTTGAAAAACTTAAAAGGAGGCTGTTGCTAGGATACTATGACTGCTGTCATCAGCCTAATGTGGCAGCATATATATATATATATATGTAAACTTTTGGTTTTATTTGTTGTTTTTTTTTAACAAGAGATCTTGACCAATGAGCAGTACAGACTATAAGCAATGTTATCAAACCTACCAGGTATATTAAAGATGGAATAGAACATTCAATTTCATGTGAAAACATGAAATATTCCATTCAAAGTGAAGCCCATCAAAGGATGTCACAAGAAACAGACACAATTCTTGTTAGGTGCTTCAATAAAAGAACACAGACACATGCTTTAGAAGAGAGCTGAGAACAGAAGCCAGAGAAATAAAGAAAAAGACTGAACAGATGTTGCTGTTGAGGTGAGGGAAGTGTGTAGACATTTCATTCTGCTGGAATCAAGGACAGCCAAAACCATCAAAACCAAAAATGACCAAAAATGGGTGCTGAATTAGTCTTCGAATTGGGAATGGCTAGTTTGTTGAAATGATCAAAATAGAGGATCAAAGGAGTATATGGAAAGTATACAGATCTGAAGTCAAATTAGGTTTATGGGCAAAATTATGACTCTGTTAAGAGAGCCCAACATCTCCTCAACTAGAAGAGGCCACTAGATAGTCTTCAATACATTTTCATGTCAAAGAAAGTGTCCAAGGCTGTCCAGGCTATTCAGGTGTCTGTGCTATCTATTTCAGTGCAGTTTTGCCTCTGAGAGTCTGGGCCTGCTATCAGAGCAGAACAGTTCACAAAGAAAATCAGCTTGCATGACAAATTTTTTGCCCTGCCTGAGGAGGAGTGCAAAGGTATTCTCTCTTAATTAAAATATGAATGCTGTCATCTGATAATCTTCCTTGTGAGAAATAACAAGCTCACTAATTAAATGTGCAATTTCTTGACATTTAAACAGGTCAATTCTCTTTTCCATGTGTCTGATCATTTATTTGAGGTGCTACTTTCAGGCATGTTTATTATACTAACCAAAATTAATAACCAGTATAACAGACCCTTCTGAAACAGAAGGGTAAGTAATGTAGTTTTGTCCTTTGCTCAACTGAAGTTATTTTAATATAAAAAATATTTATAATTAAGTAGAGGATAGATATTTCATTTTTATTAAGTCCTCATCACCTTTCTGAGCTTCCTATATGTGTCTTCTGATGTCTGTATTTCATAAGGCTATGTCTTTACTCATTTGTCTTTAATGAATAAAATGTGATTGCATAAAACTCAAAGAATATGGCAAGATGGCCCAACTATAATTTAGTGATATAAATTCGGAAAAGAGTGCTATTGTAGATAGATTTCTTGTTCTGGTATGAATAGACTGGAATACCTGTGGGCACAAACTTTTATTTTTAAGAGCTTATGTGACTTCCACAACTGTAATAACTGAAAACAGGTCTTGATTTTTAGCACAATAGTGAGAATATGATAAATCACATTCTAAGTGTAGGTTTCAGCAAGTCAGTCTAAAATTAAATTTTCTTTTTCACAGAAAATTCAAATCTTCTTGGAATTTCATTTAGTCTGAATGGGATTGAAGAGTTCAAGTTTTCAAATATTCTGCATACCAAAATTTTAAAAGCATTCTCTTTTGAAAAAAAGCAAACTCAGTCCCTTTGAATTTACTGAGCTATTAATCACAGAATCACAGCTCAAGCGGAGCTGGAAGAGACCCATAAGGATCAAGTCCAACATCTGGCCCTGAACAGCATCATCCCCAAGAGTCACACCATGAGCCTGAGTGCCTTGTCCAAGCACTGCTGGAACTCAGGCATATTTGAAGCCATGACCATTTCCCTGGGGAGCCTGTTCCAGTGCCCAGCCACCCTCTGGGTGAAGAACCTTTACCTGATATCCAACCTAAACCTCCCCAGATACAACTTCAGCTCATTCCTCTGGGTCCTGTCATTGTCAGCACAGAGATCAGTGCCTGCCCCTCCTGTTCCACTCACAAGGAAGTTGTAACTGTAATGAGGTCTTTCCTCTGTCTTAATGAAATATAAACTCTTATTTCATAAAGTTATTTAGATGTATGAAAAGGTTGTATGAGTTACAGATTTAAATGTTTTGAAGTAGGGAACGGCCTTTCTCAGCAGATATCTGAAGACAATCTGGCATTTATTACCATCTGCTTTGTTCTTCAGCATTATGAACTTAATTTATGTGATCCTTCTGATGAAAAAGAAATGCATGCCCTTCATTGCTTTGACTTTCATGGCTTGGATTTTTTATTTAGTTGGGGGTTTTTTTGTTCTGTTTTGTTTTGTTTTCTTTTTTTTCCCATAAGTGAGAGGTCTGTGCAAGGGGTTGACCTGTTATCTTTATGCTGTAATTTATGAAGAAGTTACAATAGTCAATTGTCTGATACCTTACTGCAGGGATACAGAGTAGGCAACATTTTTACTATGTAGCACTGCAGTTCTCAGACCAGGATGGTAATTGCAATTAGCGACAGTTTGAGTTCATAGACCAGGTTATTAACTGAAGCAGTAAGAAACAGATATACTGTCTGCTTAGGACAGAGAGCTAGGGCAATAACCTTGTATGCTGCAGCAGTGGGAAATGGCAAAACATGTCAGAGCTCTCAGAAATTATAATTTTCTGTGTGTAGCTGAGGTCAACAGTTGGCTTTAGTATAATGAGAAATGAATTACTCAGAATAAAAGTAGTGTTATATCTTGATTTTTGATCATTCTTATTTTAATGTGCAGTAAGAGACTGAACATTTTAGCACCTGTGATATATTTTATCTTTTTTATCTTTTGTGTCTTAAACTATCCCAACCTAAGTATTCTGCTTTAAAATCTTCAATTTATCTTAAACTTTTAAGGTTTGCAAAGGTCTTAATTTTATACATATCTCTCCATAAATTGGTGACTCCAGAAAGATTTAATAACAGCCTGAAGTATATATTCAAATTGGGCAGAACAAACACAGTAGGTAAATAAGCAATGAAGTGCACTTAAATCTCTTTTCAACTAGGCTTCAGTAAGAATACTGGCCACTGAATTGACAAATTCAATTGGCAAAATTACACTTAGTGCAATTTGAGGTTTCCTAAATTGTTTGAGGTACCTGCACACAAATGATACATATGTCACATGACAGAGGTAAAGATCCATTTAAGTATCAATATTGAATTGAATCCTTCCCCTACTTCTGATGGCTGAAGTTAAATGTTGTAAAAATCTATCTCAAGAAGACAATACAGTTGACTAAACACGGTTCCTAAAGCAGTATCTTAGGGTCTCCACAATATCTGCGTCAGACTGTCAGATATGCACAGGACTCACAAAAGACCAGGTCAAATTTTGGGTTAGTAGTTGAAAAGCTGAAAAGAAATTTCTCACAAAGAAGTTTTAAACATAATTTTGAACCACCCTAAACCACCTCAGATGACGCTGTCTCTAAACTATCACATTAAAAAATAGAAATGTTGGTAGAAGGAGAAATTTAAACTGTTTATTCTGTCTCAATTATTAAAATATTAAATTTACTCTGCTTGATTTCAATAAGATATAAGCCTGGAAGAACTAAAGATTCGTGAAAGAATTATTTCTTCTTGGATACCATGTGTAGCTTCAAATTTCCCTTTTTGACCTAATTATTTTAGAAGAAGGATTTCTTAAAATCTCAGCTTTGATAGATTACAAGTGTTGTCTACGTTATACACTGAAAATCATGACAAGGTTTTGTGTTTCCTTACATGAAAATTCATCTCTTTCAAAATCCATAACAGGCAAAATACATTGCTAATCTGTATATATCAATCCATATTCCTTTATATCAAGAAAATCTTATTTTGTACAGGGTAAAAAATAATGATTTATATATATCTCAGAGTTTTATTCTGCATTCTGGGTCACTCATTCCAGCATTTAATTTGTTAACGATAACTATTGCTGTCCAAAACTTCTCATCACTGAAGAAAAATTACCAGAAAAGGAAGAGGCCTAGAACCTGACTGAAATACGTGGGTTATTATTAGCTAAGACATAGACTTAGAACTGTTAATATGCTATGGAGTGCACAGGAGTGCATTCTTCCTGGACTTTGTTGGCCACACTGCTGCTATGGAGCACAGTCAGTTGACAGGTAATGAAGAGAAATGTGGTCTTTAAGATAAGTATGATTCAGCACACTGACTATTTGAAAAATAAATTGGATACAGAACTGACATGACTGTAATATACATTGGTCATTTGTTGGAATATGCAAAGAAACTATATTAAAACCTAAGATAAAAATAAAAAACAGTATCAAAATTAGAGGTAGATTCTATATACATAGAATCATAGAATAGTTTGAGTTGAAAGGGACCTTTTAAAGGTACTCAATTCTTTTTTTATCACTAAGTTACATTTTTTAATCTTGATTTGTAATTGTCAAATATTTAGATTGGGAACAATTAATTTTGTAGGATTATTTTTGAGCCAGACATTGGCAATAAATAATTAGCTTTTGTGAAAATTAAAAATACACAAACTACATAAACATACCTCCCTAAGTGCATTGTTTTTACTTATAAGTTATGGTCTTTTTTCACCCTGTGACATTTCTTGCTTTCTCTGCAGATCAGCCAGTGCACAGTAATAATGAAAGCACATTTCAGTCACAACAGTAATACAAAACATTGCTGACACCTCTGTACCATGCTACATTGTGTGGAAGAGCACATCCAGAGATGCATGAAACAGGTACATTGCACACAAATACTTCTAGGAAGTGACATTCATCTGTGGCACCTCAAAAAAAAAAGCAATTCAAATACCTTATTCCCAGAAAAACAGCTACTGTCCCTGTTTATTTCTCATTGAATAAAGCAATGGAAAATTAACTGAGAGTAACTTAACAATGTGAACAAGATCACACTCCATTGAGCTACCAGTCATCAAGTAATGCCAGACATTGCTTACTAACTAACCAATACCCCAATTTAAATGTCACATTCACCAGAATGCTGATATACAAAAAATATTAGTCATTTGCCAGTTGGTCTGTTTGTACACTAGAAAGGAGGACAGAAATTGAGCAATGTAAATGAAAGGGTACACAGCTGCAGTGATACCCATCTTCCAGATGAAAAGAAGTCAGGCAGTGCTGTGCCAGGGCTATGATTCCACTAACAGATATCTATTTTTTATGAGACTAAACCCCTTCTCCATTTACTCATTATTGTCAGTATTCCAACATTGCTGATACTCACATGCTCTGCTATACATTAAACAAAATCCTAGAGCAGTGTTTAGAGGGAGCATCCAACATAAAAAATAAACACTCCATGTGTGGATAATTCCTGAGCCTTCTAGCTGGAGGGTTGGAAGGTGCTGGGGCAGAGGGATTCCTTACCTCAAAGGAATGCATGGGTGCACAGTACTTCCTCCAGTGGCTGCAGAGCTCATCTTGGTGCTAGCCTTGCTACTGCTGCTGCTGCTGCACTGAGAAGAGGGGGAAGAATGACTCAGAGAGAGAATAACTATAACTACTATCAGCAGAAAGATGGACCCCCACATGGTCCACAGTCAGAGTTGCCCCTCTATGCAGCAGTTCTCTAAGTGTGTGTACATGAACACGTGGATCTGTACAGGCTGGGAAACTGTTCAAAACTGTAAAACACCTTTATGAGGACTGATGCAATATGCAGATTTGCCAGCGGATAAAAGATTTAAAAATAAAACATGTTTGGCAAGTTCCAGTTCCTGCTTGCCAACTTGGAAAGGAGAAGAGTGATCAGGGTAAAGTAATTAAACATTTTTAGCCTTCCTTTTCCATGTTATTGTCTCCATTTTATTGCTCAGTATTAAGCTAGCCTAAACATTGCTTCAAAGCGTGAGCTCTGAGGTCCTCCCTTTTTGCACTCGTACTCAGGGTTCTCAGCCACAGTCTCTAGTCACCACTTGTGAGTAATCACAGAGTGGCACAACTACCACTAAACACAACAGAGCACAAATCTGGTTAGCAGAAAAGACTGCACTTTATAGCCTTTAGCTCAGCAATAAGATGTTTTTGAGATTCCTCCTTGTACAGTGCATTGTAATGGGTTGTGTGATTAACAAGCACCACTGCCAATGGAGTCAGACACCAGAGCAAAACATTTCCCCGCTCCTGCCAAACAACAAATTTAAGGCCCAATTCAGTTTGAGTACAGCCAGTTTCCTTGCTACAGAAGCTGGCCATGATTTTTACTGAAATAAGCCCTTTGCTTTTAGAATGCAGATGAGCATTCAAGACAACCTAATTAAAAACATCAATGATTTTTTTTCCATTGCTGTTTGCTTCTGCTTGACATGATTTAATGTCAGATACCTCTGAGCATCAGAGCTTTTCTAGATGTATGGCTGCAGCATCCCTGTTCCATTCCAGGAACAGTGTACCTTCTGCTAGATGACTTTTTTTTTTTAATTCTAGATATGTAAATCACTTCTTCCAAGTTGATGTTCCCTTCCTATTAAGCTGCCACTACCTCAAATATTCATGTTGGCTTCCCAGCATAATAATAAAATCACCTCTTAGCCTCTACAAAATATTTTTATAGTCAGTTTGTTTGGGCATCATTAGCCTGGCACAAAAATACTCTGCAAGCAAAATATGGGTAAGTCACAGGTATAAAGCAATTCTTTATTGGCCAGAATGCATAAAAGACAGCTGGTGTTTAGTGACCGGTGAGGTTAAGCACTGGTGTGCTCAGACTCCAGTACAGCAGCTGGAAAGCCTTCACCAGGCAGGCAGGTGTTGCTGAGGAGTGAGGGGTTGGTGGCCACGGCTCCCAGGAGCCACCGTGGGGGCAGAGCTGCTTCTCCCTCTTACCCCGTCAGCAACCCCATCCTGGCAGTCCCTGGCTGTCTCTGACTAGACCAGCCACCAGCTACCTTTGTTTCTTTCCTTAAGGTGTTAGCATTTCCCGTCAATGTTTTCTCTGCCGAGTCCTTGGTCTCCTAGCAATCACATATCAGCAGTCCTATCGCTCTCCGTAATTTCTTACTTTTCTTATCCCGGTACAGACAGTGTCACAGCTCTGGCTCAGCAGTCTGAGTCAAGGTTACACAGCTGGAGTGTATCAAAGCTGGACCCCCTGCTCGAGCAGCTAAAACCCCAGCAGTGGGGGGCTACAGAGAGAGGGTAACAGTGTGCCCTGGCATCATATGGGATTCTTTCTCGGACACTGTTTTATTCCACTCACACCTCATTCCTGATTATTTCCCTGATCCTTCTGACTCCAGTTCCTGTTTTTCTCCTCCAGTATAGAATTCTAGAAGAATAACTATAACTACTATCAGCCTTCAATTACTCTTTAGTTTTGTAACACTTGCTATTCAGTTGCCACCCACTATTGTGTGTTGGCTGTCCAGTATGAATTTGCAATCTAGCATTCAGAGAAACAATGTTGGGCACAAGTTTCTCACTGTAGGGTTACAATACTCTGTCAGTAGGGAAAGGATACAGTTCTGGCCTGTTTCCCTGATGAGTGCACAGAATTTTAGCCAAGGAAATATGTTTTCTTCTCCTTTAATCCTCTTCACAGCAAAATTTAAGAGGAACACCCAGAAAGGACACCATATGTTTGAGAATATGCCATCATATACTTTCGAGCCCTGTAGTTGCTGCTGCCCTTTAGCCATTAAAACTGCAAACAGCAGTGTTTCTTAGGTAGCCAGATCAGGTTTATCACAGTACATAAATCCTGTGTGTCCAAACTGATCATGAAGTGTAGCAGTCATTTCTCTGGGGCTTCCTGAAACCTTCAGCAAGTCATCAAATTCCTCTTTCCAATTTTCTTTTCCTGAGAAAAGGAAAAAAAATCATTTAAACACAAATGATATATTTACTTACATGATAAATGTGGATCTGTGCTTGAATCTAGTTGTAGGATAACTTCTAAAGTGTGTTGTATAGTCAGCCAAGATATAACATATATTCAGACAGGGTAATATTGATCTGAAGTGGTTCACAGTGAATCCAAAAAATTGTGGCTCATTTCCAGCATTTCAAACATAGAACTACACAGGAAAAATACAACTTCTATTCAGATGCTTAATTCGAGTCTAAAAATTTTCAGAACAGAAACTGTATCAAAATCAATCAACTGATTTACTATTCTTCCTCAATTTCACAATATTGTCTCTGTGCAGTCTTTTTACAGAATGCAAAAAGAGCAGAAAGAACATGTACAATGGATACATTAAACTGAATTTATGCCAAAAATGAATGCATAGTGCATAAACATCAATCCTGATCTGACTGTTTTGCTCATCTAAGCAGAACAAAGCAGTCAGTAACACCTTTCAGGAACAATATCCATCGAGTAATATAGCTCACAGCTATCCCTGGAGTCTAATCTGAAGGTCATCTCCACCTAACTTAAGACACAAAATCCACATTTTTGCATTCATTACTTTGACCCCACCCTAGAGTGATCCACAATCTGCTTTTTGAAGTCCTTCGAGGGTTGAGCCCTCTCTGTCTGTCCCCACTTGCTCAAATCACAAGCAAAGGAGAAAGAAAGTAAAGTTTGTAGGAGGCTAGACATGATGGACCAAGAAATTGCAGAATCACAATTGCTGGATTTTCTGCAGCTACAACTTTCAGTATATGTACAAATTTCATATACAGCAGGAAGGGCCAACAGATACCACTATGTTGCATTTGGACATTCCACATATTGCTGAATTTGGGGTACAGCCACCTGCTGGGGATTAGACTAAGGTAGGTTTTTATACACAAGATCAGCAGTTATAGGCTTAAACATAAATTTATGATTAAACCCAACATTCAATACAGATGTAGCAAGATCCACACAGATAGATATAGTCTTAGAGAAGAATTTCTTCTTTTACAGCATATTCATTTAAACAACCTACTATTTTCTCCCCAAACTACTTGTCAACTTAACCTAAATTTCCCACATAATTTTAGGTGGAAGAAATAAGAAGTTATAACACTCTGAAGGACTGAATGCTGAATGCTCCAGCATTTTGCTCTTTGTTTATTCTGTGAGAAGTGCATATCTTGAATAGTAGTAAATAATTTCATTTTCTTTTTCCAGCTGAGGGAATCTGAAAGGACAGCTCATACTGGTTATATGAATTTCTGAAATATCAACTGATTGTTCAGTCATTGATCAGTGCAGAAAGATGAACCACAAGTTCTGACCTCTTTGTTAAGTGTGATCACAAGAAAACTATTTACCATTATATGGCTTCCTCAGGCATTGAAGTAAAAAATGATCTTTGAAATATACCTAAGCATTTTTGAGATAGATAGTAAATATTAACCTATAGCCCATAACTTTGAAAATTCACTTTGAGCTCCAAGTTGCATTAAATAGTTAATTATTTCAGATATGTAGAGGAAGCAAGGTCTTGTTTAGAACTGCTCACTAAAAGTTAAAAATTTAAAAAGGTAGCTCTGCATCATTTGGTTCTGCACATTATTTGTGTGTATTATTGTCAGTGTTAATGCCAACTGTAATCAAATACTGATTTTATCATTTCGAAACAAAACATTAAAAACATTTATATTTAATTTTGTTCTTAAATAAGAGTTTGACATTTTATTGTTAGAATTACAACAGAATTCTTGGGGGTTTTTTATGTATAGTCTGTGAAAATATTCCATACATGCATGTATTGTAAGCTAATATATGACAATGAAATAAATCAAAATTTGAACAATACTGGTTTATTATTTCATTGCTGTGTGAAGAGCTGATGAAATTGAACTGTTGTGTACCATGACATTTTGCCTGCATAATGCAATAACCGCTTTATGGAAAATAAGTTGAGAATCTCATTACTTGACCAAGATTTATGATGGAACTTGTAAATGTATTTGCTTTCAATAAATCTGACAGAGATTGACCACCATCCTTGTTAACATTTTGATAGACATCCTCTTTTAATGGCACCTAATTACAAAACAGCCAGTGCAATATGGTACTGAGATCAAAATTCAGTCTAGAAATAGTAATAACTGCCAGATTTAACTCATACATTTCTTTTATGGAGATCAGAAATAGCCCTTCTCCTTTCTGACATGCATATTAGAAAAGCTACTCAAAAAAGATCTGAACATTTTCTGAGAAATTATAAAATCCATCTCATCGGTTTTTCTGAAGTATTCCTAAAGCATCTACTTCCATTATGTCAGTGTGAAGAGCTCCCCTGCCTGTCTCCAGAGGAAATCATATGCTTCCTGCTACTGGGTGATGCAGATTGGTGTGGCCTGCCAGTGAGCCATTCCTGGAACAGGCAAAAATAAGCCCAGGTGATATATTACCTGTAATGTCAGATATTGCATTCATTGTATATTCTGGAGATCAATCTATTTTACTTCATTTCCTCAAAATCTTTTTCCTCATTTTTTTCAAAGTATGAAGTTGTTGTTAGAGCATACCCTCATTTCTCATTGTGGTTATTCTCTCTGTTACTGGGATTGGTGCAGAAAGATGAAAGCCATGAAATTGCCTTTAGAATTTAACCTATTCCCTAGAAAATTCTGTTTTATAAATACTGAGGATGCAGACATAGACAAAATTCCAAGCTGGTAAACCAAATAGTACATCTTGCATTATAAATTTATTTTGGCAAGTGCCCAACAAAGCAGTGTTAAGAGAAAGTTAAATACATTTCAGGGTTGTACAAAAGGTTTTTTAAAAAGCAGCTTTTAAAATGCACTTCAGTGGCACATGTTTAAAATCCCTTCTGCATCAGTTCACAGGGGAAACAGATCACTGCAGTAACTGACAAGTGTTTCTGCAAGGGGAAGTTTAATTCAGATGTTTCAATTTCTTTATTCAAATGCTACAGTCATGTATACCTTGGCTCACATAGACTGAGTGATTCAGGAGTCATGCAGGTGAATACAGAAGTAATAAAATATGAGAAGTTTTAAAGTGCAAAAAAAAATTAGAAAAAAACATAGTGATTTTTGACTGAAAAATTTATTATGAAATATCTTCTACTGTTTAGGGGTAGTTTCTACATTAGTCTGAAACTCATCTGTGCCATCAAGTTATACTGGACTCTTTTATCTTTTCATCTTAGTTAAACTATCATGTCCCATGAACAGACATTTTTATGCAAGTTTAAACCTTATTTCATCAGGACAGATTCAGATTGGTAACTGAGCCATGATTAATCATGTATCTAATTACTTTGCATACCCTAGTGCATAGATGCACTAGTGCATAGTGCATACATGAAGCCTCAGTGTTTTGGGGACTTTTTTCTCATCCCTCATAAGTTACTTTTCTGTCTCCTTCCTGACATCTATTTTCCACAGTCTCAGGTTCAGAAAATAAACCTCTATTATTTTGTTGTGGGTTGACCTTGGCTAGTTGCCAAGCTAGGTGATCACTCTTCCTCCTTAACAGGACAAAGGGACAATGAAGAACACATGGACAGAGATAAGGGAGATCACTTACCAATTGTCATGAGGGAAACAGACTGGACTTGGGAAAATAAATTTAATTTATTGCCAAGCAGAATAAATTAATAAGAAATAAGAACAATTTTGAAGAAAACATTCCCATTCCCCCCACATTTCCTTTCTTCCCAGGTTCAACTTCACTCTCAACTCTTACCTCCTGCACCTCAAGTGGTGCAGTGGGGTGGGGAAAGGGGTTAGTTGCACTCAGTTCACAACACTCCACATAATGCTGTTCCTTCCTCCTCACACTCTTCCCTTGTTCCATCATAAGGGCTCACCCATTGGAGACAACCCTTCATGAACTTCTCCAACATAAGCCCTTCCCACAGGCTGACTGGTCCAGTGTTGGTCCTGCTATGGAGTGCTGTCGTCCCTCACCAGGTCACAGGTCTGACAGCAAACTTGCTCCTCTGTGGTGTCCTCTCCATGGGCTGCACTTCCTGTCAGGAATTCAAACACAGGCCCTGCACAGCTGCTTTTAAGGGCTATTCACCTGCACTAAAGTGGGGTTGTGTACAGGCTACAGGCAGCATTTGCTCCACAGTGGATATCCATGGGATGCAAGGAAAAACCTGTCATTGCACTCTCTTTGCAGGATGTAGGAGAATCTCCAGTTGTATGCGTGGACTACCTCTTCCCCCTCATTCTGCACTGACCTTGGGGGATACAGAGTTGTTTCTCTTAGTCTCACTTGTCTATCCCAGCTTCTGATGGGTAGCGTTTTTCTCTTTCTTAAATACACTACCACAAAGGTGCTCTCACTGTTTCTGATGGACTCAGCTTCTCCTAGGGGTGGGTCTGTCTTGGAGCCAGCTGGATCTCTCTCTGGCATAAGGGTAGCACCTGTTGTCTCCTCGCAAAGGCTGCTCACACAGCCCCCAGCTACCAAAACTTTGCCACATAGATCCAATTTGTTTTTTCAGTTTGTTTCACCTTATATAATAAGGCTGTAGAATGAAAAAAAAAAAAAAATTAAAAAAAAACTTCAGAAATGTCCAAAATGCACATATTCATTGATGGCAATAACAGGCAGTGCTATTTTTTTCATACAGCCTGACTACTAGTAAAAATGGTTATTTAATTTCATCCTTTGCTGTGAAAACTCCCACCTAGTCCATTACTTAAAATTGATCTGTTTGCAACTCAAACTCACCAGTTTTTTCATTGGTCATCGTACTTCACCATACTGAACTATTCACTGTGACTTCTGACAGCAACCAAAGTTCCAAGATTCCTCTGCAATCATGAGGAACACTTCCCATCTTGAGGGATCTGAAGCTCTGCTGTAGCTGCCCTCCATACTGTAGACCAGATTTGTCTCACTTAACTTCAGCTGACTAGTCTAGTCCTGGACAAAGACAGGAAATTCCAGACAGGGAATCTGTCTTAGATGTCATGGGCTTTTAATATCTCTCCTTATCTTATGAAAAAGTCTAGGAGAATTAAATTACTGAGATTAAATCCATTCTGTGGATGGGGAAAAGCATTCCTCAGCAGTAAGTGAACACTAGCAAATCAGTGGTCCTTAAATTAATGTAAATCTCACAAAAAATAGAATATTACAAATGTATAGACTTTCATACATTATCATAACAGACTTCTCATCAATGTCCTATGGTGAAGGCAAAAATATTTCTAGCACATAGGTATAATTTGCAAGTATCAGTCTACTTAGAGTGTAAAAGAGCTACACACTATTGCAGCAGAAACACCACTGGAGTTACTCTTGACCATAAAAACATGTGCTTTTTTGGTCAACATTTTTGCATTGTAGAAGTTTAAACATAAACCAGTAGGATTGCAGGTCTGTAGGACACTGGATGCCTATTATGTGTTTTTTAGACATATTAGACCTAATGTCAGCATGGATCTACTGTGTGTTTGATCACTAAAACCCCTTAAGAGTATTAGACGTAATTCCACAATTCATCTAATCTGTGCTGGAGTTTAATGTAAAGCCTGTTATGTTCAAAACATCCATCTTTTTGCAGTGCTTTGCAGATTAGGATGACTAATTTTAAAGTTAGCAATTCCATCTAACATGTAGTATAAGTAAGAAAGTTGAAATACGAAAGTGTACAGGTCATTTACAAAGTGTTTATGCTAAAATATACTAATTGTTAGGAAAGACAGAAACCTACTTTCTGACACTTTACCCTTATTACATCCACAGATGTTACAAAGACCTCCTTGTTATTCTGCTTTTACCATTTAGGTTAAAGTTTAAAGACTAAAATCAACATGATTTAGATAGCTAAACGAGCAAAAGTTATGTGCTAAAGGGACTCTTATATTTAAATATCTTGCAGATGAAGCTATGCCCACAAATACAGCAGGAAACAATTTCTCTGGTTCCCTGATGCTTAGAGTTGCTTTCAAAAAAATGCAATTTTTATTCCTCCTTTCAGTTAATCCATCTGCCTACTGAGAGGGGTATTAACTATCTCGACAGTCCCATTCTCCTTAGCCCTCATTATCACTTCCCATCTTCTACTCTGTAGAATTAAACCAGCTAAAACAACTCCCAGAACAAAATACTGTGGAGGCAAACTGCTTCTAATGCTTTTAATGGTCGCTCCTGTGTTTGCCACTTTGCTGTGAAAGCCAGCATGGTAGATGCTCCTGAAGCTGCCTGATGGGGTGTCTCTGCAGGGCTTGAAGACTTTCAGTATAGAATCACTCTCACATAAGACTCTCACAGGTTATTTATGAAAACAGTAGACTTTTCAAACATAGAGTATTCTCTTCTTTTCAAGAAAACAACAGAAAACTGAAGATTTTTTAGCTGAGGCACCATCAGTACCCCATGAGAGGCTGTAATATTGGGTTAGTCATCCAGCACTAAGAGTATGGAAAGGTGTTCTTGAAAGTTCTAACAAAAAAAGAAAAAGTGATCAGTGCACAAATGCTCTTGTGTCCATTTTCAATGATTTTTCCAGAATATTTTTTCTTTCATTTACATAAAAGGAATTTAACTTAATTTATTTTTCATGCAGCTAATCTTCAGTTAAAAAAAAAAAAAGTGATCATGGCAATTTTGAAAATATTTTGTTTGAAAGTAAGTTAACACAGGAATTCCTCGGTCTATTTAAACTTGTCATCTTCAATTGTTCATAGTGACAGATTTCCTAATGCTCACCAGGCACTCACGCGTTTTATGTTTGTTGGAGTGTGCATCTTGTAATGTTCACAGCTTCACTGATTCAATCATTCCTATTTTTGCTACTGATTCGGAAAGACTCACAGTATGAGGGAGAACAACAGGAGTGAATTGGTGATGCTGATTTCATCCAAGCATTTTTTCAGGATTCATAAATATACAGAAAGCTTAATCTCACCATTTTCTTGGAAGTGATTTAATTTTCATCATTCTCTTGTCTTGCAGAATATTTTTTTATTATTGTAGAGCACTGATTAAAAAAAAAAAAGAAAAACAAATAAAAATAATACAACAGCATATAAGCTCTAGATAAGCATCTGCTCAAGCTGTTCAACTTTGTCTAAATAGTTCCATACCTATATTTTGCAGACTTCAAAGACACCCTTTGCCTCAGCCTTTCAGTGAATACATAATCCCTCCTATGAAGCGAAACAATTTCATCCAAAAAACACATGAGCTTCCAAACAGCATGAGAACTAAGTAACCATTGAGAGTGACTAACCCAAATTTCTTGTCCAGAGTTTTCAAGTCCTTTTCAGTTTGTTTACCTGCATAAATTTCCCAAAGGAGATGTGGATTCTTTCAGAAATGTCACATGTCTGTAGACTTCTGCAGCATATGGGAACTTGGCTTTTTATTTGCTGGGGTTTTTTTGCTGAAAACCACAGAGATCTGCAGAGCAAAGGCTGAAAATCACTATTCTGGCCTAAATCAGGCATAGGAGAGGAGTGAGCATGCACTTCGACATTTACACTCCAGGGCCTTCCTCATCAAATGTTCACATAGGAGATGGCTTATGAGGAAAAGATTGTGAATTAAATGCTGGATGGGCAGGGAGGACACTGTGGTTTATGCATCAAACAGGAGGCAAGCTCCTTGCACCTCTATTTTCCTAAAAAAATTCCAAAGGCTGTAATTTCATATGATCCATGATAGGAAAATTATAACATCTTGATAGAATCCTATTTTTCATTCAGATCTAGTTACAACCTTGTAATACAATTTGATTTGTTAAGATTTTAGAAACTCTGAGATCTCCAGGGACAAGAAATATATGGGCCACATTATGGTCACAATGTAATCTCTGTAAAGTAATTTAAAATATTTCTGGAATTTCTTAGAATTCCTCTTCATATTTAAAAAAATTATATTTTTATTTTACTTACAGAATTTGGGTTTTGGGGAAAAGGGACAGAAACACAGATAAGGTTAGGAACCTCACACAAAATTGATGGTGACTTCTAAAAATAATGCAACTAAATAAAGACATCCAAGCCTCATCAGTACATTTTATCAGTGCATCACTTTAAATTAAAACAAATTGAGATTTTTTCACTTAAGATGCTCATATCTATCCTTCTTTCAGCTGAAAGCACGCAACTTCTTTCTTTACTTTACTGAATGCTACACATAGACATATGGGCTATATTTTGGAATGGAGCTATGAAGAAAATATTTTGCTGCTATTAAGATGAATCTGAAAGGAGACTATAGTGACAGCTGTGGCTGTATTAGCTATCTAAAGGTAGCTTTCTGAAGTCTTTATTTTTCACCATTTCACATCTGGTCCTTTCAGAACTCAGGTGAAATATAAGATTATAGAGCTGTCTAACATACACTCACAAATCATGGAAGGTATTTTTATCTAAGTGCCTAATACAAGGCATTTAAATTTCTTTCATACACATGAAACAGCACTAACACGGCCTACTAATTGCACAAAACTCAAAAGAAATAAATCTGATCAAGCTCTCACATAGCTCAATCCCCCAAATATGCTCACAGTACCAGAACAATAAACCAACAAAAGGTTAATAAATAATGCTACTAATGTTCAATGGAAGGTCAAATGTCCATAACACAATACCTGTCACATACTCAATAGAGTGTAAATATACATACTAAATTAATAATTTAAAAATGAAAACAAATAGACTGTGTTCTCTTATTTAAGAAAGCTTAAGCGAAAAGACAAAAATATATCTTACATTAAACTAGGGTGTTTAAAAAGTAAGCTTAGTATTTCCAGGAAGCTCAAACAATATATTTTTACCCCTGTATTCTTTTAGAGCATAAATCATTTGGAGAGTTAAATATAAAACAGCCTTAAAGGGAGCAGGACTCCGTCAACGAGTCACAGAGGCAAGTAGCTTGCAAACAGGAGAGCAGTTAAAAGTAAAGATTCATCAGGGATCTTACCTAATGAAGACAGAAAAGACCTTGGAGT
The DNA here is from genome assembly GCA_013397245.1 of Thryothorus ludovicianus. NCBI lineage: Eukaryota > Metazoa > Chordata > Aves > Passeriformes > Certhiidae > Thryothorus > Thryothorus ludovicianus. The sequence goes on from VZTB01018167.1 coordinate 240,550, forward strand.
ACTTGGAGTAGCTGCTGTTTGAGGTTTTCAAGGACAGTCTGGTTAGTGTCAGCATTTGTCAACAATGACCAAGATACAAAACATTCTGCTTTCTGTATGAAGCTTGCATTAGTCTGTCTCCCACAGCCCCTTCCAGACCTCTTTTTGTAGGAATACATGAATATGGATTGGAAAATGACCTAAGAGTCATCATGTCATAACAGATGCTGAAAACTGTTTTTTCTGCATCTGTTCCTGCATCAAACAAAGTATTGGAGCACTTGAGAGCTTGATTTCTCACCCACATCCCAGCAGATCTCCAGGGAAAATGTCAGAAAACCAGTTGCAGTTCTCTGATCGCAAATGATCACCAATGTACAGGATAGTTTCTAGATTCAAGTTACAGGTTGGCCTTGACAGAGTATGCAAAGGCAGTATCACAGGTTGGAAAGTCCCTCCTCTGTGGTGGTCCTTGCACAAGATACTGTCCCTGGCATTCTCTGTCCCTGGCAGAGGGAGGCAAGAGTCAGGAGAAGTAAGCTACATTACCCATTACTTGGATCTTTCATACGAATTAATGTAAACTCTTTCTATTTCTCAATGCTTATTTTAATTTGTATTTACTTTAGAACTATGTCCCCATTTATAGACTTATTTTCCCCAGGTATTTAAATATTTATGAAGCTATATAAACAAGAATATATGGGGAATGAATATTCCTTTATACAAACGCTGTGATAGGATTGACAGAATATTTGTACTTTTCAGTGACTGATGTTGAAAATTGAAAATATAATTTTCCCAGAAGGCCCATGTGGCTTCTGAAAAACCTGTCAGTTTTATACTTTACATTTGAGGAAGAAAAAACAAAAAAAAAGAGCAAGAAAAAAGAAAGACAGAAAGAGAGCAAGAAAGAGAGAAAGAGAGAAAGAAAGAGAGAAAAGCAAGATGCAGGGGCAAATGTACTTTGTGAAGCTGCAGTTAGTACTTGCCCTTCCTCAAGCACTTCTGCTGCTGTTTGAGAGGCAGAGCCTGCACTGTGTAACAAGTCACAGTGTACACAGTTACAATTGCCATCAGTGTCAGGCTTTTTACGATGACAACCTCAGCATCCTTTCACGCTGTCCTTGTTAGGAATAATCCAGTGGCACAGCACTGAATGGAACAGCTATGTGCATGGCAACAACGCTATGATTTCATTTCTTTTCTTTCTTCCTTTGTGTCACGCCGTTAAATATCTACAGCTTCCCTGCAACTCACCTTCCAGTTCTCTATGGCACTAGGTAAAGAGTTCTGCTGCCATTTAATTCTCAGAGTTGCTTCTGGCAGAAATTAAAGGACACAAATCTTGCTCACACTTGAGCTGATAATTCAGTGCTGATACAATGCTAATCACAGGGTAAGTTGCCCTGTAGTTAGCACTCAGGAATTTTTGCACTGTGCTACCATTTAGTCTTTTCCTAATAACAGTGCTGAAAATTTGGCATGAGATTTGTTCACATAGATGCAGACACAGAGACCTTGCTTTTGTGTTTCGTTATTGCTATTTTCCTTAATTCAAAAATAATTCATTCTAGATTGAACATAAATGTTTTATTCTTTGAATATGGAAACAATGAGATGACAATCCAAGACTAATCACATTTTCAGTAACAATAACTGAAATGGTTTACTCAGCATGCATACATTTTAAAAGACAGTTTTGTAACTGCATTTTACTAGAGGGCAGTAAAACCTTCTGCTTCGCTGAGCAGATCCTGTGTCCAAATCTTCATTTACATCCCTGTGTGGGCTGTTACAGTGCAAACTTGGATCTGAGTGCATTTTCCTCCCACCTTCTTCTTGCAGCCATTAAAGTTTATTTGAAGAATGACACTAGACCTACATTAAGCTAGAAGCACTACTGCTACTTGTGGGCATCTTCTCTTTTCTTGCAGTCTTACTTAAATCTATGCACATGAATGCATTTATTCTTTTCTTTTGGTGGATTGTTTGTGGATTTTTTTGGTTCAGAGCATCTTTGAGTTGAAACACCATTCAAACAATTTCAATTTATTTATGAAAGTAAAAATATCTGTGAACCTGCTCTAAATATTATATATTATGGACAGGCATCAGTTCTTTTTTTCTGCACCATATGATGTAGCTAAAGAAATGAGGAAGTCCCTTTTCACACAGGCATCTTACTTCTATTTGCATTTTGCTTCTAAACTACTGGGCAGTTGTATTCAAATACAGATTTTCTGATTAATTTGCAATGTGCTCCCCACATGAATGAGACATCCTCAGTTATGCATGACAATCTTCTGTTGTTAGAGTATTTTTCCCATTACGCAATACCAATGTTGTAATTCCAATGTAGTTATATTAATTAGCAGGAAAACAAACCAGTTTTATCATCAAAAAGGATATATTTCGGAAGCAGTTGGTTACTTGGCAACAACTTCAGGTATTAAAACTTCTTTTACTAACAAGGAAAAAAAAAGGTTACTGCTTACTATAATACATTAGATCGGCATGCTTTGTGTAAAGGATTTTAACAGTCAAGAGATGTGACTGTGTTTAAGATTCCTTTTTCCAGTCACTAGTTCATTGTCAGCAGCAGCTACAGAGCAGCTTTATGTGCATTCAGAGACAGCCAGGAAATTAGTTCTGCATGACTGACTCAGCACTGTAGCACTGAGAACCACTCTCACCCATTTCCTCAAACAATTGTTTATTTCTTGGGTGATAACAATGTTAAATATCACAATTCTAGACGAAAAAGCTCAGATGCTTTCTTTGCATTAAAGGTAAAAAAGTATTAGCACTAGTAAAGTGAAGTCCTAGCTTATTTCTGGCATTACAAGACTTTTTTTGCAGTCATTATTAGAAGTTCAGAATGATTCCTGGTAGCTTGTTTAGTGTTTTCTTTTATGCTAAATGGAATTGAGAAGCAAAATGCCAGCAAGTTAATATCAAATGAAAGTAATAATGCCTTATCAAAGTGAGAAATCAAAAATTAAATACAATCTTTGAATCAAAAAGAAGATCTATTAGACTTTTCATGACAGAAAAACAAGTCAGATCTTTTTAAGACCTCTACGTATTGAGAATTCAGATGATTCAAGATAAAGCAAAGGCCTAAGGCTCAGATGGTAGATATTCAGTTGTTTCCTTTTGAGTTGCCTTTTGCCCAAACTGCTTGGGATTCCCCAACCCTGGGCATTTAGACATCTGCCCAAAGAAAAGCACTAAAGCTCCCAAGCAGGCGTTTGGAAAATTTGAACAAGCCCTGGGAAGGCATTATGCTGCCCTCCAAATTCAATATGAAACAGACTGGTCTCTAAGAAAACAATGAGAACAGAGTGCATCCTCTCTACCCAGAGGAATTTATGAAGACACATGATGTACTCAGCATTCATAATATTGAAGCCTTCCCTGAAAATATGAACTATAACCTTGATCATTGAGCACAATCAGGGTTCACACATTTCTTTCAAAACATATCCAGAAGAAACCTCTCATTTACCACTACCAGGAAGTAGAGACTTGCAAAGTTTATGAAATTCCAGAGCTAAGCAGCAACTGAGTGGTTTCTCTGCAACATCATTTTGGATTTAGGCAATACATTTTCTCAGAGGCCTGTTGAAAGGGCATGAACCCTTTTATTGGATCCTAATAATTTCTGCTTTCTTTCTAGTTATGAAGTTAATCTGAAAATACTGTCTGTCAGTGTTTAGTGTTGCTCTTGTCTTAAAATGGATAGCTCTTAAACCAGAGGTTTGCTTTCTGTTATAAGTTTCCACAATGTGTTAGTGGAAAGGGCTAAAGGACCACTAAAAGCAGTGTGTTTTCCAGTAAATCTCACAATTGCTAGCACATTTTGGCTTCAGCCACATGCAGAATATTTTTCAATTTGTTTCTTGGCTAAAGCAAAAAAGTCAGCTCTTATTTATGGATTTATCTATTCTGTTGGGTACATTTGTTTCCTGTAGCAACGTGCACTGTTTATTATTAGAGAATGAAAGAATATTGCTTTCTGTTGTGATAATTTTGCATTTTCTTTGATGTCTGATAAGAGATTTTTTTCCTTATTAACCTCTGGGACAACAAGACAATTTCATGCTGTCAGTAAAATACAGAAAAGACTGGGCTCAGAATTTCCTTTTTGGTATCCTGTTTAAAAAAACTAAAGGCAAAATAAAATAAATCTCTGATCCATAAATATAGATTTCATGTAACGTAGAAAACATTTCATATTGGTTATATGGAGGGAAGAAAGATAATGGCACATTTGTTTTTTTAAAAAATACATTTTCCTAGTATAAGTAGCTGAGTGACTTCAGTTTTCAGTCTTGAATGGGTTAGTAAGGAATTCCCAAGTGATGGAATAAGACTGATATGTGAAGGATAAAGAAATCTTTTAAGGTAAGAAAGATGTGTTATGTGACAGGAGTGAAGATATCAATTTGAAATTTATATCATTCTGTCCAATCCAAAACATCTCGTCTGAAATGTGTCTGCAATGTGCCTTCATTCTCCCAGGGAGACACAACCAATGTGACCATCCCCACAGTTATTGCAGGTAAATGTACCTATCCAGGAGCATGTCAACAAAAAGCCAGATGGAGTAATAAAAACTTTGTCAGATCATCAAATTAAACATTAAAGCTAAAACCTGTGGGCCATGAATGGTTCATTAAGATCACGCATGTTATATAATTCCCCTGACACTGACATTCTCTGAAAGCTTAAAAAACCCCAAAAAAACCCTGACATAAAATACAGCTGATTGCAAATAGTAATGCATACATCTCATAGCTCTCATTTGAATTTGGAAGAAAAATAGAAGTTGTTCATGAGTTTTATCACCAATCAGTAAGATATCATATTTAAACAAATTAAATTCTTAACTAAGCATCCCAGTGTAAAATCAAATTAATGCATCAGTAATGTCCTCTGAAGGAAGAAATGTCAACAGCATCCTCAGCTGCATTAGGAACAATATTGCCAGCAATCCTTTACCTCTGCTCAGCACCTCACTCACTTATGGAGTAATGGGTCCAGTTCTGGAGTTCCCGGTACAGCAGAGATATGCACACAATAAAGCAAATCTAATGAAGGGTCATGGCATGGAGATGATCAAGGATTGGAACACCTGATGTATGAATAGATACTCAAGGAGCTGGGACAGTTCAGCCTTCGGAAGAGAAGCCTTAAGGGGGATCTTATCAAATAATTACCTGACTGGGAAGAAGCAAAAAGCAGAGAGCCAGAATCTTTTCCGTGGTACCCAGTGACAGAACAAGGGGCACTGGGTACAAACTGAAATTAATCTTAATATTTTTTTCTTTTTTAAGAAGATGATTGACTTCTAGTATAGGTTTTCCCAGGGAGTTTGTGGGATCTCTATCCTTGGAGATACTCAGAACAACTAAATACAAACAGAATGATCTTGCTGTAGCTGACTCTGGCTGTAAGTGGAGTGGTTGGACTAGGTGATCGACCTGTTATTTGATGAGGATAGTCACCTCACAAAGAGGGACACAGACAAGGCAGTGATGTTTAATGCTTTCTTCTCTTCACTCTTCATCACCAGTGATGGGCTATGGGGAACCATGGCTGTGAGAAGGATAAAATCCCAGCCAATCCTGAACTTTTTCAGGAACTACTACTCTAGGTGTATCTCTGTGAGTCTATGGTGCCCAATGTGATTCATGTCAGAAGGCTCAAAGCTCTGGCTTATATCATGGCAAGGCCTTTCCCAGTGATTTTTGAACAGTCTTGGTTGGTCCTAGTTGAGGGAATGGCTTGAAGTTGTGTCATGGAAGGTTTAGGTTAAATGTCAGGAAATATTCTACACTCAGTGGCTGGGCACTAGAACAGGCTCCCCAGAGAAATAGTCATGGCAACAAATCTGCCTGACTTCAAGAAGCTTTTGGAAAATACTTAGTGGTATGGTGTGATTCTAGGGGCTGTCCTGTGCAGACTTAGGAGCTGGACTGGATGATCCTTGTGCATAACTCAGGATATTCTATGATTTTGTGATATCCAGAGATGTGGTGGGGCTCACTGGAGACAGGCTTTTTGTCAGGGAGTGTTGCAATTAGACAATGGAAAACGGTTCTAAACCAGAACAGGGTAGATTCAGGCTAAATAGAAGGAAAAATTTTCTTATGTATGAGGGTGGTGCAACTCTGCAACAAGTTCATCAGAGAGGTGGTCGATGCCCCTTCCCCAGAATATCCAAAGGTTTGGAAAGGATCTGAGCAATCTGATGTAGTTGAAGATGTCCCTGCTCATTGCAAGATCATTAGAGTGGATTGCCTTTAAAAGTTCTTTCCAAACAAAACTATTTTATGATTCTGTGATTCTGAGAAAAGGGAACCTCAGTTTGAGGTTGTATCTAGAATTCATCATCAATTTAAATGTTACTAACTGATATAAACACACATGCAAATGATATAAAATATGACTGCTGTCCCTGAAGCGCTAATTTTACTAATCCAAGGAGTTGTTTCTTCCATACAGGGATGTATTGTCTGGCTAATATTTAAACCTTAGTCTTCCTGCTTTAATTTATATAAACAGAACATTTAATAAAATATTTTATATTATTTTACATTCATATAAATACAGAATGATTATACTATCTAGTCCTATTTAGTTCTGAACTGATGTTGCAAAATCCAGGGTGACCTGAGGTTGCATTTTTATATTCCATTCTATGAAATTGTAGTAATTCATAGAATTATTCTTAATGCTTAGAATCATTATTTAAATATCAGCACTTTTTTTGCAGTTTGCAGGGGATGCAAGTTGCCTCTTCCTACTCAGATATAGGAAGTTTTCTAAAGGCATAGAGAATGAAACCTCAAGCAGAGGAAGGCTTCCCCTTAGGATGCTTGGCTTAGAGGGAATGAGCAAGAGAAGCCTTTCAGGAAGCAAGAAGAAAAGCAAAGAGATAGACAAGTCAGCAGAATTGCAAATTTTAATCCAGTTCACCCAGTTGTGCAGTAAGGGGTGATACAGTGCAGTAACCTGATTCAAAACCAGACCATGATTCAATATGTACATATAGAAGCCTATACATAGGTATCCAGATATTTGACAATATGAAAATTTATGGGAAGGTAAAAGTTACTCGAAGACTAACACTCAGACCACTTATTTCTGAGGGTGCAAGGGTATAACTGACACCTAAGGATCCAAAACTCAGGCTTACCATCTATCATAAGAACAACTACTGTGGAAGTCATTAGTCAAGCAACAATAGTGGATCAAATGGGAGGAAACAGGATTTGTAATATCTCAGAGTGTGGGCCAGACAGGAAGCTGAATGAATTCAAGCCCAGGAAAAAAACCCAAGCAGCTTTACTACACTACAAATAACAGCAGACAATGATCCTGAAATGGTTTTGAAGCATAAAATGCTTTGGGTTGCAAGGGATCTCTCTAAGTCATTTTGTCTACATGCTTCTTAAAGCAGGATCATGAACAAAGTTAGGTCAGGCAGGTCAGCACCCTGTTGAGTCAAGCTTTGAATATCTCCAAGGATGGAGTTCTCACAGCCTCTCTGTGAAAACTGCTCTAATGCTTAATCACCCTCACTATGATTTTTGACTTTTTTTCTGTACGTATCCTGCTGGAAGGTCTTTTGCTGCAATTTGTGTCTGTTGCCTCTTTTTCTTTCACCGTGAATGGTTGTCAGAAGTCTGGTTATATCTTTTCTATAAACCCCTTTAACTTTTAGTAGACTGCAATTAGATTTCCTTGATCTTCTCCAACCTGAAAACCTCCTATTTAGTTTTCTTCACCTCCTGCATCATATGCTCCATTTCCTAATTATCTTCTTAACCAAATATTGGACTTTCTGAATCTTGTCATTCTCTCTTTTGTATAGGAAGGAACAATACTGAGTAGAGTATCATATATATGGCCTGAAAAGGTCAACGAGAAAGGAATAATTGGCTCATTGATTCCACTGCTACTAACACAGTATGCAGTTACCTTTCATTGATGCAGGTGTTTTGTCCACCAGGGCCACACAATCCTGTAATTACAATTTTTGTAATGCATCTTCTTGGCTGGCAGGCTGTAATGTTCCATGAGTTTATTCTATCTGAGATAAAAGAGGAGATTTCGTCTTTCCTGAATTGCTGAGTTTCTGTTGGACTTTGTTTTGAGCATGTCAAGGTTTCTGTAAAAGAAAACCCTACCATCCAGTGAATCAAGCAGTCCTCCCATTCTGAGCTCTCATATCAATCTCACACCGAAATATTCTGTCCCCTAAGCAGATTAGATTAAGATGTTAAGCGGCATCAACTTCAGTACTGCCCAAGAAACACCATTCACAATTGGTTGCCAGTTAGGTTTCAAACCATCAACCTTAATGATACAGGAAATTTGTCGTATTTATATTTTGCCCATCTAGTACACATCTCCCCAGCTTGGATACAACCATGCTATGGGCAACATTGTCAAAGCCTAGACACTACTAAAGCAAATGTCATTCAACGATCTCCCTAGTGCCAGCCATCTTCTCAGAGAGGGCACAATCACTGGGACAAGAGTATACCCTCTTGACCAATGCTAATTGTTCCAGATCATCTTCTTGACTTTTATTTGTCTTGAACTTGCTTCTAAGAGAATTTTCTTAATATGTCAGAGACTGAGGGTAAAAGACAGTATCAAGGACTTCAGACTCTTCTGTGTCCTTCATTAGTGAAAAACCACCCCATCCAACATTGTTCTTTGGTTCTCCTTTTGTTTCTGATATAACTTTTAGAGCCTTTCATATTCTCCTTCATAACTTATTTTCCTTCCTATCTCTGTGGGAACCGAATTAGACAGGATAGATCATGTCTTGGCCCGAATTCCATACACAGATTTAACCTGGGGCCATTGTAGGCGGGGTGCTGAGAGGACCCTGGTGAAGTTACCCTGAGGTGGGTCATGCTTCTGGTTCTACCTCTCTGTTGGTGCAAGACCTTTGGACATATATGGTCAAATCCCCATCCTGCCTATGGGATTGGATACCTGTCCTCAGGTAACCCTATGTATTGTTAGTGAGCCACCCCCTGGGGTCTTTTGAAAGCTGCCCTTGGACCATGAGGTCTCCAAAGATTAAAATCTATCTTTGGCTACTTCATCAGACTCATCCTGACTATTTACAGTCACCCTCAGCCCTCTCAGCCCGGGCGAGCCAGACCTGAGATCGCAGACCCGCACTGCGAAATATCTCCATTAGTAACTCTATCTGAATTTTTATCTTTCAGTTCCATTTCAGCACGTTCAGAGCATCATTGTATATCCCTCCCTGGTATCCCAACCATACTTCTGTTTTCCATGTCTACTTCCAGCTCCTGTGTACACAGGCAAGTATATCCTGTGGTTGAAGATAATCTTGCAGAGTAGCCTTAGGACAGCAAGATCTCTGATCATGGATCTTCTTTTTAGCAGGCACGAGAAGTATGATGCCTTGCCTATCTCTCACTGCACTTGTGATTCTAGGTTGTTTTTGTAACAATAAGTCTCTGAAGAACTTCTGAACAAATGGAACAGAACATATCATTCTCTCTCAAAACACATTTACAGCTAGGCTGAAGAATCTAACTTTACCTGCAGTCACTGTGAAATTAAAAGAACAATCAGATCTTTCTCCTGGCAATTCTGACATAATATCCTTTTAAACTTTGTAACAGATGTGCTTTAAACATATCACAAGAGAAAAGAAACAAAATTTCCCAGATGAAGTTTCATTTCCCTTCATCCTCACTGAGAAACAGCTGGAATGCAGATAAAGTACTCTCCTCTAGTTTTCTATACACACCCATTATGGTTAATGACATAGCCAGTACAATTTTTAACTTCGTCGATACTTTAAAAATATCTAGCCATGCCTTCGTTTTCTCAGCATTTGCTAAAATATCTTCTGTCTCCTTCACTTTCAAAAAAAATCCTTATCTGGTCAAAGAAATATGACTTCGGAAAAACAATCCTGTTTAGTTCCCTTCTAATAAAAATATTTATGTTAAAGAAATGAGGATATTTCAATACAAGGAAGCTGAAACTTATATATATAAGAAAATTTAAATAACTTGTTTTCTTCACATTAGTCTTACCTTGATATTACTGTCAGAGAGCAATGATTCAAAGGTTAAGGAACAGAATCATGAGATGCATATTGAAATAGCGATGCTGGCCCAGATAAAAGGCAGAGAGAGACCTTCAGGTTCATGATGTTTCCAACTTACGGATTTTTGAACAAACATGACCATTAATTCTATGGAATAAAGTTTTTCTGATTCCCTTCCAGCTCCTTTGAGACAATTTATAGCTGTAGGGAGTACTGAAGGAAAAATTCAGTGAACTGTCCAAATGCATAATTGAAACTGCATAGCCATAAGATTTTGTACAGCATCACAATGATGGTGAGATATTTTACCCCTTGGCTCTTAAGTGCTTCACTGGCGTAGATTTTATAGAATGTAAATATTGGAAAAATGGTAAATAGAGGGAGTTGCAATTTCTGTTATAGGAAGTTCAATGTCTTGACAAAGATCCAGACATGGCAAACTGGATGTATACAAGCAAAACCAAGAAAGTTTGGATTTAAATATCAGAAAGCTGATCTGGAAGTAATACAGAGGTCAAAAAAGTCCTTTAATCTTATAACCCAGAAAGACTTTATCCTGAAAGACCAAATAGGAAAGTGAGATGCAGTCAAACAATGAAAATGAATGAGGTACATTCCTGTGAAAATGGAAGAACAGACTAATTAGAATTGAGTGTAATGATGTTTGACTTCCATAAAGACTGGTTGTTCTCTGTCATAAACTAGCCAAGACTGAAATGAGCAAATAAAGATGCTTTACTGTAGGAAGCATTGTGGGGCATTGTAGATTAGAAAATCTGGAAATCACCATTAATTAAAAAAAAAATAATTCAAAGTTAGAAATTAATTCTTGCCATCTTTTAAAAATATACAAACAGGTAAGATTAGCTTTAAATTTGAGCATTCTTATCAAATAAAGCATTCTGAATATTTGTCCAACAAAACCATATGACTTATGTTTTATGAAAATTCAGTAGTCACATTCAAAATAGCCCATAAGGTCATCCCAAAGCTCATACAAAGGTAAGGAACAGCATTATCTCTAATGATTCAATAAACTTGTTTGAAAATGCTAGTTTAGCAGTTGGCTAATCTAAGCTAAAAAACTATTAAGATTAAAATTGTTCAGAAAGAATTTGAAGAGAGCTAATAACTAGATATCTGTGATTCTTGTGACAAGCCAAAGTGAAAATGTAAAAAAAAGTAAAAGTAAGTAGAGACCAAACTACTAAGTATGGCATCCTTGTCTGTTATTCAAAAGGGAATCAGTGACTCACTAGAAAAGATCCAGAGACCAGATGTCTAAATGAGTATCTGAAGGATCAGACAGAAGCAAGGAATGGTTTAACAAAAGGAAAGGTGAGTTACAGGGAATGTTCATTAAAAGAAAGAATATAGACTATAAGATACTGATGAATTTTTTGTACCAATTTACTGTCAGCTGAGCATTTTAACCATACACACCCCACACACTTTTCAATTATTTTACTCACACATCAAAATTGCCTTTTTATGATAGTACTGATGTATTCCACAGGAGTATTGAATATAAACTTAAATTGAATGTTTTCCCTTGGAAAAATAATTAAACTTCTTATTCATTTTGGAACATATTATGGTGCATTTTAATTTGGAAAGAAAAAAGGATAACACCAAATTACACTAATAACCAAAGTAGTGTTAATAATTTTGAAATGAAAAAGATAAGAGTTCATTGATTGTGAGCAATTAGTCTAAAACAGCAGGTAGCATGAGATTTCATTTCACTGAAGAATTTCTATTTTTTGCCTTCAAAGGATTTAGTTTTTATGTTTAAATAAATTTAAAAAGAATACCAAAGAGCCTTAACATGTACACACATAATGTTACAGTAAACCTTTGCCCTTTTCCCCATCTAGACTCCACTTCCTCTGTGACCTTGACTGCATACAGCATTTAGCTTGTATGGTTTCCAGGGAAACCAATTTATTCTTCCTGAAACACTTCATGCTCACTCAGAGTGGGTGGTGGGTTTGACCTTGGATGGCTGCAGACCTCCACCATCTTCTCTGTCAATCACTCCCCCCCTCAGCTGGAGACTGGGAAGGAAGTTAGGTGGAAAGCTCATGGGTTGAGATAAGGACAGGGAGATCACTCGCCAATTGACATCACAGGCAACACAGACTCAGCTTGGGGAAAATTAATTTAATTTCTTACCCATTACAAAAGGGTAGGATAATGAGAAACAAATACAAAAATTAAACTATCTTCCCCTCACCCTCACCTCAACCTTCTCATTCTCTCAGTTTGGCATTTGCTCTGCTGTTTCTCACTTTTTCTGTTCCTTCCTCCCCCTGTGAAATTTTCATCTCTCCTAAACACCTTTCCCCCATGGTGCCCCCACCTCAGCAGTGGGCTCAGCTCAGCAGTGGAGCTGGCTGGAGCAATGTCCAGCACAGGGATGTCCTGGCTTCTCTTCACAGACACTCCACTGTCAGCACCAGGACACCTGTACCCTCTACAGCTCCAGAGTCAAGCCCAGCTGAAATGCACCTAGATTTTGCACCAGGATTTCTGAGGTCCTAATGGAGAGCAGGGGCTTCCCAGACCTTCTCTGTCTGACAACAACAGGCTTTGCTTTTACACTCAGCATTTATGCCCAGGCAGTGCTCACACACTCCCCACCAGAGGTTTCTGCAGCACAAGGCAGAGCTGCTGTATGGGTCTGGCTGAGGAGGAGTTCATTTTCTCCACAGCAGCCCTCGCAGTGCTGTGCCTTGCATTGGTAGCTAGAAGGGTGTTGATAACACACCGGAGTTTTGGCCACTGCTGAGAAGTGCTCCCTCAGCATCAGCACTATCCAATGTTCCTCCGCTTTCATCAGTGAGCTGGGGACTGGCAAGGTGTTAGGAAGGGGCACAACTAAGAGAGCTGACCAAATGACTAAGGGATACCCCACACCCATAGGACATTGGCTCAGATGTAAAAGTTAAAAGAAGGAGAAGGAAGGGGGGGGGCATTCATTATTTATGATGTTTACCTTCTGAAGCAACTGCTACATTTGCTGAAGCCCTGCTTCCCAGGAAATGGCTAAACATGGCTTGCTGATGGGAACTAGAGAACAAAAATTTGGGATTTTTTTTCCTCTGCATGTACATGTTCAATCTCTCACTTTCACTTTAGTAAATTGCCTACTATCAGCCTATGAGCTGTTTTCCACGTTATTTGCTCTCCTTGTCAGGCTGAGAAGGGGGGGTGAGAGAGTGGTTTGCTGAGCAGCTATGTAGTGGGTTGGTGCTGGAGGAATGCCAGGCACCCACCAAATCCTGGACAAGGAAGCGAAAATATAATGAAAGGTTCATGAGTTGACATAAGAACCAGGAGAGATTACACACCAAATATTGTCACTGGCAAAACAGACTCAATCCAGAGATATTAATTGAATTTATTACTAACAAAGTCTGAGCAGAACAATGAGAAGTAAAAGCAAATCTTAAAAACATCTTCCCCCCCATCCTTCTCTCCTTCCCAGCTCTGCCTTCTCCCTCCCAGCAGTGCAGGTAGACAGGGAAGAGGGTTACAGTCAGTTCATCACACATTGTTCCTCCCACAGTTCTGGGAGGGGAATACTTCCCCTGCTTCACTCTGGGGTCCTTCCCACAGGAGCCAGTCCTGCACAAACTCCTCAATCATGAGTAAATCCCACAGTTCTCTAAGAACTGCTGGAACTTGGGTCACTCTTCCACAGGTTGAAGTCCTTCACACACAGCCTGGCCAGAATGGGTCCATCACAAGGTCTCAAGTTCTACCAAGAAACCTGCTCCAGCATGGGCTTCCCTGTCCATGGGTGTGCAGGCCCCTGCCAGTAGTTTGCTCCAACATGTGTTTCCCATGGAGTCACAGCCTTCTGTCAATCATTCACCTGCTCCAACATGAGCCTCCCCTGTGGACTGCAGGTGGATCTCTGCATCCCCATGGCCTCCCTGGGCTGCAGGGGCACAGCTGCCTCACCATGGGCTGCACCACGGGCTGCAGGGGAATCTCAGCTCTGGCACCTGCAGCACCTCCTGCCCCTCCCTCTGCACTGACTTTACTGTCTACAGAGTGTTCCTCTCACATATTCTCATCCTGGCCAAAATTACATCTGTGCAATAACTTTTTTTTTTTCTTAAATATATTATCACAGAGACATTATTGTCATCCTGATTGGCTCAGCCTTGGCCAGAGCAGGATCTATCCTGGACCTGGCTGGAATTGGCTTTGCTAGACATGAGGGGAACATTCAGGTAGCTTCTCACAGAAGACACTTCTGCAGTCCCCACATTTTGAAAATCTGTTCGTGCAAACCTAGTGCAACCCATCAAGGTCAACCTACAACCACTGCACCAGCAAAGACTGAAGTTGCTTTGGAATTCTGTAATTTTAATTAGCCAGTCACTTTGTGAGATATTTTGACAAAATATATTTGTTTTTCCTAAGGCTTTCTACAGTACTACTTTTAGCCTGATCATCTGTGACATTCCAAGCTCTGCATATTGCTCTCTTTGGCTCCAGCACACACCAAGCTGCAGGAACAGCAAAACTGATATGCTAGTAGCTATGTTGGCAGGATGTAGGAAAATTCTGACAAAGACACAGAATATTTTCTTCTTCTAGATTATTTTGAAGAATTCATTAATTCCTACAGTAAGAACATGTCATTACTTCCCATATGCAAACTAAAACACTTAACATGCAAGCTGAACCAAGGAGCAAGATCCCATTGTCATAATCATCCTAGAGAGGCATTCATTTGATACCCACCTCTACAAAATTCCTCAAGATATTTTAATGCCTGAAGATTTCAAATGCCTCTTCCTGATCCTTGCTCCCTGCAGAATTTGCAAATGTAAATAAAATTCTGCTGTATTCTTCTGTGTGGCAAGACATCTAGTATTTCCTTGGTTTATCTTAGCAACCCAAATGATGCTGTATTTTCCCCACAAGTTGGACAGATAAAAAGTCTTCTTTAAGGCAAAATCATGCCTCTTTACATATCTTCACCGGTTGTAATGCTCTGTTGATATGTCATACATAGCACATACACATTGGATATAAAGACTTTACACAGAGGCATTTAGGAGGAAGAATGAAACACAGGTTACAGGTGAGTTATAAAGTTTTAAGGGATATATGCCTGAGCATGACCACACTGTGTCAATGGTGAGGAGAATTACAGATGTACTGCAGTTGCTGGGAAAGAAAATTAGCTTCCTCAGGATCTAATTTGAGTACACTTGTTTGTTTTACCAGAGCTATGTTATAAATATATTCTGAAGAGTGCCAATCACTTGCAAAGCAATCTCAGAATGATATGCATTCAATTACAAAGCAATGTCCTGGTGTGAAATCTGGAAGACTTTAAGTCATTTTAAACTGGACTATATATATACCTAGACAGCATTTTGTAGAAAGAATCATACCCAGAGAAAAGCATTACCTAAATGACCCCATAGATGTTCTGACTTTTTAATTTGTATGGCAGTCATCTGATAAGTGTACATAACTAGAGCTGAAACAAATACATTTATTTTACTTACTATATTTAGTAACAGACTCTCAGACCTGTAAATATTCATTTCCTTATTCTTTTGTGCTTACAAAATGTTTTTCACAGTATTTCAAGGGCTATCTTTACAAATTAAAGATCTAGACATGAACTACATTATTCCAGTGAATTTTTTTTATTTTTTTTTTCACTTTAGCAGCATTCAAACACTTATAGAGCTGTCACTCTTTCACCAGTGATTATAGTCCCTGGACTTTTATAGTAAAACTGAGAAACACAGACTCATGGTTCGGGCAATTCAGGCACTGGGGCCATATCTGCACTTAACAAAAATTTGCTTCTTTGT
Organism: Thryothorus ludovicianus; assembly: GCA_013397245.1. Classification (NCBI taxonomy): domain Eukaryota; kingdom Metazoa; phylum Chordata; class Aves; order Passeriformes; family Certhiidae; genus Thryothorus; species Thryothorus ludovicianus. The sequence continues at coordinate 256,501 of VZTB01018167.1, forward strand.
TTTGCTCAGTGATATGGCTGGCAGCTTCTTCAGACTTGCATATTTCTCTGTTGTTACAATAGCCACCGTTGGATGACAGTCCATTGCTTTTACAACTAGCAAGCAGTAGGAGTGCATTGGTAGACCTAAACATCTGGGGCTGTGGGCCTGATATTGATGGAATACACATTTCAGAGATGATTAGTCTAAAACTGCTTTGTCCCATGGATCAGATACTTCTATGCACCCAGGGTGCCTGAGATAGGCATGCCAGGAGCCCAACCTAACACAGCTTAATTTCATCACTTCTGCACAAGATGCCTGCTCTGTGACACCAACATGTGCCTCTATGACACCAATGATACCACAGAACAGGAGCTAACTGCAAGACTGATCTCAAAAATACTTCTCCAATCTTAACTAAAATCCTCATGGGGACATATTCTGTCAGAGATTCCTCACACAGTGTTTCAGGCTTCTTTTTGCTTTCTGTGACAGTATAAAACATACAGTCACCACTGGCTTCTGTATTTAGTTTCTTGGAAATGTAAGGATAGTTAAGGAGCATCAAAATTCTTAGTACAAAAGAACATCTAAAATTACTTTGTTATAAGAGTTTGCTAGACTGTAGAAATTTTATGAAAAAAGCAACAAAAAAAAAGTAATATTAGATGAGGTCAAATCCCTGCATATCCATGCACAAAAAAATTATTCGTGGCTCCTATGTCAAAATAATCCTCATTATAACCTGCACTGCAAATGCTACTGAAACTCAGACTGCAATAGTGTTAGCAACTGCTTGAGGGAAGCATTAACAAGTGGATTCTGCCTCTAATACTCCTTCAAAGACTTGTTATTTCTGTGAACTTGTGAAGTTGATCTGGAAGGAGCAAGGAGATGAGCCATATAACCTTAATAACACCTAAACTACAATTCTAGGTTGGTGAGTGCTTCCAGGTGGAAATGGGTGAGATTTGCCTCTGAAGTAATAAAATATTATGGAAAGTCACTTTAGTATATCAAAGGCTAGATAATGAAAGCAAAGAAGACAACAAAAGAGGGGAGTTGGATTGGTTTCTTTATTTGTTTACATTCTATATAAATAGAAAACAAGGATTTTTCATATTCATTCCACAGGAATTATCAGCTCAGTTGCTGCGTATTTCTAAGATCTAAAGTAAAAGCAATAGGATTTCCTTGCCCAAATCAACAAATATAAAGAAATAAATAGAAAGTAAAAAGTATCTTAAAATTCAACATATTAAGATACTTTGACCTATTGGTATTCTATACTACATGTGGATATAGATAGCTATAAAAATACACAATCAAGTAGTACAGAATTATATAATATTTTGTTCCTGTATTACAGACTAATGACTATAAGATGTGTCCATTCAAAAATGTTTTGGAGTTCCAAAGTTTCAAACCCATTCCCCTATTCTCCAGACTCTTTCTCTTTCATATGTAATTCTGGTTCAGTTCTTAGGCAATACAGGAATGACTTAGGGGAACAAGACCTTTCCTTGTCTTTGGTAAAGACCTCAGCAGACCTGTAATAAACACCTAATCCTCACCAGAGATGGTGTGAGATAGTGCCTTGCTTTAAAGGTGCTGCAGAATTCCACTCTCCCATTCATCACTATCCCTATGTTTCCCATGTCACACAATAAAACACTTCACTATAAAAGAAATTCTCTAGTAGTTGTCCAGCATAGAATTTTTGTTTTCCATTATTAATTGTCAATTTTAAATACAATTTTGAGATTCTAAATATGCCATTTAGTCAGTAAATAGTAGGGGTTGCAATATGTGCATAAGTTCTTTCATGTTTATGGATATTTATCTGGCTTAGCCATTTAGTTTAAGGGATATGGGTAATTTTGCAAAGGAGTTAGCTAACAGTGGGCTGAGAAGCTGTAAATATTTTGCCTACATGTATTCTATATAGGAAAAAAATTGCCAAAAAGGAAATATAATATACAAGCATCTTTCTTTTTACATGTAGACACAAGAGTTCATTCTGAACGGCAAAGTATTTTTAAATTGTTAACTATAATTCCTTTCCATTCTTATAGGATAATGAAGAGTAATAAAAAAGAGAGTTCTATGAAATATTTTAATTTATGCACATCTTAGAAAACAATTTGGTAAATGAGAAACAGCAAGGCATCTTTTTAAACATATTTTCCAACAACTCCAGGGCAAGTCTGATGCTGCTCATCCTTACCATTACAAATTAACACTTTCTCTCTCCAACTTTCTCCACATTTTACTATTTTGTGTATGTACTTAATCTAAGTAGGTCTTGCATTTCTTTCCTACTGATGTTATTAGTCACGGCAATGAACTTACCCATGACAATAACTCCATAACATTTTCAACCCTGTTACTATAATTCCAACTGCATCTGGGTGGAAATGTGCTAAAAAATTACGACAGTTAAATGTTTTTCATTTACAACCCTTACTAATTTTATAGGTAGTTTTTAATAGGTGGTTTATATGGTACCAAAAATATGCAGTGTTTCTCAGTCAAGCAGCAATTGCTAATTCATCCCTCTATGATGTATCACTATGCACATTAAAATAAGTTGGTAGAATTATGAAAGAATAGATATGAACACCTATGTCAAACACTATTGTATCTATAAAATGCTTTTTAAATACATTTTTATGCCATCTGTCTACCCTTTAAAATAATCAACAATTATTAAGATTTTTTTTAAAAAGAAAACCTCAAGGGTTTGGTTCTTATTTGAGTAAAAGTTCAACATTATGTTTTTTCTTAATCAAGCCAAACTTCTAATTATAACTATGCAGATTATTGATAAAAGAGGACAACACGAACATAATACCATCACAAAAAGAGTTATACAAACTGCAGTTCTTACCAGGTCATTTGAAAAATAGAATAGTTCTACAATTGCATTTGCAGCTTGTTCAAAATAGCATTAAAGGATTGTTAAATTGTATTCTATAAATATGCTCTCTTTCACTGTGGATTTATAATGTGAGGGATGGAACTGCTGTGACTATATTCACATCTTAAATTCATTAAAGAATTGATTGAATAAAAATTACACATCACTGTGCAGAATATTATTATTTAGGTTTTTTGTTTTCATCTTCCACTGAAGAGGTGATTTTCAAATTATTACTACTAATGCCATATTATCCTGCATACCATTATTATAGTATTTGGTCAAAGGTATATGTCACAAGAGATCATACTACATGAATTCACATATTACACTGGTTTGAGTCACATCAGAAATTATTTTTCAGCTTCAGCTCTTTTTAGAACACATACTTTTCAGCAACTTAGTAAAATCTTCTGGATGCTATGATAAATGGATATCTGTAACAAAAGGTTAACAAATGTGAGGTCCTTTTCATAAATCTCCTGATTCCTATGACATGTAAATACATGAAAAAATCAATGGGTCAGAGAAAAGAGTCCTTTCTGTGTCCATTTAGCCTAGACTGCCAATCACCAAAATTCTTTTCAGGGAACCAATGAACCTGCAAATTCTGCTTCTTTTAAAAAAAACAGCAATCATCCTGGATATTTTTCTGTGTATAGTTTTCCTGATTTGTGCAATACTGCATTAAAGATGCTTAAATGGTCACCTTCTTCTGCTGGTCCTTCTCTAATGAAAGGAACAAGACTGGTTTCAGACAATGGTAGACTATTGCTTGCAGTACACTTTTAAAACCTCAGCTGAAACATACAGTGCAACTTCAAATTGGTCATGAAATGACAAAAAAATCACAAAATTATTTAGGTTGACAAGACCTCAGAGATCATCATATCCAACCTTTGACTGATCACCAATTTGCCAACTAGCCCATAGCACTAAATGCCATGTCAGTTGTTTCCTGAACACCTCCAGGGATGGCAATCCCACCACCTTCCTGGGCAGCCCATTCCATTGTTTAACAACCCTTTCCATGAAGAAATTTTTCCAGCCTGGATGTTCCCTGGCTCAGCTTGAGGCTATATACTGTCACTTACTGCTTTGGAAAAGAGACTAACTCCCTCCCCAGCTACATTCCTTTCAGATGGTTGTAGAGAACAGTAAGGTGTCCCCCCAAGCCTCCTTTCATCCTGGATAAACAACCCCAAATCCCTTAGTCACTGCCCATAGGACTTACCCTCTAGACAGTTCACCAGCTCTGTTGCCCTTCTCTGGACTTGCTCCAACCCCTCAATATCTTTCATGCAGTCAGGGGTCTGGAACTGGCACAGGAATTGTGGTGTCACCAGTGCCAAGTACAGAGGGACAATCACAGCACACTGTTGCTGACACAGGCCGGGCTGCCATTGGTCTTCCTGGCCACTGGGCACACACTGGCTCATGTTCAGCTGCTGTCATCCAGCACCCTCAGGTCCCTTTCCACTAGGCCTCTTTCCAGTCACTCCTATCCCAGCCTGTAGTGTCGCATGGGAGTGTTATAGCCGAAGTGCAGGAACTGTAACTTGGACTTGTTGAACCTCAGCTCCTCATGTTGCCATGCCTCCCCAGCCAGAATTGTAATGCAAATGATACTGGAGAATTGAAGGATACTGGAAGTCTAGATATTGAAACAGCAAAAGAGGGATGTAAAAAACCTAGTGTTTATGGCACCTAGATAAGAAAAGTAAGATCTCAATGGTGGTATGTGCAGTACACTAAGGAGAAAAAAATTAAGGAGAAAAAATTAAGGACAGTTTACATGATGAACAGGATGGACAAAAGTACAAAGAGACAAAAGGTACAAAAAGGTGCAGAGAGAAAGGAAAACTAATCAAAAGGATGCACAAAAGTTGAGATGGCTCAGAGAGAATAAAACAATTGACAGAATAAAAAATCTAATTGAGGTCAGCTCCTAAGGGATATAAAAAATGTTATCAAAAACTATCATGGCTGCCAACAATGAAAAAAGCTGAGAGCCATGGTAATGACTCAGTGTGCTCACTACCCTCCATGGCATCACAAGGAATCCTGGCCAGGCCACCTCAGTACGTGCCTGTCAATCCTTGAATGCTGGACAGACTATCTGGACAAACACATGCTCTACCAATTATGAGAATGTGTGTATGAGCATGAATTTAAAATAAAACCATGATTCCCTCCTACAACATCTCGTGAGAAATTTTGTTACATTGTTGCAAGAACTCAACATTATTACCTAAAAGGTATCAAGATGCAAGAACTAAAAAGGTGTAATCACCTGGTTCTAATGGAAAGGCAGCAATATTTAAACTCCTACTTTGCTGCAAGGCCATACCACAAGATCCCATAAATGAGTGTCTGTGGTGGGTAGACCCTGGCTGGATGCCACGTGCCCATCCAAGTGACTCTTATCTTTCCCCTTCCTCAACTGAGCAAGGGAGAAAAAAAATAAAAGGGCCTCACAGGTTGAGATAAGGGTAGGAAGACATCACTCAGCAGTTACTGTCATGGGCAAAACAGATCTGACTTGAGGAAATTATTTTATTACCAGTCACATCAGAACAGGGTAATGAGGAATAAAACCAATCTTAAAACACATTCTCCCCACCTGTCCCTTCTTCCCAAGCTCAACTTCACTCCTGACTTCTCGGGGAATGGGGATTGTGGGCAATTCACCGTGCATTGCCTCTCCTTTCTCCTCTGAGGAAGAACTCCTGACCCTCTTCACCTCATCCAGTGTGAAGTTTCTCCTATGACAGTCTGTGAACTTCTTCAATATGAGTCCTTTCTGTGGGCTGCAGTTATTCACAAACTGCTCCAGTCTGTGCCCCTTCCACCAGGTACAGTCCTTCAGGCACAGCCTGCTCCAGTGTGGATCCACTGGAGGGTCACAAGTCCTGCCAGCAAACTTGCTCCAGCATGGGCTCCACTTTCCACAGGTCCTTCCAGGAGCCTGCTCCAGCATGGGTTTTCCATGGAGTCACAGCCTCCCCTCAGGCATCCACCTGCTCTGTTATGGATCTTCTCCCCAGGCTGCAGATGAATCTCTGCATCTCCACAGTTTTCCCTGGGCTGCAGGGGAATCCCAGCTGTGGCACCTGGAGCATCTCCTGTCCCTCCTTCTCCACTGACCTCGGTGTCTGCAGGGCTGTTCCTCTCACATGTTCTCACTCCTCTCTCTGGCTGCAATTTCTCCCACACAATAACTTTTTTCCTTGTCTTAAATACATACCCCAGAACTGCTACCACCTTTGCTGATGGGCTTGGCCTGGAACAGTGGTGGGTTCATATTGGATCTGGCTGGCATTGGTTCTATTTGACATGGAGGAAACCTCTAGCAGCTTCTCACAGGAGCCACTCCTGTATCTCCCTACTACCAGCACCTTGCCAACCCACTACATTGTTTCAAGAAAGCCTGGACTTTTTCTATAGGGAAAGAATAATATTAATATGTAAAATTAGGAAACAGTCGTTCTTTTCACTGTGTCCAGAAGAATTTGTAAAATTAGTTGTAAGACAGAATAATCAGACATGGTGCGTCAAAGGTTTCATCAACTGACCATATTTGCATGCTATTTTTAAACAGTTTATTTTTCAGTATTCAAAAGTTCTAGTACTTGGTTTTATTTCCTACTAAGTCTGTATAATAAGTTTGGCACTTCAGAACAACAAGGACACAAATCCATTACGATTTCTTTCAGGGAACAAATGTTTCACTACTATTTTAGTGTTTTGATTTAGAACTTTAGATTTTGGTGTTTTGTTTTTTTTTTTTTCTTTAAAGCAAGGAGAACAATAAACACCTGCACACAAATGCATTTTTGACAGTAAAAAGCTATTTTATAATTTCAAATAATAATAATGGATTTATAATCACAAATAAAAATAAAATGAGTACCATGTAAATAGGCATTATCCTTATATTTTACATGAACATGGAATGGGGAATGTGTTACATTTGGACTGTTACTCCCTCTGATATCATCAGACAGCTATGGATAGCCTATGTAAACATATAAAGAAGCAGTAGGATCAGTTTTGTTTCAGATGAAGGGGTCTAACACAATGATCTCTCTAACAGAATTGATGTACTTGTCAGGAGCACCATAAAGCAGCATGTCAACAATTAGAGGTCTAGCTGCAGTGCTGTAATATGAACAAAAAGACAAATACATTAAAATAAATATTTTTCAAGTGGAAAAAGGGGCAAGAATATTATACTCTAACAACAAGTTTTATCAACATGTTGTAATAGAAAAAAGAGAAAAAGCTTCTACCAAAATATCTTTGCCAGTAACTAGGAAACATAGTGCAAAGTTCATTCTTTTTCCCCCTAGATTAAGGAACTAGAGTACATAAATATTGAGATCCAGGAATATAGAGGAATCTTGTATAGTCTCATGCTTTCCTGAAATTAAAAAAAAATAAAATTAATAAAGGTCAAAGGTGGAGGTATTACATCCAGTTAAGCTAACACTGCAATAGGAAAACCAGAATTTCCTCAAGTGGCACAAGGCTGACAGAAATAATAAAAACACCACCTTTATCAGCCATCTGATGCTTTCCTTTATAGAAAGAGATAAGGATAGGAGAGATGTTTGCTGCTTTCAATACTGCATTGATTTCAAGTCACAAAGTACGCTTGTACCAGAGGTACACGATGTTGTTGACCTCATCCTGCAACTGCAACTTAAACTGGAGTCAAGCAATGGGTGTCTATGGACCTTTTTAATGTATTTCTATTGAAGTATTTTTTCCTTCAAATAACAGAATGTATAGAGATATGAACAACTTCACAAAGGCATTTTTCCCTCAGACACATACAGGCAACCAACAAAGTACCACTATCATCTGAACAGAGTGTATTTTCCTTCCTTTCTCCTAAAATTGCAGCCATTCATAATGACAAAGCTAGTAAGTTCAAAATATAAAAGAAATACTATATTATTTAAACTATCATTTTCCCAGTTCTAGACAGTGATTTTTTCCTTTTATTGTTTCAGTGTTTCAATTTTTTTTGTTTTAAAGTTTCAAGTCTAAGTGATGTTACCATGAGAAAACTATTTGTCTTTCAGTCTAAATTTTCATTTTCCTAATTTCACACTTTGATATTTGTTTATAAGTTTTGTTGTTATTTTTTTAAACTACTTTTTTCTACAAATTTACAACTTGCAGACATAAGCTGTCTTTCTTCACAGCTGCCTTAAAAAAATCATGAACCAAATTAATCAGTTTTGTAATATACTATTATTTGGTAAAGTTCTTAAATAGCAATGAACTTAAAACTTTACAAAGGACTAGATCTTCAGAGTCAAGGCTGGACTGCTATAAGGTTTAATTTTCACTTTTCTTTGGTTGCAAATCAGAACTTATTGTACCTCTCTGCAAAGACTGTGTAGACTGTAGCAAATGCAGGCTTTATAAATGAATTATGAATGATATATGTCATGATTTTTCCATGAATCCAGAACCTTCTTTTTTAAAAAAATCTTGGGGAAAAAAAGGATCATTTGATTTGATTAGAACATAGCTTGTATATGAAGTATTGATCCATTACATTCTTTCATGCTCTGCAAGGCAAGGGAGTCTCTTTATCATCTGCATTTGCCATGGCAAATTTCTTAAAATGAACACACTTTGACAAAAGGTAAGGGAATCTCACATAAAATCATGTCCTTGTGATATCATCTGAAGCAGGCAGATCTGGAACCAATTTATTGAGTGCAAATTACTGCCAATTTTGCTTTGAATAACAAAATGCTCTAGAGATTTCTGAGATATGTAGCTATCGGGAGTTGTCTGAGGATTTTTATACATGAGGATTTTTCTACGTTTCTTTAATACATCTTTCAACTTAATCAGATACAAAACATGCACAACCTAGCATTCAGGGAAATTATGCAGATTTGTCACACCTCCTGAAGGACTTTGGGATCCATGAACTAATGAATGGATCACACTGAACCATGAATGCAATTTGTTCATCTGTAACAGAAAAAATATGGATATTCGCCATACAAATGTTTCAAAATCCCAGAACAATAAATAATTCTAACAGAATTTAGTTTAAGTTATTCACTAGATTTATTAATATTCTCTTCATTTTCCAGAACAGAGTAAGATAGCATGAGTTGTGTGTATATGAATAGGACTGTAACAAGCAGAACTGGTAAGCTGTACTGCTGAACTATTAGGTATCTCCTAATTGTAACAATTCAGATGAAATATAAATGCAAAAGCTTTATGTGTTAAAATGCCTGGTAAAAAATACACTGATGGACCTCTTTCATCCCTGTAGTCCACACACGGCATTCTTTATCACTGATGTAATATCAATTATAGTAGTCATATTCTGGTAAAAGACAACTTAATTCAGCAGTACACATTCTTTGGAAAAAATATTGTGAAGGTTTTTAAAATAGACTTTAATTGTGAGGATTTGTATGCACTGATTTTAACAAACATAAGAGGCGAGGCGAGGCGAGGCAAGGCAAGGAAAGGAGACATTTAGAACCAAAATAACAACAAAAAAAGGATGTAAGATCAGCCTTCAGATGCTGCAAATAATAAATCTTGCTACATAATTATCTGAATCACTAATTTGTAGAAAAAACACAGCTCTTTTCAACTTGTCGGTGAATACAACACCTCCCTTGGGCAGCCATCAGGTCTTAGCAGGTCAAAAGTACATCATGCAATAAATGAGAAACCAGCCATAATTTTGTAAAGCATACCAGACCCACTTACTTATTTTGTCAACGTTAACAGTCCATGTATCAGCTTCGCATTAAGAAAGATGTTTTCAAGGGCTTATGTTAAAAGTTAACCCATAATACACTGAATTGTATCCAATATATCCTATTTTAAAAGCACAAGAGACTGAAATCACCTTAAAGACAAAACTGTCGTTCCTGGTAACTAAAATATGAGACCTAGCTTCTTTAAGGAACCCTCCAGCCTACTGAAAATACAATTATATTGTTTAACTTCTTCATTTCCATGTAAAAATCAAAGCATTGATTGGCCCTGGGCAGCGAACACTGAGTAGCATCAGGTGAGCAGACCAAGTTCTGAGACCATGCCCAAGAAACCAGAGGAGACCATGAGTAACCTCCTTAGAGATGAGCTGCTGAGAGGAAGGATTGTCAGACCCAGCTAAAACCAGAGCTCTAACAAAACAGACACAGAGGAGCCCCAGCCTCTCTAGAAATGGGGATGGGGAGGTGACAGGGTGGGGAGGATTAACTGAACCTAATGTTTCCAGAAATCACACATTTTAAAAAGTAGGATGTTTTGTGAATTCAGAGTCAAGTCATGAAACCTGAAATATAAAAATGTGTTATTTACGAATCCTTATGTTAATATTACAGAAGGTTTATCATGCTTGTTTGTCTCTTCACCTGGAACAATACTGAGTTCAGGAATTTTCATCCTCCTGCCACCAGTAGGAAAGAATAATTAAAACTGCATAACAGAAAAACACATTGCTTCTGTAAGCTTGTGTGGAGTTTGGAACTCAACAAGTGCCTGGACCCAGAAGCTCTGCCTCTTATATGAGCATGTCCTTTCTGGAAGAGAAAGAAGTTCATGGCCTCCAGCTACCAATTACTTCAGCACTTATAAGCCTCATGACTCCCTCTTAGACAGGATTTAATCTATGTGAAAGCAGATGTCTTGGCTCTCATCTCCTTCTGACTGCATTAGTAGCCAAATCCTGCTGAGTTTGGAGCCACACCTGCCTTTATTTTGTTTGTTTGTTTTGTTTTTTGTTTTTAACTTCAAACCCAGAAGATAATTCACACTTTGATTAAACCAAGCCAAAATCCCAAAATTACTATAAAATTACCCCCAAACAAATTATGGATCAGAGCTTTTTATTTTATTATTTTTTTTTACAAAGTAACTATACCCTGACACTATTCCTTTTCTTAATTTATGATACTGAACTACAGAGGATGGGCTATGCAGGCTTAGATAAACTGTTGTTCATCTTAGCTGTATAAACAATGTCATCCAGGTGGTAAGTAGTGGCTTCACTCCTGCTCTTAAACCTTTGTGTAATCATAATGACAATGCAGCCATCAGGACTCTAAAAAAAGTGCTCACCTTCTCAAAAGTGGCCTTAGTCCTGTCTCCTCTCTAAAACAATTAAAATAAGAACAAGGGGAAAAGGGAAGGAGTTTTACCTGTGAGCTGTAAATATTTTCTTATTCCATGTATTTTATCTGTATATTTAATTTAAAAGATATATATTTTTACTTGTGAGCTGGGCTGTGGGAGAAAGACAGAATTTAAAACAGTCCCAGATAATTAGAGTTACAGCAAAACCTTTGTGTGTTGATCACAACACTTGTGACAGTTTGTGGGGAGGCAGCAGACTTTTATTATAGCAGTTGAGGAGCAGTTAACAATTGATCCAACAAAGAGAAGACTCCTGCTTAGGGAACAGTTAAAACATTTGCTGACAGAATTCTTAAATTTTGTGGAAAGGACAGAGGTGATTCTTTACTTTTCAAATTCTCATATATGCAGACGACATATAGCACATATAAATAAGAGTTGTTTTTTAAAGGCCGAGTCACATCCTTAAAAAATCTGACAAATGTGCTTGTATATGTTTTCATATACAACCACACAGCTGTGAAGTTTATGTTTTAGGTCCATACAGAAATTATATATGGATAGATAGAAAAACAGTGCAGAGGAGAGAAGATGGTGGAAAGAGAATTGATGAACTTCTGACATGGTTTATCTCAGCCATCTAAAACATAGATCCAAAGTAGTTCAAGATAGATTGCCCCTATGGTGAATGACCAAAAAGAGAGGAGCCCAAGGAAGGGAGACATCCTGTGCTAGGACTTCTGTGTAAGGGAGACATGGTGAAAATAAAACATGTGAGTAGGTGACACCAGACACACAATTTTGCCTGGAGTCCTCCAGGGTGGTCCCAATCCTCTATACTGCTAGCGTAATTTATTATCTAGGTTTCATTTTCATGTTTTCTGAACACATCCAATATTTACCAGTTTATTAACACTTGCCTTGAAAACTATTATCATCAGCCATTTATCAGGATTTTACCTATACAGCATCACATCGATACTTTTGCAGGACATTCCCAAATGCTGAACCACTGAACAACGCCATGCTACAGCAGTGGGTTAATCTGGCATGCAAGAAGAAAAAACTGTATTAGTTTCATGAGCATTGCCTTAGCAGCTCCCTGTCTCATTGCACACACCTTTAGCCTCTCTAGCAGAATGTGCTGCTCTCAGAACGGATGAAGGCCTCCATCTTTCGGCTCCTGGAGCGTTCTCCCTTTATCTTCCTGTCAGCCTGTCTCCCTAAGCAGTTTGTAACAACTGACCTTCAATTTCCTAGAAATCAAAACATATAAGGGTATTTGCTAACTGTTGTATCACTTTGAAGACTATCTCTGTCAAACCAAAGTTTGCACCTTGTCAAAACCAGAACCGCTGACACTAAGAAATTGCAATACTGTCCTTCACTTAATGTCTTGGGAATGCTGACAGGGATGGATTGTGCACTTTGTTTACTTATTTATTTATTTTTGCTTATTTTGCACATAGCTTCCTATTAAGTTAATCAGTCTAATACTACAGGGACTGTTCATAATTCACCACAGATATAGAGCAATGGGATTTCAGTGAGCAAGGCAAGAATAATATGAAATGTCAACAAAAATGCAAAGTCCAAGAAATTTTGATCAGTATTTTAGATTAAAAATTAATGCATAGTAACTTCATATCTGTCATAACTTTCAGGGTACTTCTAAGTCTCTCATAAAAAGTGAGCTTATAAAAATCCCACTTAACCTCCTCAAAAATCCAATTTTGCAATTCTTTCATTATTATAGATGTTTATTAATAGGGTAACCTAATAGAAAAAATGCTGAGTGACTTCTACTGGTTCTTATCCCCTCAAGTACTACTAATCCCCTCAAATATTGCGATATTGTGTGTCCTACAAAAATCCCCTCTACATCTCACCAGGGGTCATAACAGAGATTCAAAATTATGCAAACTTATATACAAAATTAATCATAATCAGCATTTTGAACTGGCTTGTTAATTTAGGTTTTTATGTTAATTTAGCTGTGTATTAATTTTGTCATGCAATATTTTCATGGGCTTTTTTAATAACCATGTACCAGATGGTATTCCCTTAAAACTACCCATTTTAAACCACTTACATTTAATCTTTTCAAAAGTAAATTTAGTTATATCAAGTTTTACCTTGAAAAATGGCTTGCAAAATGTATTAAAATAGTACAAACAGAAAAATTAGCAGAAAGACATGAGTGAGAGCTCTGTAAAGAAGTTGTTTATGTACTTAAACTAAAACTTATCCTTTATCTAGAAGACAGCAAAGGTTTTGATGTTTTATTTGTTTTAACTATATGCTGCAAGGTTCCCATATCAATGGACTTTCATAGTACATTTTATTTTTCATCTCACTCACTGTTTTCATCTCCTTTAGATCAAATTGCAATCACCTAGTACAGAAGACAAGCAATAGTTGTTCCCTTATAACAATTCTTTATGAAGGGCAGACAATAACAAAACAAAACAAAACAAGGCAAAGCAAAAAACTACAATAAAAGTCAAGAGCATGGGCTCAGAAAGAAAACAGAAAACAACTCTGATAATGTTAATATTATTCATAATACTTTCATCCTGAAGGCACTTAAATCTATGCTTAACTTTAAATACCAAGTGAATAACTTTATTGAGTTGAGAGAAATTACTCCCATGAATAAAACTTAATGTGCATAAAGGTATAAAGAGGTCGGGGTAGTCATTCCCTTTCTATTACAGATAATTTTAATTTTCTTGAATGTCATCTAGGAACAAATCCCAGCTTTTCTGCCTCGATTGCCATGGTTCTGCACTAAAAGCACCACAGGTTGTCATTGAAGAATAGAGTAAGGAAAAGGTTCTCTGTTCTCATTTTTATTATTGTTCTCTCCTTAGTTAACTTGGCAAAGTAATTTAACATCTTTGTGTCTACGGAATGTAGTTAGGGATACCTTTTGAAACACTTCAAATCTATAGTTAAAAAAGACATGCTTATTCAATGTAGTATCACAAATACATTACATGAGAGAAGAGTAAAATGGAAAAAAAGGAAAAACTATTTAAAAATAAATACCCAATGAAAAAGAGAGGGTATAAAAAAAATGCAAGTTTGCTTCATTTTGCTTCATTCAAAGTGTCTGGACATTTTCTCTCTCATGAAATTGAACTTTAGTGATTTGCTTTCACTCTCCATCCCTCATTCCCACAAAAGAGATGATCATAACACAAAATAAAACAGAACAAAGTGACACATACATTGGCATTGGTAGAGATGTGCCAAATACTGAAAAAATAAGGAAAAAGAACAATTAATTCAAACTGAATGACAGCCCTCTCAGAGAAAGAAGGTGTACATATTCATTACTCAAGCAACCTTGTCCATTGTGTTTTATCCCTATCCCCGCATAATCACTGATTAGAGGGTTTTATACAGAACAAACAGTACCTTACCTGGGTTGTCTGTGACTATATGATTGTATGTTTTAACCACTTTCAAAAATCAACCTCATAACGTGCTCTATTCAGGCCTCCATGGTCATACTAGCATATCCCAAGCACATCCAGAGCTCAGAAAACAAGGAGTCTTCAGACATTACACCTCTCCCATGTTTTCACAGCAGACTTGTAAAAACCTGCTCTGAGATAGATCTAAGAGATCTACCCTGTATCAATGCATGGGGGATGCTGTTTAATTGTCTACCAGCATCTTCAACACCATTTGGAAAGAGAGGAAGAAACCTGGGCTGGTGAGTTTTGCCTCTCCCTTCCCACTGTCCTCCAAAGGCCTGTTGGTGGTGATGTCTGAAACTGAGTATATGCTTTATCTACAGACTGTAAATTCATCTCACCTGAGCTCTTGAACACTGTAGCTCAGTCTCCACTCTCCCACCTTTCATGACTAAGACACACCAAAATGTCCTGTGGTTACCTTCATCAAAGTCTCTTTTAAATAAGGACTAGAAAGCTGCTCAATTTGCAGACATCCAGAGATACATAACAGGCCATGCAGAGGAAAGAATGATGAGACAGAAAGTCCTTTTCTGGACTGGTCATGTGAATGAAGTGTGTGTCCATATATGGTTCTAGACAGGTAGGAAGCAAAAGATTTAAATTGAGGCATTCCTTAGTGGAGACAATACTGTGCAATTTTTTTTTTCCCCCAAGGGATTTGAAATGTAGCACAGTAAAATACCTTCACTGTGACTCATGGAGCTCATGGCCAAAGAATTGACAAAGGGCTACTGAGAACTAATGTTCAGCTTCTCAGTGCCCTGTGGCTCTCCACAGCAGCTGCTCAAGGCATCATGCAGAGGACTCCACCACCTCATCCAGCTTCAGCTCTGGAGTGAGCACTGCCTGCTAAGTCAGTAGGGAAGATGAAGATTGGAAGAAAATCAGCCATTATCAAGAGACAAGTTTCTCTCTAGAAATCCCTTGAATTAATTTGTAGAACTTGTATATGGTCCTCAGATTAAACAAAATCAACCAAAGGATGTCATAACTAATCTGCTCCTCAAGGTAATACTGCGAACCAATGGATTTGTCCATTCGGGTCTTTACACAAAAAGAAAACTTCACAGGGCTGTGTACTTTCTTTAAGGAAAAAAACACAAGCAAACAATAAAAGTCTTTCCCCTGTGCTTAAAGTTATTTTCCTGCATTTGTGGTTTTTACCTCGCAGTGTGTTCTGCAGCTTGGCTCCTCACCCATTATAGGGCTGGGACTCTCAAAAGTTCACTTTGACATTGGTCCAACACAAATCTGTAAAAATGCACATCGGGGATGTGTACCTGAGGCAGAATGCAATCCACATCCACCTACTGGCTAATCAATACAGGGTGTTGCAGACTAACTGTGATACTGTTCACTCCAAAGAATTCTTGTCAATTCCCATTCCTTACGGTCAGCTTATATGGAAGATATAAAAAACTGAGAAAAAGTCAAGAATATTTAATTTGTTTTCCTCCATGCTATAGAAACATAAACAATGGAAACATTCAGGGTGGAAAAGTCTGGAAAAAGAACCTGGCCTGGTTGATTTGTTGAGTGGGAAGGGAAAGAGGGGCCAATAGTCAAAATCCTTGTGCTGCAGAGTTTTTTAAAAGATCCTTTTTTTCCTGTACATAGGCCCTACACAGGTATCTTTGGCACTGCATTTGAAAATGCTAAAGAGAGGAACACTTTAATAAGACAGGGAATCTGCAGCTGCAGGGAATACTTAAGAAGTCAAACATTGCTGTGATCAGAGTAGGGTAAATATTTAGTAGTTGCCAAGACTGCTAATCCAGTGCTTTCCAGATAATTTAATTGTATGTAAGTATACTAAATTCTTTAAAAATGTTTGTGCATTCACTGGTGCATTATAAACTGTTACTATAAAATACACTAGAACAACTTCCTTTACTTCTATTTCTGACTGAAGACACCGGTGCTGTTTAGCCTTGTATGTCTTCACTACAGGAACTCCATTAATCCAATAGTCAACATTTGTTCATCATTGCTCTAGCTTAGTCAAGTAGAAACTGTCAAGTCAAACAGTGAAGGACAATAGTTAGAATGTTGTGTCGTGGTCTGAATGTGCAATGTTCTCAATGGCAAAATGCTGTTGTAAGAAAAATAATTCTGACACACCTACTTAGGTGAAATATTTCTGAACTACTTCATTTCCCTTCTCATTTCAGGTAATCATGCCCATTTCCCTCTTCACTTATTTCTCCATCTGATTTGCCAGGAAACATAAAAACTGTGTATGTTTCACAGTCATCTTGTTACTCCAAACTCCTAGATTTTACATTTATGTTCACCTTATTACCAACCAGCTGGAATAAAAAGCAAGTGAGCAAGTGTTTTAACTTAAAACATAATAAGTTACGATAAAAATGGAGAAAATGTTTTCCATAAAATGAAAAAATAAAGAGACACTAAGTTGATGACAGGACTGGAACACCATTTCTATTAGGAAAGGCTGAGAGAGTTGGGGTTGCTTAGCATGGAGAAGAAAAGGCTTTGGGGAGACATTTTCAGTACATTGAGGGGGCTTGAAAAGGAGGGAGAGTGATTTTTTTTATATGGCAGAGAGTGACATGGCAAGGGGCAATGGTTCTAAACTGAAAGAAGGAAGGCTTAGATTAGATGTTCAGAAGAAATTCTTTACTCAGAGGGTGGTGAAGCACAAGAACTGTTTTACTAGGGAAGTTGTGGACTCCACATCCCTGGAGGTGTTCAAGGCCAGGCTAAATGGGGCTCTGAGTAACCTGGTCTGGAGGAAGGTTCCCCTAATAGTAGAAGAATCAGCAATTTTAGTGTTTAAAAATGCAAATGAATAATAACTGAGCTTTAAAATTATTTTAATTTTGAGCCTACAGAAACAGTTCAGATTTCTTTTATATTAAACTAGCCTCTGTCCCTCTTCCTTTGCATCAACTACAATTTTATAGTTTCCTAATTAATATCCTGTGTCCAAAAATACAACAGGGAGAAAAATCCACATGAACATTTAAAAAAATATGTTTTCATAAGAGACATGGTTTCTATATTAAAACTACAGAGGTAGTAGGACTTTAGTGCAAAAGTTCAACTTCATAATTAATGCCAGTTGGTAACTCACAAGACATGCCACCTACATCCTTATTTCTAAGTGCTCAGTAGCAGCTTCTATATTAAAGTTAACTGCTCAATGGCATTTTGCATAATAAAGACCAGATTAAGGAAAATGTGCATATTCAGATTCATAAAGAGTTAATTAATCAATAAGCAATTTAGACAAGTACTCATAATTGTATCACAAACCAAACCTTTTAAACAGCAACAAAAAAAGAATTTATGGTGAAGTTGTATCAGTTATATATAAAGTGTGAAGATTATTACTAATTATTGAATATACAGTTATTGAGTCTGACTTTCACACAGTGTGCCCCTTGTTCTGCTCTCAAGTGGACATTTCCAACTGTGGCCACATATGTGAGGGCAGAGTTTTACTATATCTCATATCTATATTTAAATTTTATTCTAGCATGGTAAAAATTGCTTCTACACCACTTCTCAAGTTTTAACAAGACATGACCCTGGCCCCAAAGGGTTCATACCTTTAAAGAAACTTGTTAAGACATGTTGGAAGACAATAACTCAAGAAAGGAGATAAAGTCAGAAGAGCACTGCATTAATGAAGGCAAGCAGAGAGAAGAAGAACCCAGAATAGCATCTCGGCTTTTAACAGAGCAGCAGTAAAAAAAAAAAAAAAAAAGACATTGACTCTTGCAAGTCCTGCTACAGCAAGGATTGTAGGGTAGGTATCAGAACCCTTCTTATGAACTGGTATGTGAATTCCTGACTTTAAGTCAGGAATGTGCCACATACCTCCTGACTTCAGTAATGTTTGTGAAGACCTTAAATCATAAGAATTCCTCCTCCCAAGCATGTGATCAATGGTCAATTACCCGTACTTTTGATTTTTGGTAATTTACAAGTAGGGCTGTAGTGGCAGATTATTTCCAGGCGTGGAGGATTCCAGGGCACAAGACTGGACTTGTCTACAGGGTTCCAAGCCTATGGCTGACAGCAGCCAGGTGCAGGAATGGGGTGGTGGTTTTCAGCCACAAACCATTGCCATGCTGGATGAAAGAGGCTGCAAGCACTGCAGCAACACAGAGATCCTGCCTAAGCCTCAGCACTCTCCTGGGTTTCTGCCAGGCATAAAGCTGGCATGCAGCCCCTTGCCTGCATCTGTCTGCTTCCTGGGGGCAGGAGGAGTCACAACACTGCCTGTCCTCAGACATGCAGACAGCACCTCGCAGGAGGGCATGAGAGTGTGACCCCACTGCTGCAGTGATGCCCTAGTCCAACTGGGCCACTGGAAACACCAAGAGATACAGGGTGGGAAGTGAAGACGGAAACAGAGTCAGAAAAACTATGCTGCTAGAAATAAAAGACACAGAGACAGATGTGGACATTCTTATGATTGCTTACTAGGACTTGGGAGGATATGTCCTCACCTCCAGACTGAAAGGATCTTGTATCAGACACCTTCCCTGATGGGTTCAAAGGCACAACTAAAGTATGTCTTGTTACAAATAGCGATTTTCTAGCAGAGATATTTTATAAAAGGTCTGACTTCCATTCAAATTAGACAAAAAAACAGATTTAGGGAAGGGGATACCTAAATAACTGGGAAGTCAAACGGAGAATTAACTTTACCAGCTCACTATAAGAGATAACAGAAATAAGGTTTATCTCACACAACGTCAGAAACTTACTTTAGAATAGTGAAAAGAAAAACTACCAGTATGTGAATCAGCTAACTTACTTCTAAGATCCACAGCAAGATTCAATGAAAAACATTATTAGAATCACCTGTTTCTATTTGTTGACCATATCAGGGAATTAACCTGCCCAGATATACATATCTGCATTTAAGATGTCATTCATCTATGTACATTTTAGGAGTCCATCCAAAATTGGGTAGATGGATTCCAATGCGTATCCCATTAATGGGAAAGTTTTCTGAGGAATGGTGGGAGAAAAGGACTGAGAAATATTCCCATCTTGTTAGAACAGTCAAGGAAGGAATCTTATTCTTCACTGTCAGATGTTCTTGGTAGCTTAAGAAAGTTGCTGTTAAAATAAACAATATCCTTGAACTTTTATCTATTTCCAATAGCAGAAACAATACTTTGGAAATCTAATTCAAAGAGCAATAATAGATTATAAATTAGAATATGGAAAATAGTCTAATAATTTAGATGTTTACAGGAAGCCAGTAGCACAGGAATAAGAGAAGAATGAGAAGAAATACTGAATACATAGAAGAGAAGAAAGACATGGAAATACATGGTTGAGAGAGAAAAATGAGTGCATAAACTATATAGGAAAAGAGGTTAGCCAAGGCTGTGTAAATGGGATGAAAGTATTGTATTTAATATATGAAGTGAGAAGAAGCCAGAGGAGGCATATAAAAGATAGGAAGTAAAGAGATTAGAACAGCTTCTTGTCAGTATATTTGAATATCATGTTTTAGTAGTTTCATCGTTAAGTATTTCCCAGTCTCTTTCTCTCACATATTTAAAATAGGTATAAAATAGAAATATGTTCAAATCTAAGCATTTTGCTGAAAACAGACTACTGGTTTTTTTTAACCCTGTGTCACTTTTGAATATACAGCATACTGTAGTGTTTCAAATGACATCAATTTGTTGGCTTCCCTTCTGCAAGGTAACCTACTTATTTTTAAAAGCATTGTATTTGGTACACAAAATATAAAGCACAGACAAAATTCTAATACTAATAAACAAAAATAAAGTTTATGAATAAGCACATTATAAATACCTTTACCAAGACCAAACATTTTATGAAGCTGAGTTGCTCTGTGTGAAGGTGACACCCTCTAAAATTAATTAAATGTACAGTTAAGCCAGTTTTAAGGAACCTATACTGAGACATCCATTCACAATTTGTTTCAAGCACACAAACGACTTTATCAATTATGACTCTCAGGACCAGAATCCATACTGATTAATTCAGCATAGATCTGCTGACTTCAGTGACACTACTTACATTTACTGTGATAACAGTCAGCAATGTTCAGCAAGAACAGAACAATAAATCATTCACCAAAAAATTTTAGTTATATCACTTCAATAAAAGGTCTAGGATCCACTGATTAACAACAGTGACATAACAGATTCAAGTGTGCATACAGAAAGGAAGAGAGAAAGGCAAAAGAGAGAAAAAAGATAGAAATAGAGGGGGGAAGCATTTCAGTGAAATCAGACACTATTGGCAGGAGAGAATCGAGAGCATTGCCAGAATTTATGGAAGACAAAAACCCTATGGCTCTTAGCAGTAGGTCTAATACATTTGGTGTAGATGCTATATACTGTGTTTGGGTTAATTCTATTTATTTATTGTCTTTTTTGGATTCAGTGGTAGATAGCTATATAAATCAGCACATCTCTGTAATTTCCTTTCACTCACTCACCCATAGTTATTCATCTTTAAAAACAACAATAAAAACTTCCCCCTCCAAATACTCTTTTCTTGCGCCTGACAATTTGGGAACTACTTTTCTTGCAATCTCTTATAATTTGTATAGCGGTGTCAAAAATGTGTCTTTTCAGAATGGTGACAGCCACCTGTATCTCCTAACAGTAATACCCACGTTTTCACAGAATATTTTGCCCTTTGGTAATATAAATGTGTTTCTCTCCTCTCACTCTTCAGTTTGAGCCCAGAGTACATATCAAGAGCATGATTCCATTCTCACGTATGTTTTACACTGATACAAGGCCATTGATATGAGCTGAGCTTCTGCCAACATACAACTCTCTAACTCAGGTTTTACATTTCTTTAGAATACTAAGTAAACTCGGCTATTCCTTCAAAATTCCATGTCAGAAGACTATGACCCAAAACACACATTTAAACACATCCAAAAAGCTGCATTTCTTAAGATTTGAACGATACATCCACATCTGTTTTCCTCAATCAGTTGAGCCTTCATGGCACCTCCTAGCAGAACTGTGGACCATGAACAGTCATATGAAATGTCCTCATCATGTCAGTAAGCACCATTTGTCATCCATGACTTTGGCTGTTACTGTCAGATGCTTCCTCTTTTTCAGATACTTTAATAATTTTTACAATACGATGTCAAAAGTGTGTCAGACATACACATAAACTTTTAAACAGACTGCTTCAATGAAACAATTTACTCTGGACACCCATCATGCAGCCAAGGAAATTATTTGGTTAAGAGAGCATATTTTTTTGCCTCTCCCAAATACTCTCTTCCAAAACTATAAAGCATGTCTTTTATTCCCAATTCTAAAACATTTGTTTGGCTTAAGATAAGCCATGCCCATTCAATCACATTTTAGATACTGGACAATTTTACAATAGGATATAGCTTCTTCCTCCTTTAAGATGTGAGGAATAGCAGATAATGTGTTTACAAAATGAATGGTGTTTAGATAAAGACCTTGAGAGTTTCCTCCCTGGGTCTCAGCTTGATCTGAATCTAGACCATATCCTCAAATTTTTAAATGTGAGCATTTACTTAAGGCAATTACGGGCACTCAGCCAATGTTTTAAAACTGAAATAGATGTCCTGACATTCTGAACAATAATGTTCAGTGCCTGCTTCCAAATTTCAACCAATTCCAGGATCTCTGGAAAAAAACCCTCAGGTTTTCACCTCTGAAAATCTACCTCTCCATCACTATTGAAATATCCAAAAAGACTGAAGACCAAAATGGTCCTACTACCCTCAAATTTTATTCAGCCTCACATTCTGTTTCAGAAGTGACTATAAATGCTAAAGGAGGGTCAAGATTCTCCCCTAATACATGCCCAACCTCTAATTATTTTCAGCACAGAGGAATTCCTGAAGTTGACATGATTTTGCACACCTATTGACAACTCTCACCATCACTGGATTTCTCTTTCATATGCTTGTCCAGTTTGCCCCCGAGTCCATGAAAATTAGTATTTTATTTATTTTTTATTATCTACAACATCCTTTGGCAAGGAGTTTCAAAGGTCAGTTACTTGCTGCATGAGCAACTCTTCTGTTTTGAGCACGACTCCTTCCAGCTTTTTATGATGCCTGCTGTTCTTTTGCAAGACAGTAAATTATCAATCCCCAGCCTGTCTTTCCTTGCCAATCTTGACCCTGGTAGTACCATAGTCTCATAACATGTCCCTTTTTCTTTCCCAGGGTGAAGCCTCCTGATTGACTCAGCTAATCCTTGAATGGCCTTTCCATGGAAATACTGGGTATTTGAGAAAATACCATCTGTAAAAACTCATCATGTTAATTTATTTTTTCTAAAAATGCATGCATTTGGATTAAACAAGCATGCAGGGGAGGACTGTGCTGAGACTTCAGTTCCTGTTCTTTAGCACGGAATTTGGAAGCCTGAACTAGGATGCAGCTTTTTGTTACACTAAGTTTCTCAGGAAGAGCTATGTCCTCAGAAAGAGATCATTCTTAGTAGGATACTGCTACAAAGGATATGCTTGAAATGTCACAAAAATTCATTTCAAACTATTGCTTCCAGATGCTCAGGATACACGGTTCTGAGTCCTCCCATCAAATCAAGCCCAAAGAAACTTTATTTTAAAGAGAAGGGCAGGCCATACTTTGTCAGCAGCAGTAAAGCAGTAATGGTGCCATCACACCATTTGTACTTCCCCTCACTAGAACCAAAGACACAGGAGAACAAAGAGTCACTTGGATTCTGATCCTAGTTTAGAAAATTCTTTCTGTGTTCCATTCTGAATAGACATTGTGGACTGGGTGTCCCTGAATGAGGCCTTAGAGGAATAACAAAAGCTGTTGTTAGCCTTAGACAAATGCTGCTGTGGTTTTTGCTGGCTTAGAAAGTTATAACGAGGAAAAGCTTCAGGTTTCAAACCCTCAAAAAAGGAATTTGAACCCAAGTCTTCCACTAAGAACTTATTTAAAGATTCTGTATGGGCATGTTGATCAACATCTTAAAACAGATCACAGCTGAATTTGGTAGGGGACAAGTAGCATAATTTGTGCATTTCTGTGCTAGTTCTGGTTGGAGGAGAGTTAATTTTATTCACAGTAATAGTAAAATGTTCAGCTGTGTTTTGGATTTTTGCTTTAAACAGTGTTGATAATACAGGGCTGTTTTCATTATTGATGGGCTGCACTTGTACACAGCCAAGGCCTTTTCTGCTCCTCACTCCACTCCATCAGAGGGGAGGCTGGGGGAGCCCAAGGAGCTGAGGGGACACTGCTGGGACAGCTGAGCCCAACTGACCAAAGGGACACTCCATATCATACAGGGTCAGGCTCAGTAAATAAAGCTGGGGGAAGCAGAAGAAAAGGGAAAACATATGAAGTGATGGCATTTATCTTTCCAAGCAATCATTGCACCTAATGGAGCCCTGCTTTGCTGGAGACAGCTGAACACCTGCCAGCCCATGGCAAATAGTGAATGAATTCCTGGGTTTGCTTTCCTTGCATATGAAGACTTTGCTTTATCTATTGTCATCTCAACCCATGAGCTTTCTCACTTTTACTCTTCCAATTCTTTCCCCAACATGACTGAGGCCAGAGTGAGCGAGTGGATATGTGGGGCTTAGTTGACAGATGGGGTTAAACCACTACCATTTTAAAAACTAAACACTTACAGCAGAAAGTTAAACTCTAGACAGGTTTATCAGTCCATTTTCATTAATGCAAGGAAAAACTCAACACAAGGCATCATCTTTTAACACTGCCCTTTGTGATTAGTGATGTTAATGATACACAAAGTACATAAAATTACTTTTCTCTAGCTTACATAAGCAAAATGAAGAGCATTAAAGACATTTAGTATTAACTCTAAATTTTGTTCCTTTTAGTAGAACAAGCCAAAACAACACAGAGCTTGTGGGTTTTTCTGTATTTATCACAGTTCAATTTGATTAATGACTAGGCAATATTTTAGAGTACATTAATAACATCAGAGATGAAAGCACATTTTTAAAATATTTGTACTCCTCCCAGTATAAAGAGGATTTCAGTGCATTTAGATAATTAACATGAAAACTCTGGCCTTATTTTTATTTTGATCTTTTCATAAAGATTGTCCAATTAATTTTGTAAAGTTTCTTACACAGCCCAAATGTAAGGACTGCAATGAGTTTCTCATAGAGTCATACACCAGTAAAGCCAGTTAGAATCTCACCACCAGACTATGTTCATATATGAAATAGCAGCAAGTTTTTTATCAAATGGCAGTAGCAATATATGCAAGACATAAAGTATTGAAAATACTGATTTCAAAGATTGAAAGGGTAGAAATTTTCTTCTAAACACCTGATAAACAGAGGCAAAGAACACCAAGCCATCTATAAATGTTAATGGTAATACAAATACTTTTAAGTATCCATCTGAAAGGTAACTGAAGAGGCACAAATCCAGGAAATGTGCCATAGAATGACATCTGGTAAAAATAAAGAACTTCAAATATTTATGCAAAACTAAAAACTAAAAGCAAAATAAGTGAAATAGAAGGCTTTCCAGTAGAAGGCTTTATGCTATTGTCACCATGGAAGCATAGTAACATAAGAAAATTACTGAAGAAATATTTAAATAAATAATTTTTAAAAAAACCTACCCCAGAAAAACATAACAAACTAGTTCTGTGAGGAATTTTGCCTTGTACGTAAAAAATTCTATAAATTCCAGTGTGACAAAACTCTCTAAGTGAAGAGGGCTTGAGTACTTTGAGAATGGAAGCCCAGGGCACAGAAAGACACTAGTCAAAAAATGAAAAGTCAAAACTAAGATACTAAGGGTGAAGCACAGAAAAAGAAAAAAAGCAAGAATATTTAAAAAAACAGGATAATGATAAATTTTATACAGCTCAATTAGAAAGAAATCAGATAAGAAAATGGCAAAAAATAAAAATACAGTTTCTCAGAACTACAGGAAATTAGCTCTTGAAACAGCACATAATTGAAAGACAACTATTTTGAGAAATGAGTGTCACCTTGGAAGACATAAGGCAACCTTAAATCAATGAGCTCAGCTTGATAAACTGGACACCATTACTAAAACAGAGTTTAGACATATTTTTAGACTTCAATTGCAATAATCAGAAAGAAGTCAAGGATTAAGGATATCCAAACTAATATGTAAAGTGGTCTTAAAATAATGAGGATAAACGCATCTAACAAGATATAAGATATATAAAAAATGTCACAACACTAACCTTTGGACAGAGGCCTCCAATAGAATGCATGTTAGCCAAAAAGTGGCATTTGTGTTCCTTCCAAAACCAAGAATACTTCCATTGATAAATGCACATATGGGGGAGGGGAGAAGATAAACAAGGAAGTTAAGTTGCAAGCCAGTGGAGTGAAATGAAATGATTTGAGGTACTTGAGCTAAGCAGAGAATTGTCATAATCTGAAAAGGAAGCTTTCAGGAAATGAGGGAAATTATCACAGACTGTAATAGCAAAGAGGTAAAAATGGAAAAAGTGGATAGCAAAGGTAAATCATAAAAAGCATGAAGTTAAAATATGAAAACAAAAATTAAAAGAGCCTCCTTAAATATCTTAAAAGTAAGAAACTTTTAAGAGTAACTATGTCTGCTGGGAACTACAGAGACTAAAGACAGCAATTAAGGAGGAGAAGGACATTACTAGGAGCACAGAAGATTTATTTGCATCAGTTTTCACAATAGAGGATGTTGGGGAGATATCGACTCTTGGGTAATAAAAATTAGGTACTATCAGATGAAGAGGTGCTGGAACAAATCAATCATTTGAAAAGCAGGAAGCCACCAAGACTGAAAATCCTGAACAAGTAGTTGAGCTATGCAATCTCTAATTGATAAACAACTCCTTTACTGGAAGGTTAGAGAATAGCAAATGTTTCACATACATCATAAAAAGAGTTTAGAATTATTCAGAGAATCAAAGATTCATAAATCTTACATCTGTACCTAACAAATTAAAAATAACAAAATAAAACATTCAGAAGACCGTGAGATGATAGATCCCTGCAAAGTAGGATGATACCTCACTCATCTACTAGAATGCTTTCAACACATCAGTAAACTACTGAAGTGGTCAAAGGATAACAAATAGACATCATTTATTTAAACTTGCTTGACAAAGTTTCTCACAGGAGACTGATAAAAAGAATAGACATGGACAGCAAACTGAAGACCTCTGTTCATTGTAGCAGCTCTCAGAAGAAGTAAGATATTAAAATGAATCAAGAAGAGATGACAAAGAAAAACAATGTTATAAAAATCAGAGCTGCAGTCTGATCTGAACTGTTGCATGCATTCCATACATCTTAGAAAGATATCAGAAAACTAGAGAGTGTTTAAGAGAAAAGTGACAAGACTAATAGAAGCAGGGTTTTGTGGAAATAGAGTGGAGTATCTTAAAAGGATATTAAAGAGAGGCATGGCAAAAATATGACATTACTGCTAGAAGTAAGCCAGAATCTCACTTTTCCATGCATTAATACAAGAATATGGTGACATATGAATATGTTGAAGCTAGCAAATCTAACAGAACATCAGTTTTCACTTAGTATTTATGCTGTGGAACTCATAATTTGATAATGTTGAAATATAAAAAACAAATTAAGATTGAAAACAATTAGGTATTTATGTGGAAAACAACAGTGTATGGAGTTAAACTAGCTAAATGAGTATTGCAGGAGAACTTAAACTTATTTGGAGACTTAAATAGAGCTCTGCATACTGGAGACTAGGTGGGATTTTTTGAAGTCAGATTGTCAAAAACAGTCATGTTTTGGGTTTTCTGCACCTTCCTCAGGAGCCTTCAAGAGCCAGCATCTGTGGTAGGATGCTGTGCAAAGCTTTATATGTGATTCAGACCCTTCCTGCCCACACCCTTAGTGTCACCATTGCATGAATTTCACTGCTTCTAGCCCAAGTATTGAATTTATTGGATTGAATGACATCAAAACACTTAAAGCTAGTAGCAGAATTTAAAATTATTTGTGAAAACTTCTGCTGAAGAAGTCATACAAAGAATGAAAACAAGCAAGCAAGTAAATCACTGACTTTTTCAACTTGAAAACTGTCAACCAATCAAAGGTTTGACTGAATTTGGAAGGTGACATTATTGATGAAAAATCAAATTCCCAAAAGTAACTTAATATTTTTGCTGAAAATTTTCAATTTCAAAACAGAACATTTTATTCACCCATGCCTCCAGTTATGCTATATATTCTTGAGCACCATCTACTGGTGCTGCATTATTAATTAGCTATTTATGAATATATGAATCACTTCTCTAATAAAATTAATTAGAATCGTATAATCTTTCCAAGTATATTTCAAATTGAGAAGGCAGAACATAGACTATTATTTATTAAATTAATCTTTCCTCTTAATAACAGAGAGAAAACTAATACTGAAGAAATTCACTTAGAATCTGAAATTAATAGAGAAATGTGCTGATTCTTAATAGTTTGTAACATCCTGAACCAGAAAACATGTGCAAGTCCATGAAAATTTTTCCAATTTGCAATTTTTTTCAATCTGTTGGAACAACAAAATATTTTTCTTCTCCTCTTATTTAGGTATTTAGTGAATTTTAAAATACCTGTAAAATGGCCATCATCTTCCATTTTATTTCTTTGCTTCACACCAAATTACATAAGATTTCTCTTGAAGTGGTCACACCAGCTTTGGATTTAACATTTCTCCTGACTTGGAGCTGGGAAATACAGTTTGGTGTTCTGCAGAAGAAAATGTAATGTAGAGCAGAAAGTCAATTCTTGCCAAAGGGGATTTTGAAGGGCCTTGTATATCTGCAAAAAGTGGGATGTGGGAAACAGACCAGTGGCACTTCTACATAAGTCAAGAAGCTCAATGTAACTATCCCTCAACTCTTATCTGTAAACTGAGTCTATAACAACAGCTTGCTTTCTTGTGTACATAGAAGGACATAGCTAAGTGTAACTCTGGAGGCAGTTAAACATGATGATGATAATAATACTAATGAATAAAGTCTTTGTTGAAAACAATTTTAATTTTTTTTTAAATGTACATTGTCTTTCAGTACTGGAGATAGACTGTCTTATTGGCTCACAGGAGTGACACTGCAAGCTGCAAGAGTGACCTTTACTTGAAAAGAGTCCCCCTAAGGGTGACTAATGATTGAGTGAGAGAATAGCCCATTCTCCAAAGCCACTTGCTTTAAACTGTGGCCTTCCTTTTCAAATTTGCACCAAAACTGTCAGTGATGATAATTTCAATTCCAACTGTGTTGAATTTTGTGCTATGTTCACTAAAAT
Source organism: Thryothorus ludovicianus (assembly GCA_013397245.1). NCBI lineage: Eukaryota > Metazoa > Chordata > Aves > Passeriformes > Certhiidae > Thryothorus > Thryothorus ludovicianus. The sequence goes on from VZTB01018167.1 coordinate 285,319, forward strand.
CTAGACTGAAATAATCTAGCTGCTGTCACCAAGATACCAAAGATCTCAAAGTGCTTCTGCACATTGGGGGGCAAAAACCCAACCTAACAAGCCCTTTGATTTATTCCATCCATCATATTAAATTAGGTAAGCCTCATTTTTCTCATTAATACAGAAATACTTAAAAACATTATTTTCCTCCCTCTTTCCTAGTTTGGATCAATTCCAACCTTGCTGAAACAATTGCATTGAAACTAGAAAGCAGCACTATAAACTTAGCATTCACGATGTTGTGCCTATCCCTACAACACTACTACTGAGCGACATAACACTTCCTTCAGTGCCTTGATACTTTCTTTGTAGTACAGATGGCACCACGTGTACCAGGCAGGGCTGACAGCCCTGCCATGAAACAGTGTGGGATTGCATTAATACATTATTCCCAGGTTTTAACAGAGGTACTCAAACAAGATTGATCTACTCAATATTTCCAAGTTATGTGCACAGGTTCACTTTGCATCTGCCCTTCAGGCTGTAGCTTAGGAATAAACGCACACACAAAATAGGACCATTCCAAACACAAGTGATCTGCATGCCCCAATTAAACAAACATATTGTCATACTTCTACTTCTTTATATTTTGCAGATGTATCCTGAATCTCACTTCTAGACTATTAAAATAACTGTGTTTTTTTTTTTAATCTCAAATGCTGCATGACACCCGGCAAACAATTTTTTTTCTCAAATTTGCCTCAATTCCAGTAGAAAAACACCTGCAAGTGGATTGTAGATATTTGTGTACCCAGAAAAATGGTATAGCTTATTTTAGTTGCAGTCATTAAAACCTGAATTGCTCAAGTCTAATTGTACAAACTTTGTAAAGAAACCTCCAGAGTGCTCTGCGCTGCCATCCCATCCCACTCTACCCCATTGCTTCCCATCCCTCTGCTCCTCAGCTCTCATAGTTAACCTAAGCATGACTTGTGCAACTCCATCCTTTCCTTCCCTTTGTGGACAAGAGGTTAAGGAGTCTTCCACCTCAGATTCCTATCCAACATTTCCATGCCTTCAAAAAATTGAAAAGTTCAAGTTAACCATTGAGTTCTACATGCATTGTGTATTCATTATTTTTTAATTTCCACTCACAATTAAAGGAGCCACAACTTGCCAATGCCATAGAAAACAGGTAGAAGAGTTGACTCAAGTTGTTTTCTTTCAGGATTTACCTTACAGTTCTTCGTTTAATGTAAAGGAGATGAAAAAGTTATTTAAATACTGCATTGTATATACATCTTTGATTTGTTCTGCTCATATCACCTTGTCAATTAACAGAATTTTCCTTTAAGTACTTTAAGCAACATGATGATCACCCACAGACAGTATGAAATGTCACCAAATGCAAGAGAATTTGATTATCTCTAAGCCAATAACAGTTCAGGTTGCATTGCATTGCATTTGCTGGCCATAGACCCTGAACATCTCTCACATTTTCCTTGCTTTGGGTAGATATTTTTATTTTATTTTGACAACAGGGACATAAGGTATTTATGAGTGCAAAAGCTAGCAGGGATGTGGTTTTACAGCTTATACCTATGGAAAATACAGTAAAAAGCTATAACCGTGTTTTGGTGTACTTTGGTGAAAGCAGTTTGTGACCAGCAATACCTCCGATCAGAATTTGTGCAGCATGTAATTGTAATCATAAAAGCTCTGTGTAACTGGAATTCAAACCTTGCAGGGGCTAGAACAGGACTGTAGGGGAGAAAACTGTTTGCTTTAAGGACTGATTGGTTTGGATGTTGTCCAGAAATTTAAACTTTCATTTCATCGGGGTAGGAGGTCGTGTTCAATACCACACAGTCATGTTTTATATGAACTTTGAAGGCATAGAGGGGCTGTATTGCCCCACGAACTCAGCAGGGCCTTGTGCTCTCTGCTGAATGGCAGCAGCGGGAGCACACGGCAGCCAGGCTGAGGGCTGCTGACTGACAGAAGCATTTATTAAAATGTCATCTCCTAATTTTCACGCCGGATATCTGTCGTCGTTGCAGACTGCCCCGATATCTCACGCCAGCGGGAAAAAACAGAGGACAACCCAACCCGACCGACCTGGGGAGCAGGAGTGACACAGCGGGGGGAGGGGGAGGGAAATAAACGTACCCAACCATACCCAGATGTAGCAAAATTTAAAACAAAAACAAAAGAAAAAGGAGGATGCCTTGCGTGTGGCAAAGCTTTTTTCATGAACCTCCCCCGTCTGACGCCACCCGCCGCTGACGGTGCCACTTCAGCCGCTGTCGCCTCGCAAACTCCGCTCTCAGCCGGGGCAGCGTCGCTCCCGCACTGGGCACCGCGCCGGGCGAGCCCCGGCGGCTCTCCATCCTTCCCTGAGCGAACAGGGCGGCCGGCGGCAGCCGACGGAGCGGATGCGGCTGCGATCGGGCACAGCCTTATCTCCGGCGGGGAACAAACACGGCGTTAATTGCAGCCGCGCTGAGAAAATTGCTATTGTTTCTAGTCAGAGGCGGGCTGCAGTTTGACAGGGTTTATCCCGGGAGCCCTGTATCAGTTAATCTGCATCGCGGGGCCGAGCCGACAGCTCCTGGGGCTGCGGCGAGGGGGAGGCTGGCTGTGCTTTGGAAGAAAAAACAAGAGGAAGGAGATCAAGTGCGAGCTTCCCGCCCCGGCGTGCCCGTTTCCCTGGCTCCCCGCCCG
>VZTB01018167.1:290300-380139 GCA_013397245.1 Thryothorus ludovicianus
AAACCTCTGCTATAAAGAGGGTTAGAGTTGGTGCTGCTTTTTTGCCCATTTCAGGATTCAGTTTGCATTATAATCTAGGAGATAGGAAAATCTCTTCAAGGGAGCTTAATCTGGTGACTTGCTGTGTGTTACGCAATGGGAAACAGAAGATGCCTCGCTGTTTGGTGAGGAGATGAAAAGCTAGGCAAAGACACACATCAAAACTCAGTAACGGTGCCTGTGTGTGTGTGTGCCTCTGCTTACAGAGCAACAGTGGAAGAGACTGCAATCTAGAGAGTTTTGAAATTAGGTTGGTATCACTTCTCTCTGCTTGCATTTAAGAGCAGAAGGTGAAAAACTACTCATTTGTAAGAGATAAGCAACTTTTCAAAGGCTAATGCTAAAAACCTTCAACCTGAATTTTTTTTATATCATTACGGAGGTAAATATAACTCAGGTTTCCTGTATGAACCTAGGCCACTGTTAAAAGAACAGAGCATGTGGAGACTGTGAGGGTTGGCAGGTGCAGTAAAACAGCTTTATTTGGAGATACTAGCAGAGAAAATGTAATATTTTCTTTCATTGTTCAAGCGCACTGCTGCAAAACACAGGAGCTAATCAGACAGTACAAGTAATTCATTATAAGAGGGCAAGTGCAGTCCAATAGGTGCAGAGATCCTGCTGTAGCACAGCCAGTTATATAGAGCTACTGATTGTAATACTAATACTGTGATCCATTTTATATATCCTTAGAGGCTGAAGCACACTGAAATTATCTTAAAAAGCTGGCATTGAGTGGTCATGTTAGACCAGCAGTAGTTACATCCATCTGTCTTTGTTTCTTTCCTCAGTAGTGTCAAAATTTTATTAATACATTAATCTCAGTATTTGCTGCTTTTTAGAGACCTCTGTATACCAGGCAGTCAGGATGAAGACATGTAGGCATATGGGAGATAACGTTCCATTTGTAACAAATAGTAATTGCTGCATTTTTAAATTATAGCTCTAATAATTCAGTTACTTCTCAGACTTAAGAGAAAAATAATATATAACAAATTCTACTATCTTTCTTGTTCTATTCTGGTGAAATTCTGCATGTGCATATCGTATATGCACATACGTAACTATAGCAGATTAATTATTTACTTTTTGAATAAATAAATAAATAAATTTCTCTTCTCTTGGTCTTCCAGGTAAGGCACCTAGGTTTTTACTTAAGCTGAGCAGTTCTAGTCCACGCCATGATGACTAAATCCTAGAGAGGAGAGGACATTCCTATTAATAATCTAATAGATGTTGAGTTTTAATTTGTCTGAGGAAGACGTGTCTGTGGCGATGGCCACGTGATGGCGCTGTGCACACAGCGGCAACCCCGGCCCTTGCGTTATAAAATAAAAATTACCTGCCCTTCTTTCTGAAAGGGGCTCTAACTGCAAGCTTGAAAACAGCTGTCTCGAATATTGGAAGGAGTTTGGTTTTCTATGCGTGAAGAATTCTACTTGCATTTTTATTTCATTTCATCTCCTGCAGGCCAAATGACATAGGATGAAGGCTGTTCGTAATTTGCTGATTTATATATTTTCCACCTATCTACTGGTTATGTTTGGATTTAATGCTGCCCAAGACTTCTGGTGTTCCACGCTGGTGAAGGGGGTCATTTATGGATCGTATTCTGTAAGTGAAATGTTTCCTAAAAACTTCACAAACTGCACTTGGACGCTGGAAAATCCAGATCCAACCAAATATAGTATTTACCTGAAATTTTCCAAAAAGGACTTCAGCTGCTCCAACTTTTCCCTCTTGGCTTATCAGTTTGATCATTTTTCTCATGAAAAAATAAAGGATCTTTTAAAAAATAACCATTCTATAATGCAGCTCTGCAACTCCAAGAATGCTTTTGTATTTCTGCAGTATGATAAGAATTTTATTCAGATACGTCGTGTCTATCCTATCAACTTCCCAGGATTACACAAAAAAGAAGAAGACCAAAAATCCTTCTTTGAATTTTTGGTGTTGAACAAGGTGAGCCCAAGCCAGTTTGGGTGCCATGTGTTATGCACTTGGTTGGAGAGCTGCTTGAAATCTGAAAACGGGAGAACCGAGTCCTGTGGGATCATGTATACAAAATGCACCTGCCCTCAGCATTTGGGAGAATGGGGAATAGACGACCAGTCCCTGGTGTTGCTCAATAACGTGGTGCTGCCCCTCAACGAGCAGACGGAAGGCTGCCTGACCCAGGAGCTGCAAACCACCCAGGTCTGCAATCTCACCAGAGAAGCCAAGCGGCCGCCAAAAGAAGGTAGGTGCTTCTTGGAGGGGGGGCTGAATGCCATGCCAGTGTGTAAGTCCTGCTGCCAGCTCTCCTTAATACTCACATTCGTTTCAGTTGCTCTCCACGCTGGCTTTCCTCTAGATGAGGCGAAAGGGCTGGAGAAGATGCCCACTCCCTAAAAGGCAGGGAAGGCTGCATTTTCATTTCTAATCTGGCCTAACCTACAGCATATAGTTCTGTTGAGCACTGTGGAAACTCCTCACAAGTAGGATCCATCTGTTTTAAGGCCTCACAGTAATGCCTACAGGTGGTGAGCCAGAAATCACTCTCCCCCTCACCACCCCTTTACAGCAACCACCCAACTGCAAAACCTTGGCCTTCTTAAAATGATCCCTTGACTTTGCAAGGAAAACATTTCCAAAGGCATGCAGGCAACTTGACCAAAAGATCAAGAGATTTACCATGTTCAGGACATCTGGTCCTTGGGCCAGACCTCAGCAACCTACAAACAAACCAAGAGCAAACGCAATTCCTTCGGGTGAAGTCTCTGCCTGAGATGTCTGGAGAGGCGAGGCACTGTGCAGGCAGGACACGCTGGTTTAACCTCCTGGGAGCTCTGTGAAGGGGCCGGGGGCTGCTCCTGCTCCCAGTCTCCAGGCAGTCTCTGCTCCCGGAGATGAAGGCTCAGAATCTCATTGCAGTATTAGCGAGGAGGGGGTTGATGTGTCATTCCCAGCAGCTGCTCCAGTCCCAGCAGCTGCTTCATGTCCCTGCTGGAAAAAGGGGAGGGGGATGTTGTGGAAGGGTGGGAAGACAGAGGTCCAGCAGTTAGCATGGCAGCCCTTCACCTAGTCCCTCTGCTACATACCTCCTGTTTTAGCCTGACATTTTGGAGAGACTGGGGAGGGAGGGCGATTTTTAGAAGGACTTTGAGGGGTTGTGAGGCAGGGAAAGCGTGGGTTGAACATAGATGGGGGCTCAGGATGCTGGCTCTTGGCGAGGGGGTCCTTCAGAGATGCCATGCGGGAGTGGGGGGAGGGGGAGGATAAATCATCGAGCCTGGGGTGTTGCATTTTAATGCAGGAAATGTTCCCTCTCTCCTTGTTTTTTGCATCGCCACAAAGCTCTCAGTCTGTGGCGAGGCAGTGCCAAGCTCCCAGCCCCCCTAATAGAAGTTGCTTTGTGGAGGAATGTAACATTGACACGTTGTTAGGAGAGAATTTTCTTTAAGGGCAGCCAAGCCCCAGTGCTGTGGGAGAAGAAAAGCTGAACTTGCTCCAGCTGCGGCGGTGCCAGCGGCCAAGGGCAGGGCCGGGGGAGGGGAAGGCTGGCGAGCGGGACACTCGGAGCGTCCTGTGGCTCCGCGCTCCCCCGCCACCGGCAGCCCGCCATCAGAACGGTTCCAACGGGCCAGGGACGCCGGGCTGCCGCAAAAATCTCCCAGAGAAGCCCGTTCCGTGGCAGGGATGGTACTGAACATCGCTCAGAGCTAATTAGTGCCCAGGGAGGCGGAGGCAGCCCGACCGCAGCGGGCGGAGCGGGGCGGGAGCGCCGGGCGCTGCGCGGGGCTCGCATGGCCCGGCTCGGCCTGGCCTGGCCTGGCCCGGCCGTGGAGCTCNGCCTCCGCCCCGCCGCTGATTCCCGGCCTTGGGCAGCCGCTCCCTCCCGGGGCCGGGAGCCGCCGGGCCCTCACATCTTCCCCCAAAACACACACTCAGTTCCAGGGGCATGAGTGTCCAGGTTTAGGCATCTGTTTCAGAAAAGTTGGAAGGACGGCGGAAGCTTAGGGCAAGCATTTCTTTGTATTTTTTCTTCCCTTAAATTTTGAAACATGTTTCCAGCATATTTTACTTCCAATTTCAGACATATTTTGATTCTTGCCCCTATTCTTGGGTTTTCCTGCATATGAGCTTGAGAAATGGCATTCTTAGGGTGGAAATTTCCTTTGGTAGGTGGAAGGTTTGATTTGCTTGTTTTTCACTCTGTTTAGTGGGACCAGTTTTGTATTGATGAAAAAATGTTACAGTATTAGAATTACTTCAGTATGTTATTTAATTGCTTTAATTCACTTTGAAATTGTGAATCAGATTTTTACCCAAAGTTATAATCAGTTTGCAAATTAAGCCTCACAGTACTTCTCAGTTAGCAGTAAGCTTTTTGTTTTCCACTCAGTGTCTAAAGCATTTTTCCCTTTCCTCAGAAGACTAAAAATCTGCAAGAGAGGTGTGTTTAGTCCTTGTTCTCTGCAGATACAGTCACGTTCATTAAGCACTTCAGTCGAGTGTATCTGCATGTAAAAAAACTGGTTTGTGGTTCAGATCAAGGTCTTAGTGGAAGATCAAAATGTAGAATATTCTTGCTACACATGTGATGTAGTTCATCACTTCTGTCAGCAAACATTAGAGCAAGAAGTATGAATTTAGTTTTCACAGACAATTGGCTCAGGTAGCATAAATAAGGTAAACCAATAACTAAGAAATAGTTGTTAGGGTTCATAATGGCAACTGGAAGTACAGTTTTGCTAGGTAAGTTGAGTTTTAAGGGAAATGGAGTTTACCATTGAGAGAGTGCTCTAGATTTGGTAAGACTGTGTTTTATGAATTTGTGCATTATTTTGAGGTTATCTACTGACATTGCCTAGAAGTGACTTTTGGAAAGGAGTTGCAAAGACCTGACAGCTTTTTAAGTATTACACAAACCTTCTCATCCATCAGATTTGCTTTCATGGAGCTTGACTGTATGAAGGGTAAAATCTTTTCCCAACTATTTCCAGTCACATTTTAGAACCCTTATGTAAATAGAGAGCATATAGATTAAAGCCAGCTGTTTCTATTTTGAACCTCTGAAGATTTTTATAATTTTGAATATGATAAATGGCTTAGGAAAATGGATGAAAGCCAGTATTTTTCCTTTTTAAGAAGTGTTGCATTTTACAAAAGATGTGACAAGTATACAATGGATCATTGTGTTTCTAAATGTGCCGAAGTGTTGAACAATGAAAGGATCTAGGTCAAAAAAGTAGAAGCTGTAGCTATTCCATTTTAATAAAATGGTTTGGAAATATGTAGTTTATTCAGCATTTCTTCTGTAAGAAGATCATCTTTGGTGTCATTGATTAAAGCAGTATTGAAAATCTCTACCATTTTTCTTAGACCCAGTTTCATTGTATCTAGAGCCTTTTCTGTGGCCTTACATTTGAGATGCTTGCCCTGGATCAAAACACTGGCAAATAGGTCTCAATTAATGCTTTGACGGGGTCCTACATTTAAGGGCTGTGGGGAATTTGTCCTCTTGATCTTCAGTGCTGTGACTGAAGTATGTAATGAAGTTTCTGTCAGTAAGAGAGGGCTCAGTTCCAAGTCTAGTAGACATGTAAAGACTTTTTATGTAGTCAATCCAAGAGAGAATCCAAAAATCTTTTTTTCTTATTGTGGCCATAATAGTATTGTGGGATTTTGTAATAGTTACTTAGACAGAAACTATAGAGAGTTTCCTGTTGTGTTTACTGTCAAATTTACAGAGTTCCTCCTAAAAGAATGGAAATAATTTTTTGTCCTGTTACTTACATCCAAATGTTCACATTTATTAAATCTCAGCATTTGGAGTTCCAGGCTTAATCTTGTATCTTGTGTTCAGATGGTCTAAAACAATTTCAGTAGGGATATTTTACTATGCTAGAAATATAGCATTGGTCTTTGTCAGAAATTCGAAGAGCTCACTGTGTACCAGCATCTCAGTATTCAGCAATTGATTTATTTTTTTCCTAATTTCAAATCTGACAACGCAGAGATCTTAACAGAGGATTTACTGTAATAGATGTCTTTAAATAACATTTTATTATTAATAATGAGGTAATATTCACATTATTGAATAATAGTAAGATGTGGGATTCAGACAGTTTTGTAGAACTTTCATGACATGTATGCATTTATTTATATGCCATTCCATGAATGCCCACTTCCTGTTGTCCACATTTGAGATGAATTCATAACATTCATCACAAACCCAGAGGTCACTAGCTCAATGAGTTGGCTGGACATCCCTGGTCAGAAAGTCATAGTCACTAATCACATGTTATGTCATGGCTCCATCACAGGATTAAAACTGTTAAATCAGTGAAGGATTTTTCTAGTAAGATCAAAAAGTACAAAATGGAGTCTAAAAACCATGTACTTTGACAGGAATATTTGATATTTAAATAAGTGTGCAACAACTATTTGAAACTAATGTAAATTGTCCAAAATATTATCGAATGAGTACAGTAACATACTTGAAAAAGACTTAATAATTTTTATATCCTTCTGCTTGCAGTGTCCTTTTTTTTCATGAGTTCAAGGGGACAAAGTAGGATGTACACTAAGGGAAAAACACATTTTTGAATTTTGTGTGAGGAGTATTTTTCATCATGTTTTACGAAAACATTGTTTAAAAACTTTAAACTGCTGTGAGGAAAATAAGTGGTTACCATGCAGGTTATAAGGAGTTTTAAGTAGTTTTGTCACTACATTTTAATAAGCAGTTTGATCTCAGTGAAAATCTAGACTATAAGTAAAAATAATTTCACTTTAAATATTTTTTTTACATGAATACTGTTCCTGCTTAAATGCTTGTGTCCGAAAGCATCATAGAAACTTTAATAGAATCAGTTAAAGAGATGTTCATGAGTCTGGTTCCCTGTGGAAGGAAATATATTAAAATCTATGGATTCCCATGTGCTACATAATATGCCCTATTTTGACTTACTTTGCTAGAAGAAGATGATCACCCAAAAACTTTATACTGTTAGTACATATTTGAGTCATTCTGAGCCATTCATAATAGGGTGCTTTATCACAGTCGTGTGAGTTTGATTTCAAATTCTTTTTTTGAAGCAGTGCACTGTAGAAAAAGCATTAATGATCAGTACCTCTCCTAATCAATCAGCATTCCCTTTGTTTTAAATTATTGGATGTGATTATCACTAATGACTATACTTTAGTTTGTGCTGTATTGATTATTTCCACCTGATTTACTTCAGTAAACCATGAAGATTCTTGTTCTGACATAAAGTTCAGAAGTTTGTGTGCAAGAGTAATCAACATTTCATGTATGTGTATGGATTCAGTGGGATTTGGATCAATCCATAAGTGAATTGTCTGATACTTTGAAAAAGGAAAATACCCAGACCATTTCCTTTACGATACAAAAAAGCCTATATAAAAGGCTTTGCTTCCAGTTATTTAAATACTTTATTAATAAATGTTCTCTCTCTCTCTCTCTAGAGGGTAATTTCTTTGGTATCACAGATTATATCAGTATTTTGTTCAGCACTTCTCACACACTGATGAGATGGCATATTAATTTTTGGGAAAAGTCAGATGGCTTCAGTCTAATGTTTGCCTTAGGAGGGATCATAGGTGTCCTGTATAGGATTTGAATAGCAGTTTTTCATCAACTCACTGCTTGTCTAAAACATTCATGGCTTCAGTTGAATAGTATGTTATAACCCAAACCAGGATTTTAGTTTCTTAACCTGCCATTTTTGCTTGAATTGATGCTGTGGTTGTGTTCATTATTGTACTCAGACATTGGAAGACCTGCTCTCAACTAGGCATAAATGCTGCTACAAACCTCTACTCTAAGAAAAGCAGGACATAAATGGAAATCAGGGATAAAGAATGGGCAAGGTATAGAAACAAATGAAGTGTTCAGAATGAAGTCAAAGTGAGTATCCAAATTAGAAACAGAATTCAAACTGTCTTGTTGCTGCCTTCAGTGGGCAGGTGCTTGAAAATACTGAGTTCTGAGCTATTGAGTATTTCACACCAGTGATGGCTTCTTTGTTGGCCTTTCTTGTACCAGTAAACTGTGCCTTTTGTCTTCAAATTCTTCCAATTAATCTTTGTCTAGGTGGAAAAGGTCCACAATATGTTTACTGTATTTTAGACCTTGCCCTCTGATTTTCATGTGCTTTTGACAAATGTGAAAGTTTTCCAGTGTAGAACAACCATTAACAGAAGTTGATGTAGATTCTGCTTCAACAGTGGGATTTCAGTTAAGTCTTACTGACATTACATGGAATTATATTATGACATAATGCAGGCACTGCATTTTTTATTATTATGCAGTGGTTTATACCAGCGTATTTCTATTTTATGCATTTATATAATACAGTGATTATATGGTGTTTTACATTCAATCTGTTCTCCTGTGCTCTTTTTAAAGCAATTTGTCCTCTTCATATCTATCCATATCACTGTTTTGTTTAGTTTTCTACTTGCAAAAGCATGGAAAAAAACTACTTTGTCTATGGATATACACAGAGGAATTTTTAGAGGAGGCTTTCTTTTTCTCCTCTTAGAGAATTAAATTTATGAAGTTTATTCAGTTGTGTTTTATCAAAGGATTCCAACTCAAAGTTTTTGTAGCTCTCAAATTAGAGTTTAGTTGTTCATTTATAAATATGCAAAAATTGTAATAAAACAAAGGTCACTGCAGAATTCCATTGAGCATTATTTGCATTCACTGTTAACAAGAAATATAAAATGCTCTTTAGGACAGAGAAAGTTGTACATGATATAAAATACAAATTTACAAATTATGCATCACTGATATATGAATATTTCAGAGTTTCAGCCCTTTCTGATGCTAGTTTAATCTCAAGAGGAAGACAGTCAAATTTTTCAAAGTCATTCTCAGTTTTGCTAATCTTTTAGAGAAGTTATAAATAAAGTTTGTGTCAAATACCGACACAGTTTTCTGATGGACTAGCCACCATCAGAATTAATAAAAACAATCAATAATAACAGAGTACGAGATCCACATTGTTACTTTGCTCTGCAAAGGCCAAATTACTGTCCTTGATCAAGACAAAGTTCACCATTCTAGCAATATAATTTGGTCTAAATGCAGATTACATTAGACCCCACGAAAGGGGTGTGAAACAGTAATAACACTGTGTTTGTACTACCATAATTGAATTATTTCATAATTTTTATTTATAAATTCTTTTCTTTTTCCCTGTAATTTTACTTTTGAAACTATCTTTGACATTTGATGGAGCAAAGCAGATGTACTTTCAAGAAAACTCAGTTGTGTAACTTCTTGCTGCGTTTCTTTCAGTTTTATCTGGTTAGTCTGTCTCTGTGTGCTATATTTCAGTTTCTTTTTCATTATCTGGAGAGGGAAAAAAGGGATATGATGCACTCAAATTAGTATTTCTTTGATAGTGTTGAAAATGTGTGCAGCTGAAATTTGGAAGCAAGTTATTTCCAGTAATTAAGTCCAAATTTTATTTATATCTCCTAGAAATGGCAGAAACCACAACAAAAATCTAAAATTTGAATAGCATCCATTTTCTGGTAGCTCGTTAGAAAATTGGCAACAGTGGGGTGAACGTATCACCCACTTTTTGGCAATTTCTGCTAATTTGCTCTCTAATTCTTTAGGAGATGTAAAACATTTTGGGAGCTGGCTGGTACGTATTGTTCTTGATGTACTGCTAGCTCATTCGTCAGTTTTGTAGGGAAACACCTACATAATTATTATAATTATTATGTAGAGATACACATACATTCCTTATGTTGAGTAGGAATTTGTTAGCAATTGTCACAACTGAGGTATGCTCTAACAAGTTGCTTGTGAGAATCTGAGGCCCCATTGTGGCTTTACCGCTTCCCCTTTGCTGAGTAGTGTCAGTACACCATTCATCCTTAGGTTTTTTAGATGTATGATCTTGATGTTGGGCAAGTGTGCTATAGTGGCACAGCTAAGCTACCACTGGAACCTGAAAGTGGCACAAAAAAGAGCTGGAGTTCAGCACAGTTTAAATTTGCTTAGGTAAAAAAGTCTATCAAAAAGTGGTCAATACATGTTACCCTTGCCTGCTCTTTTGGACAGGTTGGCAGCCAATTACGTAGTACTGTGTTTCTAGACAGTTGCACCATGTTTGATTACAGTATTATTGGCAGATCCTTCAAAATAGAGTCCAAGATACATGTTTATCCAGGACTTCCCACTGACGATTAAAGAGTGGTGGAGATCGCTGTGAAAGTGTGCACAGAGTCCTTGGGGATAAGTCAGCAGAGTCTTTGTAGCTCATTCCAATAGTGCACTTAGAAAGGGTTTAAATTACAGATTAGAAAATCAGAGAATCTAATTCATGCTGTTTATTGGTTGTGAGAAATAATATTGCTTTATGCTAGTATACTTTTTCCTGAAAGGCTTTCGGAAAACCTTAAGTCTGAATATTTCATGTGAAATATTTCTTTGCATCGTAAATGGTTCACTTTTATTTTTTTTTTAAACTGTGTTTACTTCTCTGTTCTGTTCTTTTCATTCCTTTCTGTACTGTACATATGCAAGATTTTAATTGTCTGCAAAGCTGGGCACTTCAGCTTGAACTGTAACACGTTGTGTTCTTATCCTTGGAAGTGTTTTGTTTGTTCTGTGGCATTGGCCAGTATCTGCAGTAAGTGGCAAAGCTACAGCTGCTCCGTACTGGTGTGTTTGAAGGTTGATAGATGTGCTTCACACTGACAAAGGAGAAGAGGGAGAACGTTCAGCACTGCAGGTGTAATGTGAGTACACAGCCTTGTCCAGCTGGTCTGTCTGCATCAAATGTCTAGGAATTCACTTAGAATACAGAGAGTATCATAAAGTTTCACTCTCCTTGGAAGGGAGGAATGTGCCAAGGCTGGGATATTGGCCAATCCCAGCAACTGATAAGGTTGTGAGAGTTGTGTATGAGGCCATAGGGTTTCAGTGGATTATGCTATTAATTAGGTTCAAAAATGCAACAGATACTGGCTATACCTCTTAAAGCAAAATTATACTCAGGAGAGTTGGATAGTTATTGTCCTTGGAGAGTTTAATATACCTAAAAATAATTGTATCCTGCTCTGGAACCAATGTTTTCCTTAATTATATATTCACTGAATTTTTAATATTTTAACAACAATTGGAGCAGCTTCATAATTGGGGAAAATCAATAATATTCCCATTCCTTGACCTGACAGAGCCTTCTGAGAAGCAGAGCCAGATTGCTCCAAGTGCTGCAGTTGTTGACAGGACATTCAAGTCTGGGTTGACAGTTTATACTCAGAAGATTATAAAAGGAGGGTGTCCCTATAATAGGAGGATGCCATCTCTGGTCGTGTCTTGTGCGAAGCTTGGTCAAGCTGGTATGATCCAAGACCACCTTTTGGAATCACTCTGCTCAGGAGTTTGCTGCTTCTCACCGTGAGGCACTACCCAGACCCTTGTGTGCCCCTTGCTGAGGTGGCCTCAAGGCTCCTAAACACCAGTGGGTGTGGGCTGCCCTGGGATGAGCATTTTGGAGGTCCTCATTTTCAGTATGGGTCCTGAAAGTGGTGATGAGGCGTGTAAACTTAGTTGATTTCTTTCGTAAATGCTTTTTGGTGTTCCTTTCCCCGTGGTGTTGTTATAGTACTGCCTTGCCTTCTGGTAATATTATGAGGACAGGGTTTTTTTGCCAAGTTTTGCTTGGCGATCAATGTCACACTGTTACTTAATGTATATAGATTGTGCCATTGCTGCTGAACCTAAACGTCTCTTTTGCCCCTCATAGTTCTGATGAAAATCAAATCCGTGTTTTCCCTGAGTATTTTCTGGTTGTTGATGTGAATGTGTGAGTTTATTGGTTGCTTTGCAGATGAAATAGGTGAAGAGAATGAAGGACTGACATCTACTATTTCATGTCTTTAGGTTTTTAGATAGTGGATTTTTATCCATGTGAAGTCTGAATTGCTGCAAAAAATAGGTTTTAGTCTGGTAACATTATATATGCAGTAACTTTACAATAACTGAATTTCTAGAATAAATAAGACATGACAGGGTATCCAAGCATGCCAGGATGTAGCATCTAAATATTTTTCAGACATTACTAAATTCCTGCTTTTGTGTGCACTTGTGCATAAATAAACTCATTGAATCAACATCATTATTCATGTAAATAGGATTTAATTAAAAGCAGGTTTGCTGGTAAATGCTCTCAATTGGAGATGTGGATTCCTGAAATATGTCTAATCAATATTAGAACAGGAAACCATTATTTTATTATTAAAAGTATTTTCTCTAAATATTATTAGAAATTAATCCCATCAACAATAATAAATTGCAATCAAACAACTCAATATCAATAAGTATCAACAATAACAATTAATTTACAATATGTGGACTGCCTTACGTAAATTCAGTAACTATCCTTTGCTTTTGTTATCCTGGAACCCAGTTTTGTCTAGTTCCCAGATTTGCACTGCTTTAGGTGAACATCAATGTGTTATTTATTAGCTCTGGGGTCCCCAAAGCCGTCTTTTGCCTTTCACTGGCCCTTCCAGACCTGTGCCCAGTGTCTCCTGCTTGGACACCTCTGCTCTCACCTTTGGCTGCCCTGTGCTCCTCTGCAGTGCCTCGTTTTGCTGGGGTAAAACAGGTGCATCCCTGCGTACAGAACAGCTGTTTGATGCCACCCTCTGTAGAAAGAATGTGGTTCTACAAAGATAAGCAAAAATTAAAGAAATCAGGCAAGAGCTGTCTGATCATTAAACAAGCTGAGCAAAGCTCCAGGAAGAACAAAACAAGTTCAGACAATACTTGACTTGTCCTGAGGCCTTTTAATGGCAATTGCAGTGCTGTGTGTATTGCGATACAGGGTTAAACTAAAATACATTTAGAATAAAGAAGAATGGCAGTGGTTTTTGTCATTATACTTTTTTTCCCCCTTCCTGTTGAAGGTGTCTAGAAACTGCTGTGGAATTTGTTGCAAAATTTTAGCATTCTGAAACTTGCATAATTTTTTTTTGCTAGATAAAAAAAGTAGTGTTACATTATTGATTTACATTTGATAAATGGTATCACACTAGACACATCTGGATAAAAACAAGAATTTCTTCAGGAGCTGATGTTTGGCAGTGATTGACAACTGCTATAGAAATAGTTGCTTTTTACTTCTTGTTTTTGTGTAAATTTGTATTTGTCTCTAGAAGATGTGTTTGAACACAAAGTTGACAGTCATTTGAGATGACAGCCACTGTCAGGGAATTCATCCTAAGAAGAGGGCATTAAATTATGAAATATTGGAAGATGATTTTATTACAATATGAACTGTGAAAGAATATATGCCCCTAAAGTATGTTAGAATACATAGTAGAAGTTATCAAAAATACAATAGAAAGATCATCTTAACAGCAGAATCTATCATTTACTCAGATGTCATGAGGTGAGAACCTCAAAACAAGCACACAAGATGTTTTGGTGATCTACAGAAATATTGTGTAGCAATTATTAGGTTTCAGAGATTAGTAACTGCCATTTTAAAAAATCCTAACTGAGTACCTTGCGGTAATGCAGTGGCAAAATTTCAAATTATTTTTTACATATCTAAAGTTTGTTTTCTATTGTGTGTATACTTCAACCATAGTATTACATTTCAAGCAGATGGGTATAGAAAGATAATAGGAAATAATTTTACATGAAAATAAATGTAGATATTTTCGAAGATCTGGTTGCTATTATTCTGGCTAAGACTGATCTCAAAAAATCCAAGTTATTTTGCTAGCAGTACAGAATGTTACGAATTGCATAGCTCTATTAACATAGGTCTTTGTTCCATGTCTGATACCAACCAAGGATTTAGAATTCTTGTCCAGCTTAGTTATCGTTACAAATCCTGAGCTCATGCGTCATGACTGCTTGCCATCTTTGTACATTTTAAAGGCAAATACTGTTAATGAGAGGTCATCTTTTTTTTTGTAAATTAGGGAGAATCACTGTTGTGTTCTGAAGTCTGTGCAGATATTTACACGGAGAAAATCAGATTTCAAATTAACTTAAAAGATGGAAATTTAGAAGGCATTTTTTTTTAATATGGATTAATTAAAAATGCATAAATAAATGAAATAATGGCAAATTGGGGATAGACTGGAGATTTCTTCATGAGAAAATACTGGAGATGCTAAATCTCTTCTATTGAAAGACACTATTGCGATATGACACCAAGATTGTGTCTGGTACTGTGATATAGTCGGGAATTCTGCCATTTCAGGACAGGGATCCTTTTGGCATGCAGTTTAAAAGACTCCCGGTATTCTTCTTTGTTCTTTGGCAGACACACATTGCTCATGGTAGCAGTGATGTGCTGGCGAAGACACAAAGTGCTGTGTTGATCAGAGAATACATTATGTGCATGCTAACTTGAAGGATGATCACACACTGTTCCTCTCAGAAGACAGACCCTCAGGCCACAAAGTCCATTTCAGCGTATTTGGTATTTGTAACTTGTAGTTCTCTGTTAGAAATTGTCACATTGCCCCAGTGGAGCTGAATAGTGAGCATGCTTCTTGGTTTTCAGCTCCTAACTTAAGGTTTATACATACTTAAGCTTCCCTTGAAATTATACTGGCTCTAAGCGTGGTTTTTGATTTTTTCCCCCTTTGGTCTCCCTGTGCTTTGTCTTGTGTCTAGGTTGTTAGCTCTTTATATTACTCTTTCAGCTAAACTCTCAGATTTCCCAGAAGCTTGCACTTTCACAGAACTCCAGTCTTATTAGTACTCTAAGCTTGCAAGTTTTTTTACATCTCAGGTGTAAAACAGGTGAAGTAAACAAATACAGAAGCTTTTTAGGAATTACAAATGAATAAACCCTGAAAACAAAAGAAAAACCTGTCTTATTTCAGTTAACCTGAGAAGTGCAGAGGCTTGGACAAAGTAATAGAATCCCTGAATTTAATCCCCTGATTTTTTCCTCATCACTCCAGTCACACAAGCAGTTGAAGTCGCTGAAGAGTCCAGTATTCCCAGATTCATGCTCTAGTTTGCCCATGATTCCTCTGTGTTTTCAGCAAATTTGTTTCTTTTCTCCCATTGTCCAGTGCCATCTGCTTTCATTGGTTTTATGCACAAAAAAGGTTTCAGTCCCAAATGCAGGATATGCCTTCCAGCCCATGCCTCATTCATTTCTGCAAGGCCTATTACTGCTGTAATGGCAGAGTATAGACAGGCAACTAAATTGCAGTGGGCTAAGCTGGGATGTGAATTACATGAGTATGTGTCCCCCAGCCTAGTGTTTCCTCAGTCAGGATTCACTTTAACCTCCAGTACATGGTGTGGTTTTCTTTGAGTTGCTTCTGCTGACCCCATAAATTTGGCTTTCTTATTTCTTGCAGTGCTGTAGTTTCACTGGAACTCCAGAAACTACTGACACTTAACAAGAGTCCTTTGCCTCCTAGTGAGAGTGGTGTCCCAGAGAAAAACAAGGGCTTAAGTTTCCTCAGGCTAAGTACAGCCCCGAACATGCAACTCCTCCTCTTTAAGAGACACTTAATTTAAGTAGCCTGTTTATATATGGATGGTATAGTCCATCTTTTTCCCTGGCTGGTATTTTTCTAAGAAAGCAAAAATCTTCAGGATCAGCTCAGTATTCTCTCAGATATGTAGCATTGCCCAAGAGTCATGTACCTTTTCCTGTCACCCCGCAGACTCATGTATTCACCTAGGTCCCTGACTAAGCTCAAAGAGGGAGCAAAGTTCAGTGTGGAAGTCCTGTAAGCCTAAATAAGGCCACTGGGAACAGGAATGTCCCCACACAGGCTCTGCAGGAGCTAATTTCAGATCATCTGCACTACTTGCTTGACATGCAGCTTTCAGTTTTGCTCAACCCTCTTTTAGCAGGTATCTAGACCATGTGCAAATATTGTGAGTTAATCCATTTGCAGTAGCCTTGAAGATTTTAATGATGTTGCTTGTCAAGCCTTGCTTGTGTTAGTATTTAATGTCTTCTGATGCCAGTAGGATTGAAGGAAAGAAGGTTAGTCATACAGTCTTTCATGTTCTTTGGTTTTGGGTGTTTATCGGCTTAAGCACAAGAACTACTGGGAAGAACCACACACTCTCTTAAAATTGAAATTCACAGTGAAATTTCTGGATTTTTTTCTAGCAATCATTAATTTCTGTGTTGATATAGAAGCACAGTTACAAGCTAGTTAGTCATTAGCGTAAATCAAAGGTACAGGTGTTATTTCATCAAGGTTTTATTTTTGTTACTGCAGTTGTTTCACTGTCACAAGTAATTACTACATTTTTAGTAAATCCGTCGTGGGTAAATGCACTGGAGTCTATTCGAATCTGACAATACCTTAGTCTAAACAACATAAGTCTCTGAAATCACATGAATTATAAACAGCATGGAAATACTTTCATTTGTGAGTAAAAATGGACAACAAATGACATGATTAAAAAAAATAGTTCAATGTATGTCGTACATTTTCTGGTTTAAATTATATATAATAAAATTCACTATAAGCTCAGAGAAATTGAAACAATTTTTTACATAGAGACATCATTTACAATTTAATTTGGAAGACCTAGGTGATCAGAGACCATTGAAATCAGTGTTTTTTGACCATAGAATAATATCTCTGATCCTTCAAGCCCCTTGTGGGCAATACCATAGAAATTCTTTAAATTGTATCCTAGATTTTTATTGGATTGGCTCTGTTTAGTTTGAGGATTATGGAATGTTAAATACTGTTAGGAGAGAGTAATCCATGTGGGCTGGTTGTCACCTCTGCCAGAGAAACAGATGGACTGATGACCTTTTCAGGGCAATGTTGCATCTTTGTGCTTTTGAGTGGCAGTGGTGCTAGGAGCAGTCTTGTGCTCAGAATTGCCTTGATTCGCTTAATCTTCATTTTTACTACTGAATATATGCTTATTTTTCATTCAAGAAAATGCTCTAAATTGCCCCTCCTTTTTTTAGTCACCCTGTCTCTGACATTGCTGCTCTCAGATGAATATTTAGTGGTGTGAATCTTGAACTCTGGCCAGGTATCATACATAAGCACACAGGTGTCCCCTACAACCTTTGGATGCATATATCTGTTTCCCAAGAAATTTCATTTCTGTGTGCACCACTGATGATAGGAAGAGCCACACAGAACTCAGATGTATAGTTTTAACAACTATGTGTTCCATTAATGTACAAATCCATGGTAACCTGTAAAAAATTCAATGCCAACTCATTGAGAAATATGCAGTTAAAATGTTTAAACATATCCTAATGCCATTAAACTAATTTACTTTTCCTTGGATTTGCTTTCTGTCTTATTCTTTTCTATGTGCTTCAGATTGTTTGCTATATTTTTGCCTAATTTGTTGATACACAGTGATCAAAAGGCAATTTATGCCTCCACCAGTAAGTCTGGGAAGTTTATGAGAACAAGAGGATCATGGTATCTGAGACTACCCTCAACCATTTCAGCACTTAAAAATAAATTAACAAAGTGCTGGTATTCTTTGCAGCAGTTCTGTGTCTCCATTTAGAAAACCAAAATATATGTAAATGTAGGAGCTTTCATTTTGGGGAGATTTTTTTTTTTTTTTTTGTTTTTTTGGGGGGGTTTTTTTTTTTTTTGGGGNTTCTGCTCTGAATGGATATAAAGTTAGAAGTCAGGTTTGACTTCAGGAGTTTGAATCATTTATAACATCAGCTGGGTGAGAATAGTGAGCTGGACATTTTTTATTGCAAGGGAGCATCTAGAACTGATGGCAATCCCTGGAAGATAACTTAAGAGTCCATATTCACAATTTTGTTTTATTTTAGCATGCCCCTGGTGTGATCTGGTGCACAGATTTCAGCTATTGAGCACTCACAGAAGACAAAGATTCAAGATTTCCAGTTTATGGCTGAGATATTTTAATATATGAATGCATGTTAAGATTTTGGGATTCTTTCATGTTTGAGAGTTGTTAACTGTATCCATATTACCAGATGTAATGTAAAGCTGAAGAGATCTTAAGGTTGGTACCTTAAGGCTAAAATTTTACTTGTGGACCTATTTTGTAAATAGATTAAAAAATGCTCTTGGAATTATCTGAAATAGACTCATAGGTAAATTTAGGTTTGAAGGGTTATGATGGTCATGTAGTCGAATCCCTTGCTCAAGGTGAAACTAATTGGGTTATATATTCTATTTCAGTCTTCCCTTGGTTCATGGTGAGGTTGTTTTGATCCCTAATAGTTTGTACATATTTCAGGATTCAGCAAATAACCAGACCCATAATCGAATCTAGTGTGTATATTGTCAGTGAATTTTGTTCTTTCTGTCAGTCACTGTAATGGACCATGGGTTTTTTTGGTTATTCTTTATCTTGCTTCAGGTTGTAGTATTCTAATTATTAGAAGAATGACCTAAACCACAATGACAGCATGCAGAATGGCCAAAATAGTTAATATGAAGAACAGCTAAAAAGAATTCTAGAGACAGTTCTCCAAAAATGATTATAGCTGAGTCATCCTTAATGTATAGATTATTGAAATTGTTTGGTATTTAGCAAATGAGATTCAGTGATGCCAAAAGGTTGCATTAAAAAAAAAAAAAAGAAAAAATTAATAGTTTCTTCCAGTATTTTACATCACTCTCACAAAGTGAGGCGTGTTTGTGTGCCTTCCCTTTTGCTTGTGATATGTCACAGCTGTACTGTGCTCTTGGTAGCTTCTGGCACTGAAAGACAAGATAAGCAATCACTATTGAATAGTGTTCTGGAAAGGGGAAAGAGAAGAGGCAGCCAGACAAAAATATTCGAAGTTAAAGCTTGTAGGGCAAAGATAAGGCAGTATAAAAAGAGAAATGGATTAATGCTAGCCAAAGGGGTTAAGATAATAAGGATTTTCTAACAACATCATAGGGAAAAAACAAATACTGAAAAGACTGAAAGGGATGATAATAATCTTATTTAAATATCTAGTTAAAAAACTTCTTTTTAGGAATGAGAAATTAAGGATTAAGATTCTAGAACAATTAAAAAGTAAGGAAGAATGGACAAACAAGAAATAGGGTCAGATGTGAGAAATCTGAATATGGAGGAATACAGTGTTACAGGGAATGTGTATTATAGAGTATTAAAGTAAATAACACAGAATAGTATAATCATCTTCTAATATTTAACAAGAAATAGGTTAACTTAAGTGTTCTAAGAATCAAATTTCTAGATTACTAAAACTATTAAAAGACCCTGAAACTATATCACTATGTGAAAGGAACAAAACATTATTAATTATAATGACATTTTGTTTTTGCTTAATTCTAATGCTATAAACATTACACAGATGTTTTTTTGGGGGAGAGAGTTGTAAAACGGGTAAACAAAAGTATTAAATGAGAAGTTTTGGATATTACTCATATTTCTATAAAACTTAATTCATATTGGTTTAGGTTTTAACACATTTAAAAGTGGGCTGGGGTCTATATAAAAACTATAAATTCGTGGTGTACTGAAGTGTACATAAATTCATATTTGACTGTACATCTTCAGTAGTGATTTAACAAAGAAAAAATACTTGATGAAACTTGAAGTTTTGCAATATACTAGGAGGAAATGCAAATACTGGTGGTGACTGTGAGAAAAGAAAGCTTTATATCTGTTAGAAACATGGGGAGGACATATGATAAGATAATTTGGAATACTGTGGAATACTGTTGTACTCTGTCTTAGAAATAAATTGAAATAAAATGTCAAGGGAGAATCCTGAAAGCACTAATAGTGAATGATACTTGGAGGTAATTTCAGAGAGGAAGAGATGTCAAGAGTGATTTGGAACTCATAAGAAGAGGTCCCCATCTAAGCAAAGAGTGAAAAGGTCTAGCTAAATTAATTTTGCTTGTGAACTGTATATACGTTTACAAGTATTTTTATAATTTTGTAATTTTTATAGAATCGCAGAATAATAAAATATACAGTACAGTAAAGTTTAATTAAACACTTCCCTGTTTTTTGTAATCCTAGGCATTATTACACATTTTTACTTAATAAATAAATGTATCCAATTTTTTCACTATATGTATAGATATATATATCAATAAATCTGATTATATATCTGAGATGCTGTAATATATATTATCTATATTATACATTTGATTCAAACCTCTATGATCAGAGAGTAAAGAATTTATATGATGTCATAAATAAATATCTTAATGAAAGAAAATTTCTGTCCTCTGAACATGAAGTAATTAAAATATTGTAGGCACAGTAGACTAATTTAATTCCTAAATTTATTTGGTATTTTTTGTCATAGGATCATAGAATGGCTTAGGTTGAAAGAGACCTTAAAGATCATCTGGTTCCATCCCTTCTACCATGGGCAGGGACACCTAACACTAGACCAGCTTGCTTAGGGCCCCATCCAGCCCAGCCCTGAGCACTTCCCAGGATGAGCATCTACAAGGATGAGCATTCACTCTAGACAGCCTGTTCCAGTGCTTGAGTAACCTTTGAGGAAAGGATTTCATCCTAACATAAAATCTAAGTCTCTCTCCTTCTAGTTTAAAGCCATTCCCATTTCTCCTATTACTATCTACTGGTGTAAGAAGTTGCTCTTCCCTTTAGGTACTGGAAGGCCACAATTTGTGGAGTCCTTGTGGAGCCTTCTCTTATCAAGGCTGGACAACTCCAACTTTCTCAGCCTGTTTTAGTCAGAGAGGTGCTCTATTCTTCTGATCATCTTTGTGGCCCTCCTCTGGACTTGCTCCATGTCCATCCTGTGCTGAGGACCTCAGAGCTGGGCACAGCATGGCCGGTGAGGTCTCATGAGAATGGAGCAGAGGGCAGATTCACCTCTCTCAACCTGCTGGGCACTCCTCTTTTGATGCAGCCCAGGATGCAGATAATGACATCTTGATGACAGATAAGGATGATCCGTGAGTGATAGAAGGACCAGTGGGCATGAATGACACAAACCTCAGTGTGGGTGGGAAGGCTTAATTACTTACAGGATGGCAAACTGGACCAACCATCACCATTCCCCCAGGGTGAACCTTTCTGTTCATTGTTTTATATGAGTATTAAATTGTCATTTATTTCAAGATAGAAAAACAGCTCAAGAACTGAATATTTCAGTGCATACAGCAAGACTGAAATGGAACCTGTCTTGTGCATAAATGTTTTTCCAGAGTCTCTGTTGTAAGGTGAACTCTATCCTAAATACCTCCAGAAAACATTCTGGGCCTGCAAAACAAACCTAGCCT
This sequence comes from Thryothorus ludovicianus, assembly GCA_013397245.1. Lineage (NCBI taxonomy): Eukaryota > Metazoa > Chordata > Aves > Passeriformes > Certhiidae > Thryothorus > Thryothorus ludovicianus. The sequence goes on from VZTB01018167.1 coordinate 311,574, forward strand.
TTCCAGGGATCACTGTTTTCTCATTTAAAAAGCAGCTTACATCACCCAGGAGGGATTCTTGAGGGGTCACACAATATTCAGAAATCCAGGATATTTTTGCAGGACTTTTTTCTCTGCTATTGAGGTAAAGGCGGTCTTTCAGTCAGCCTCCAGCACTTTTTCTTGTTTTTCTTCTCAATTTCTCATTGCAGGATTGATTCCTTGAAGACTAGAGAAGAATATACTCTGGGGAAAGCCTGCAATGATTTCCTATGTCACCCCTAGATTGTCTTAGGGCTAAATACACCAAGCATGTCACACTAAAGCAAAGAATTAATTCACTGAGACTGAGATATTGGTAAAAAGGATTAGACAGATATAGGAATAAAAGAGAACATCCCCAGTTATACAAGAGAGAAGTTTAATTCGTTTCTTATGGCACAGAATAAATTACTTTTTAGATGTTTGGAAAGGACTTGCCTGCTTTGGATTTCTTCAACCGTCATAAGACTTGTCTTAGATTTAAAGTGTCTTTAGCAGGTATATTCTTATATATTCTGTAACTCAATGCTAGAGAAAATATAAGATTTTGACATATGTCGGTTGAGTTGTATTGAAATCTAGAAGGCTTGCTTTCTTAGTATATAGAAAGTTCAAATCTCTAGCACATTTAATTCCTTGGCAAGACACTTCTAGTAAGAGAATACTAAATTAGGTATACCCTTTTCAGGGTATAACCACATACATCCAACATAGTATTTCTTAGGCCCCTGTGAACAGATTTATAGTGAGGCTGTATTTGAAGACAGAAGAAATCTTTATTAGAAAAAGCATAAAATAGATTATGGTCATGTGTTTGTTCACAAAAATCTGGCTTTAAAAAGTACACTTACTTTTTCCCACCAGGGAATATGAAATGCCATTTATAAGGGCACAACAGCTTCTGAAATGAAAAGCATATAAAAGATGGAAGTATGAGTCCGGGAAACACTTTGGTATTTTAAGAGCACAGAGAGCTGCTTTCTGTGGAAAATTTTAACTTTTCTGTTATTCATGGAGTCAATCAAAAGACTTGCATATTTTTCAGTTTTTATACACAAGAAATAAACAAACATTGCTAGTTTTCTTTAAAAAAAGAAAACAAAACCAAAATGGAAACAAAACAAAATTGGAGTCTTTTGCACGGTAGTTTGCTGGGGAGACGTAAAAATAAACTTTATGCCTGAAGGAATGTGGTAGAGTTTGAAAAATGTCAAGGAAATTTTTTTTTTTTACTTTTTTTTTCCAACATGCTGTGTTCTCTACAGAAGAACCATATAGAAATTTCTTGATTTAATAGAAAATAATTTTTTCTGTAGTATTTGGAACAGATAAATTCCAGATCTCATCTTTTTAGATGTCATTGAAAAACCTTTTCCAAAGTATACTTTATATTGAGTACCTCATTTACATCTATAACTTATTAGACTAGCAGAGAAATACTTAAACAGCATTTTGTATATATTCTTGGTTTTCACAAGAAAAATTACATTGCATTGGTTACTCTTTGTTTATTCTTTAAGAATAAGGAAAAAAATTGAAAAGAATCCATGGGTTTTAATACAGAATATAGATGCATATATATAGAAAGAAAAAAAACAGCATTGTATTTGTGAAAAAGGAACAAAGTTGTTCTTTTCCAGACTTAGATATCATTAAGTAAGAGTTTGGTTTTTTTTTTCCGTGTTTATCATGGTGGTTGTTCATAAATGGAATTCTACTTCTGCATTGTTGATTTATTCTCAGATAAAATCCTACCTTGGGCTCTTGAGGTAAAAGTATCTGTTACATTTCTTCAATGATTTATCTGCAGTAAAATCCTGCCTTTCACTTTAGATTCCATCAAATTCATAAAACCCACAGAGTAACAAGCTTTCATTCTTTAACAGGCTCAAGGCTTAAGGTCAAATGTTATATAAATGTAAATATAAATAATAAAAATATGGATATGAATATGAATATGAATATAAATATAAATATAAATATAAATATAAATACAAATATAAATATATCTGAAAACATCAGATTGTTATTAATTTTAACAGTAATTTTAGCATCTAAAATATAAACCTGTAAAAGGTCTGATTTTAGTCTATACTGCTCTTCATGATACTTGGTTCAAGAGTAGCTGGCTTTGAAACAGCTGAAATCTGACATTTGGTTTTATACAAGAGAATGTAAACAGGCTTTGTAGCCTTTTTATTGTAGAACATATATTAAAAACATAGTAAATAAAATTAATCATCAGATTGCACAAAAACTGTAAGCTTACATAATACTAAGTCTGCTAGAATATTTTATTTTTGGCTATAATTTTTATCAAATCTGTTGTTAAACATATATCATATGCTATCATTGCATAGATTCGTAAACAATTTATGTAGAATTTTCAGCAACTTAGGAATATTTTTTTTCTGAAAGATTTTGCAACCTCCAGAAGTATTATATAACCCTTTTTGAATAAATCCCAATCCTGATGTAAACTGCTTGTTACTCTTTTTCTTCCCCGTGAAGACAATGAAGGTGGGATTTGATGCACCAATGTGCCAGTAAAATAATTCAGCTTCTTACAGATAATATTAATTAGCACAACTTAGGAAAGGCTTTTTAATGAGCAAGTTATATATATATATATAAAGATAAGTTTCAACCTCCCTGCTCAAGGCAAGCTTTTGACTCAGTCAGGATTTTATTAAATGCATTATTTTCTAAACACTGTGTTATTATTTTTATTATCTTTTAATCTTTGATTTGATCCATTTGCCCATCAGTGATTGCTTACATAACTAACATATCTGTTCTTCTGCTCCTTACTTGAAAGAATTTAAAAACTGTTCAAAAAAAAAAATCAAATCAGTCGAATCACTTAAATGTGAGAATGCATGAAGTGCAGTATATGTGTAGAAGTGTATTTTCATTTCGCAATCCAAATTTTCGTTTTTGTGTTTGAAAATCCTGACACATGAATTTTCACAGCTGTCATTCCGTCCCTCTCAGTCTGTCTTTTAAATAACCAGCAGTAGAAGAAAGTGTTCAGGTTACCCTTGAGTCTGGTAGGAGTAAATTGCACTATTGCCTTACTTTCTTCAGTATCTCAAATCTTTAAACTTTGAGTGCTAAAAGCAACACTGCTGTCTCTACTCTGCTCCTATGAAACTCCCCTAGTCATCCTATACAGAGTAATGCTTCTCTATCCCTCAAAGGCTCTAGACTTCTTGTAAGTTCAAGAACTACTTCTTGTAGTTTCAATTTTTGCCATTAAAACTATTTTCTCTTGTAAAGAGAGTTTACATGAAGGGGAAGGACAGTAACTCTCTAGTCCAATAATTGTGAAACTCACAGTAAAAATATTAGTAATTTAGGGATGTGAATGTGGTCTCCCATATTATCCAGAAGTACTACAATCAGACATAACAAATTCTGTATTCTCTGTCTTTTGTGGAAAATCTGTGGATGTTTAAGTCCATCCTAGTCTCATGTATAATCTGGGAAAAAAAAAAAAAAAATTTTGCTTTTTGGTTGGTTCCTTGTCTACACAGTGCTCTGAATTCAGATTATGATTTCATTATATTAAGTGACATTTCTCAGAAAGTTGAACTAATCAGTTCAAAGCGACACGACAATCTACATTCAGTATAAGAGATCTTGATTGTCCAAGATTTCTTTGATGTTCTATGTAGACTTCAGAGTAAGAATGGAAAATAATAAGTGTATTACAATGCTCATGTTCTGGATACCTGTGTTTTTTTATTTGTTGGTCGTTTTCCAAATAGAATATCTAGGCATGTTATGAGGTGAAATATTTTATCCCTCTATCCTGCTTAACACTTGCATTTTGTAGGGGTTGGAGGAGAGAGATGTTTATGGCGTGTCAGAACACACTGTACTTCCTTCCTTTAAATGGTCATGTTTGCAGTTCTGGTGTACCAGCTACTGTTATACGTGAGGGAGGTCTCACTGCACTCTTTATACTTTAGGCTAACTTTGAAGAGACTGTGTACTAAGAGAAGTGTGTCTGGCATTTTTGTGTTTTTACAAAAGATAGTGTATCTTCTATGTCTGAAATGTAGTACTTCCTGTTGTATAATCTGATGTGCTTTCACTACCCTAGCGAGTTGGTTTAAAATGAATTGTATAAAAGAAGTTGGGAAGACCTTGAAAAGTCAGAAAGTCCCTGTATCTTTCGTCTTTCCCTCCAAAAAAAATTCTGAAACTGGTCTAAAACGTTTTTCAGAGATGTCCATTTAACCAATTTTTTAGACACTACCAGGATCTCAGACTTGTCAGCTACTGCGGACCTGTTTTGCTCGCTGTCCTTAATAAAAGTTTTATCTTGATTTTGCTTTTTGACTAGTTCATCTATTAATCATTGTGAATATAAAGAAAAAAAATTACTTCCTTCTTCTTGCTAGGTTCCTTTTATGTAACTGAAGACTCTAAACACCCTAGATAGAACCTTGAAAAAAAAGTGTTTAAATAAATCCTTCCATCCATAACTCTTCAATTTTCTAGGCTAATTTTCTCCAATCCCTTCAGCATTTCCATGCAGATGACTTGCTACAGCTTTATAATTCCTGTTTTTCGCTTCTGGATTTCCTCCAAATAAACCACTTTCTGCAAGAGCAATTCTCAAAGTAAGATGCAGAGCTTAAACCACCTGCTAGTTCAAACAGATTACTCCTCATGTCTTTCAGATGACACAGATGACAAGTATTAGATTAAGTTGAGAACTACTGCATATTGCTGGGTCTGGTTTAGTAAAAATTCCAAAGACCTTCAGGTTTCCTCCTAAGAGCTGCTGCCTTGTAAGTTGTTCCTCCAATGTCTTTGTAGGTGTTGCTTAAATAAAAAACACTGTAGTTGTTTTTATTTGTCCCAAGAAATTTGGGGATTCTCATTGTTTCTTACAATCTGAGACTTATTGCATGTAATATTTAGTGTTATTGATGTTATTAAAATATTAATAGAGCCAGAGCCCAGACAGAACACTGCAGTATTTTGTTTAATAAATCTTTCTGCTCTGGAAGTGCATAAATGATACCGCTACTTCTAAGTACCTTCTCCATTATGTTTGACATTTGTTTTGTCATGTTTGTTTTATCATGTTAGTTTTATCTAGACCCTTTTCTTTCTTCTGCTAATTTACAGAATCATAGAATAGTTTTGGTTGGAAGGAACAGATAACTATCATGTAGCTCCAACCCATGGGCAGAGACACCTTCAAACAGACCAAGCTGCTCAAAGCCCCAGCCAGCCTGGCCTTGAACAGTTGCATGGATGCAGCATCCACAGCCTCTCTGGGAAACCTGTTCCAGTGTCTCACCACTCTCGTAATAAAAAATTTCACCTTTATCTACAATCTGGATCTACTCTCTTTCAGCTTAAAATGGTTGCCTCTTGTCCTGTCAGTACAGGCCCTGGTGAGAAATCCCTCAGTCTTTCTTATAAGCCCCTGCCTCTAAGGATTGGAAAGCCACAGTAATGTCTCTCCAGAGCCTTATCTTCTTCAGGCTGAACAACCTCACCTCTCACAGCCGTTCTTCCCAGGAGAGGTGTCCCAGCCCTCTAAATGTGTTTGTAGCCTTCCTCTAAATGTGCCTTAACAGGTCCATGTCCTTTGTGTGCTGGAGGCTCCACAGCTGAACATAGTGCTCTGGGTGCAGTATTATGAGAGCAGAGTAGAGGGGAAAATAGCCTCCCTCAACCTGCTGGCCATGCATGAGCTTATACATCCTAGGGTGTAGTTAGTTTCCTAGATTGCTGGTGCCCACTGCTGCTTCATATCTAGTTTTTTATCCAACAGTATCACCAGGTCCTCCTGTTCAGGTCTGCTCTCAGTTCAGTCATCCCCCAGTCCCCGTTAACACCACTCGGGTGCAGGACCTTGCACTTGGCCCTGTTAAATTCCATGAGGTTCACATGGACCCAGTCCTGAAGCCTGTCAAGATCCCCCATGATTCCCATTAAGGAATCAATTGTACCCCTGAGATATCCACAAACTTGCTGAGAGTGCATGAAGTGCCATGGACTATGTCATTACTGAAGATGCCACACCTGGTTCCTTTATAGACTATGGGAGGACACCACTTGTTATTGATCTCCATTTGGAGCCATGACTGCAAATACCAAATAGTTTTGAGTATCAAGTTGGTTTTTCTTACCTGGAATGAAGGTCACTGATTTTTTTTTACCCTGTGACATGGGCAGGGACACCTCCTACTATCCCACTAGAACAGCTTGCTTAGGGCCCCATGCAACCTGACATTGAACGCGTGTGGGGATAGGGCATCCACAAATTCTCTGGGTAACCTGTTCCAGTGCCTCCGCCCTTGCAGTAAAGAATTCCTTCATAATAGCAAATCTAAACCTACTCTCAGTTTAAAGCCGTTGCAACTTGTCCCATAACTCCCTACATGCTTGGTGGTTTTTTGGCCATTGCTAATTGTGGTCAAACACTTGGAAAGATGTCTAAATTCCTCATTATTGCAGTTAATGTTATCAAAAAACAGTATGAACAACAGCATACTTTTTTTGAGAGTCTGTAATTTAATAATGTAATTTAAACTTGAAAAGAGGAGCAATATCCTTGTTAGTTGTCTGCTTTCATGTAATGGGTATCTGTTTGTCATAGAATCCTGCTGATAGGTAATAATTAATAGCTGATTTATTTATGAACAGTTTTACAGCCCAGAATATACTGCAATTTATGTTTTACTGAAGCTTTTGAAGTTAATTCCCATTTTCGGTTAAGTAAATTATACCATAATTTAGAAGCTGTTAGTGAATAGGATGTTTATTGACCCTCTGCACTAGATTTTTATTGCACCCCAGTTGCTTTCCTGTGGGGAAAAAAATACAGTTGTACTGTCAGAGAGCAGAAGCAATGCAATATGATTTCAGGCACATGAATGGATGAGGGGGAACCTGAGCTCCTCTAGTTATACCCTGAACTCTCTGGGTATGAGCCAACTCTGATCCAAAAACAATGTACCCATAGAAGTGAATTTATGTGCCTTTTTGTAAAGACCTTTTGCTGGAATGTGCCATTTTTCTGATGTGACTGAATTACTTCTGGCCCAAAATAGGCTCATGCCTGACTCTATGGAGTATGAATGGAGTTCTGTCTGCATTCATTCCTACAGACAAGACCTGAGGTAACGAACCACATATATCAAGTACCTAATTGGGAGTGCAGCAAATAATTTCCTGGACTGTAATGAGCACAAAGAAGTTAATTGATTCCTATGAACAAAATTGAAACTTGAGAACAGTGTGATGTTTTCCCATTTTAAGTCAACAAATGCATTTTTGCTTATATTTGTAAGGAAATCTTCTTTTAGCAGGCTGCATAGATATTCAGAATATAATCAAACATTATTTTTTGCTTCACTGATACACCTGCGGGTGGTTATGATGAGGGTTTGACTGTGCTTTTTTATTCAAGTAAGCACTTTGGGATTGATTTCTTTATACATATGAGCTAGAGGAGTGGAAGAAGGGGTAAATATTAGCATTTTTAAGTGCTCCTACTTGTGATACCAAATATAAAGCAATTTCTCTAACTTACGGATCTGATCATCACTGTACCTTGTTCTAGTGAGAATAGTTAACAATGCTGAGAACCAAAATACCTATTGATCTGGACATTGAGCCATGACTGCAAATACCAAATAGTTTTGAACTACAGTTTTAACAAATTGAACTGGTATATTTAGCAACCTACAGAACTCAGTCATTTGAAGGCACTTTGGTATTTGTTTTGCCCTTATCTCCTAGAGTAGTGTACTGTCTTCAGCTCTGAGGCCCCCAGCATAAGGGCATGGACCTGTTGGAGCAATTCCAGATGAGGACCGTGGCAATGGTCAGAGGGCTGGGACACCTCTCTGAGGAGAGCCCTGGGACAGTTGGGACTGTTCAGCCTGGAGAAGACTTCAGGGAGACCTTTGAGCAGCCTCCCAGCACCTAAAGGGAGCCTACAAGAGGGCTGGAGAGGGACTTTTGGAGAGGCATATAATGACAAGAAAAGGGGTAAGGGCTTTAAACCGAACGTAGGTTTAGATTAGATTTTAGGATAAAATTCTTTACTGTGAGGATGGCGAGACACTGGCACAGGTTTCCTAGAGAAGTTATGGATGCCTCATCCCTGGGAGTGTTCTATACCAGGCTGGATGGAGCCCTCAGCACCCTGGTCTAGGGGAAGGTGTCCCTGCCCATGGTAGTGGGTAAAAAACCAGGAGACAGTGTCATCATTTAGATGGCCAGTCAGTATCATTGGTGGGGACTGGATGGGATGGGTGATGCAATGTAACAATACTGAAGATTTGTGTATTGAGAGCAGCTGAGACCAGCTCTTGTTCCTGGTGCCCATCATGCCAGCAAAGACTCTTAGGGTTTTTTTTCAGATGTGGGGTGCTATTAGGCTTGAAGTAACTACTTTATACTTTCAAGCTGTATCTATCCTCCTTGCCATGGTTAAAGTCAGTCTACCAAGCTGATGCAAACAGGGATCATGACACAATCTCAGGGAAAAAAAAGAAGCCCTAAAAAATTTAGTCAACAAAAAAAAAGTGAATATAATGGCTTTCATCTGCTACCATCTATAAATGAGGTAACAAGTACTTTTTTCCTAGGCCTCACCTGTGATTTTTAAATAACATAACTAGTTATTAAAGTTCCTAATATTTTCTCTTTTCTTTATTAATTTCTAATTACAAAAAAATAGTATTTGCAGCGTTACTAGTGACATTTGCAGACCATTCCAATGAATTTGTAAAAAGGACTGAAAACATGATTTCAGTAACTGAAATATTTTCAGCCTATTTGATGAAAATAATGCTATAGTTAAATTGTTACTATTTTGTAGTTTGTATGGGATGTTGAAGGTTTTGTGGAAAGTGAATTATCACTTCATTAAACAAGAAAAATTCAGAAATAAGCCTCTCAGATTTTAAAAGTTTCATAACTTCAATTTAGTTTTTTATGTTAATTAAAAATAAAACACCATTACAAACAAAAGAACCCTGCCACTCTTTCAATAACTCATACACAGAAACAAACTATGTAAAAAACTAGAAAATTAGTGGAAGAAGTCAAAAACAGCTTTGGTGGCTTATACTTCATCAGGAGATTTTGTCTCCTCATCAGATGATCTGACAAGCATGTCAGCAGCTCACCAAAAATATCCATAACACAACTGGGTGGGGATAAGGTCACGACAAGATAGCAGCTGATGGGTAAAATAGCATTGAAGTTTGGTGTTACTGCTTTACAAGTTTAAAAAATCCCATTTTAACCCTAAAATACCATTTTGATGCAATTTACCTTACGTGTCTGTTCAGTGGTTAGGGAACAAGCATTAACATAACTGCCACCTTTTCCAACCTGATCTGCAAAATAAAAGAACAGAGATGACTCTATTTCATTGCTTATTCCAATCTGGTTCTGTTTTGTCTCTTTACTGGCTAATAACAAACTTAAATATCTTCCTAATACTTAAATCCACATTCTTTCTCTTGTTTGTATATTAAAAAAAGACATTTTCAGTAAATTCTTTTTACTGCTAGTCGTATGAAAATCTGGTCATGAAATACACTCAACCTTGTGTGTAAAAGCGAAGCCTCTTGATGCATTCAGCAGAGCTACTCTTCAATAGCTTGGTGAGAGCTATGTCTTTGTGGAGCTTTTGACCTTGTGTCGCTGTCACTTCTGTCACCATCATAGCCCCCTGATTCTTCAGCAGGTTATCCCTGCTCCCCATTCCTGAATTTAATTTCTGAGAAGCTAGGAGCACTTGAGATGAGGGGCTGCTTACGAGTTCTTTCATGTTTTCCTGGGATAAATATTAAAATTGGCAAGTTTATGCTGGCTATGCTGTGCAGGATGATCCAGGCAGCTGAGGGGTTGCTTCGGGAACTGAATGACAACTGGGGACAGCTTAATGGATGTTGACATTATTGCTTCCATCTCTTTTTGCCACCTGCACTGCACAGATACTGGACTGCCTGTCAGTCAGCTGATGAACTGTCACAGCTTCCATCGTGGCATTTTGTGCCGTGCCACTCCTGTAATCCAGAGGTTCAGGATGTGACTGCTGAGCAGCGTGGAGACCCCGTGAAAAATGCGAGGTGAAACCTCAGAGGTCACTGTGAGCTAAGCTGTCCCTAATTGCCACACAGTCCTCACTCCTGGGCATCAAAGGAAACAGTCGTTCTGGGCTAGAGAAAGGTATTTTGGAGGACAGATGAGCATTTCTGCCTTGCTTGTTCATCAGAGCAGTAGAGACTAATGGGGTGACTTTCACAGGAGCTGTTTTACCTCTTAAGAAGCTTTTAAGGCATGCAAAATGGAAATCAGAAGTTAAACTAATGCCAGACTTTAATGTGCATTTAGAAACCTCATTGATAAATCTATAAATTATGAGAAAATAACAAAAATGTATGCAGATTTTTGAGTACTGTGAATTATTTTATCTACTACATCTAATAATTTTTATAAATTGCCATGTACTCAGAGTAAAGCATCTGCAGTTGGGAGGTTTTGGTACAGTTTAATTTTCTTTAAAAGCACAAGAGTCAATAGAAAAACTGCACTGTCAGTAAATTTTACTTGTAAATCCTTTCAGGAGATAAGATTGTAGAGAAACTAAGCAAAACTAATGGAAGATTTGGGAAGGAATAAGAATGTTAGTTATGTGACCCAATTTGGTAAGGTATATTCATACAAAGAAAATGTTCAGTGATCAAATGTATTGTTCTGACTATTCAGTCTGTTCTAAGATTAATTTAGGTGGTGTCAGTAATTTCTATTCATTGTAAAGATAGGCCAGTCTCACATAGTCTAAGCTTTAAACTAAGTTTGATTCCTCAGATTCTTAAAAAATTTGGCAACTTTTTTCCATATTACTAAAGAAATAAGACATAGCAGGAATATATCAGATGCTGAACTGTAATTGTTAGTAGACACTGGGTTTGTAATAGTGTCCTCTTTACAGAATAAAATGCAGTTATTTGAAAGATTTTAACCTTTTGTTTGTACTGTTGTTTTCCTCTCTTTATCAGCTTTAGACTACCCGTAGGCTGTGCCGGGATAATTTTTAATCCTCTATTTTCTCTTGTGGAAAAGCAGTGTAGCAGTTTATAATACCGTGGACTTAATTAGAAAGCTACATTTAATTGGGGAACTATTTATTCCTATTAACAGTGACAGAGTAGCAGAAGGTGGTATTTTAATATAAGTATTTCGGTAAAGGTTGAGTTGCATATAGTCTTCTGAGTTTTTGTAGAAGTATAAATGGATACATGAAAAAGACTTGAATCCATGCCAGAAACTGAGTGGCTTTTGTGATATTCCTGGCAATTCTTCCTAGTGTGTGGCTGCTAGGTTTGAAAGAACTAAAGAGGAACAGGCCATAGTTGGGTGATTTATATACTTTTAGATTTTATCACAAGAACAGAAGCTTCTATCAAAGAAGTAAATGGACAAGAGAAGCATGAGAGAAAAAAAATTAAAAAATCAAACCAGAAATGGTAACTTGGCACCAAGAGCTTACTGACAATGCCTCCGTTAACTGAGACTACCATTTCCTTATCAGCGACATTATTTATAATCAGATTTACATCTTTTCACTGTGAGAAATCCCAACTAAAATGCTTCATAGCTAACATCCAAAATCCTAAGGTGAGTGAAATGCTCCCATTACCTTGGATGTCAGTTGCACATTCTCCTTTCTTTCCACAAACATTGGTTAATTTATCATTTACTTGCTTTCCTTCTGAATTCTGATTTCTGATTAAGTACAGTGTTTTATTTGGGAATGAGATTGAGCACACTCTTAGAAAACTGAGAAAATCAATTTGTGTTAAGAGTGATCTACAAGGCAATTACTGTGCCTAGAGCAAATCAGAATATACAGTAAATTTAATCTGAAAGTACGTTGTGTACCTATACCATTGTTAAATTAAAAAAAAAAGATTCTTAGTATTATGATATTAGTAATTGCTGTTGAAGTCTCTAATCCTAATTATCTGCTATCTTTAGCATAAGTAACCTTTTAAAATAGATTATTTTTTAGGGCTTTTCCTAAGTGCTTAGAGAAGAGATCTCTATACACAAGAGCAAACAAAAGATGGTTCCATTAAGGTAGCAAATGGGTCCACTTAAATATGATTACCATCTTGGCATTGTGGAGGTTGGCTGTGTTGATGTGACTGCAAGCTGTGCTACCTGGACTGTAAAATAAAACCTAAAATACAATAGGAATATATTCTCCTTTAACTGTTACTGACATTACTTATGTGCTGCCTAAGGACTGTAAGATTTTAACTTTGCTGTTGTGAGGTGAGTGGCAAAGACCAATGCAAGGCAAATCTATCAAAAAATAGATACATAGAAAAGGAAGGGTAAAGAAGAATGAGTGAGCAGTGGGCTGTACAATGCTTTGAGAGTATCAGCCTATTTGCTAGAGATCAGGAAAAGATAAGGGATGAATTGTATGTAACCTTATGTGAGGGACTGTGCCAGCTTTGTATTCCTCAGTAAGAATGGAAAGTTTACAGATAATGTAAAACAGAGTGAAGGTGCATTATCAAAAATGAAAGTTTCTTATTGTCTCTATCTTACCTTAAGGCTCAACTCATCAGCTGTTGAACCACTGAATGAAGAATAAAGACAAGATTCCTTTATTATAGAACTTGTTAGTATAGAACAAGAAGGATGAGTTAAGAGCTACCTCTAGGCAGGAGAGAGGGAGAGAGAGAGAGACCACCTGTACCAGTTATTGTCATTTAGTGACAAGGACTCCCTGTGTGTCTGGCATGAGAAAATCAGAGTATCCTAATAGACACCAGTTACAATATTTTAACTTCTGGAATGCTATTACTGTAAATTTCCTTTCACTAAATATATGGCCACAACAACTAATTGTTTATGAATTGCAAACCCTGTGAGTTTAGGAGCTTGGTCCTTCTGCCTGAGCTCAGGGGGCGATAAAGCAACACTGGGAGGTGGGTTACAAAAAGATTTAGTGAAAGGTCAGTGGGAAAGTTTTGAAATGATTGCTGTTGAGAGGAAAGACATCATGCTGATGTGAGAGTGATGATGGATCTGTGCTATAGAATTTTTTATTTTTTTTTAACCAAGGAGAAAATGGGGAATTAATGGCTTTGGGAAGCAAACATGCAGTAATTACTTGGAATTTAAGAGCATGTCTTCTAGTTCAAAATGTAGATATATTCTCTGTAATACAAGATTTGGTTAAAAGTCTCTGTCTACCACCTTGAGGATCGGAGGCTTGAACTCTGGTAGTCAAGGTATTACATATATAATAGGTTTTTCTCTGCCATTTAAATAAAGCCATTTTGTCAAATGTGAGCTTCCATTCTGGGCACAGGTGAAGCAATAACCTGGCTTAGTCAGGAAGAGAGAGCCAAACTAGTTCAATAAGTACTTTGACAGTTAGTAGACACATAAATATGCACTTTGAGAGGAGTAATCTGAAGACTTGGAAAGTGGGCTCTGGGGACACCTTGCTGCTCCCTACAGCTACCTGGATGGAGGCTGTAGGAGATGGAAGTCAGTCTCTTCTCCCAGGTTACAAGCGATAGGACAAGAGGAAATGGTTGCAAGCTGAATCAGGGGAGGTGTAAATTAGACACTAGGAAAAGTTATTAATGGAAAATCTTGTAAAGTTCTGGAACAAGCTGCACAGGGAAGTGATTCAGTAACCATCCCTGAAAGCATTTAAAAGACATGTAGATGTTGCACTTAGGGACATGGTTTAATGGTGGGCTTTGCAGTGCTGGCTTAATGGTTAAAATCAATGATCACAGAGGTCTTTTCTAACTCAAATGATGCTGTGATTGTATGCTGCTACAATTCTATGGAATTCTGGTTTAGTTTGCTGTGTTCTAATTCTGATTTATACCTGCTCAGAACAGAGCAGAAAAAATCCTCACCAAACCTGTGGCTTATAGTAAGGGTTACCACCAGAAAAAAAAAAAAAAAGCTGTTTCAGAGTCAAGAAAAAAAGTGAGATATAAGCCTTTATGCTTTAGTCCTTTGGCTATATGCTGCTTGAAGAGGTCCAGGAAGATGTGAATACTGCAAGCTTCTGATGTTTTCATCCTGAATGTTGGACTAAAGGGATACTTTTGCATCCCGGAAACTTTGTCCTACTCTCCGATACTTTATTCCAAGGAAACGCCAAGCTGTTAGACATGCAGTGACCTGCATATTGTCAGATCTGGCATTACTTTCAAAGTCATGATCATGCTTTTCCTGCTTTTCCCTTGATTCCTTCAAATTCTGAGAACTGTTTTACTAAGGCAGAGCATGCCATTGTCCATTCACAAAAGTGAGCAGACAGATAGATCTCACCTGCCACATTATCATCATCCTCTCTTTGTCAGTGCTCCAGAGATGAACAGTGTGATGTGTTTTAAGCAGCTGAATGTGTCAAATGCATGCAAGCTCCTGACTTGTACAGCCCCACGTTCCTCTTTTGGGGCCTTTGCAGAGTCTCACCCCTTGCTATGAAACCATGATTTCACGCTCTTGATGTGACAGACTGTGATGGTGTGAGGCTGCCGAGAGGGTGTTTGTTCCTTCTGTATTTGTTCCTCTCAAATTCTTTAAGTAGCTGAGGGTTAAGTAGAGTATCAAACATTAGGAGATGTTTTAGTGCCATGGCAGTCTCCAGACAGCAGGGGAATTGCAGGAGTACAAGGCAGCATGCTTGTCATTCACAGTAGTGGGTAACATCTTCTCTTTTGATCGCCATCTTCAGGAAAAAAAAGAAGAAAAGGGCTCTCTCTCTGGTTGACAGTTGCTGCTTGCTGACAGGCAGGGACAGACAGAAACCTTCTCCTTCTGGAATAGAAAACCCTTTTGTCGATTCACACACAGTTTGCATTCACTGAGGTACTCTAAAATTCACAATATTCCCATTAGACCTTATATTTGATGTTTCAATAACAAATACATGTGTAATGGTTACACCAGGATTTATTTATGTAATAAAATTAGGTAAGTTTTTTCAACTGATTAGCTTCTAGACAAGGGTATGATTAGGAGGTACTTCAAACACGTTGCAGTTTTCACATCACATCTGATATTTAATCATCACATTTACACTGTATTCTCATTTTTTTCTTCATCCTAAAGCTTCAATTATCTTCACCAATTTAGGGATTTAATGAAGCCTCTTCCCCTAAGGAACATATTGTTGTGTTACACTTTTTAATAAACCTTGTTACAACAGGTTAAGGTTTTTTTTTAAAGGATAATTTTTTAAATTTGCAAACCAATGTAAAGGACCTCCTCAACTAATAATTAAAATGATTATTTTGTTATGAAGTCATTAAGAATGTGTGCTCTCTAAGGGTATTATAATTTTTTGTGTGACAGATATTCATGTTTATGTTTAAATTTCTTTTGATGGCATTCGTTTGTTCTTTGCATTTTGTGTCTGTTTACTTTCCTTGTTTCTAATTATTTCCATCTTTTTTTTTCAGTGTGGCCTACATATGTTACTTTTTCTTGCTTTAATCTTTCTACTGTTTGATGAGTTGCAACATCTAACATTGCATAAAATTATATTATTAACATATGATAAAAGCTTATGTGATGAAAGAATATCAGAGATTAATCCTTGATCTTCATGATTAAAAATAACTACACTTATATGGATGATGAGATCTTATACACTTGTAAATTATATACTGAGATAAAATAATATCCTGTCAAACTTTTTTTTCTACTATTCATCTTAATAAGAGTTTTCTGACCTCTGAATTCTAATATTGTATGTTTCAAAAGTAGCTGAGCATATCTACAGTTGTAAATAGAATTTTTTATACAGTTCATATTACTAGTGTCTTAGGATATGAAATAGATCCTATGAATATAAAAAACATACTGTTTTGCAGAGACTAATGTCAAAATAATATATTTATAGTAGTTCCTTAATTAAGAACACTGTATCTAAACTCTTGATAACTGGTTAAATTATTAAAAAAACCCTGAAGTTACTGAGTTTATACTCACACAGTGCCTAGTGACACTGTTGATTCTATGCAAGGATCACTAATATCAAATTTGCCATCTCCTCACCCTTATTCGGACTGGTGATGCTTCTGTTTTACTTCCTGCATTTGAATGTTTGTGTAATATGTATGCATTTTTACTATAAAGATCAGTATGAGAGCAGGGCTTTCTCTTCACTTAGTAATTTATAAACAGCAATTTAGTTATTGATGGACTTTTAACTAATTTTAAAAGCCTTCTTAACATCAGTTTTTAATTTGAAGGAAAAATCCTACTGTTCCCTTTATCTTGTGAATAGATGGAGATAGATTAAAGGTACCCATACTAACTACTCTTCTAATTAGCTAGGTTCACAGGTCTTTCAGTGGCACTGAGGCACCTCAGTGAGAGCTATGCTTTTGAGCTTCGCACTTCTGAGCTAACCATCTGAGTTCTTCCCAGCATAAAAACAGTTTTTTTCTTTTGGAAGGACTCCCATAAATCATCATGAGCTAAATTTGCAGCATTTCTGTGTTGTGACACAAGAAGACATTTTGCACAGTAGCAGTGTAACTTCCCTTGAAAGGGGAGGCATGTAGCAGTGATCTCTAGCACGGCAGGCCAGTGGCTATCAGTGCAAGGGCATGGCAGGCTATTGTTCCACATTTCTTTATCTTTCCTGGTTTGTATTTTGCTCTTGAGTAGAGAACTTGGCAGCAATCCATATACTCCCTTGTGTGCTGGCTAGGACTGCTGCAATTCTGCACTGCATTTGCAGAGGCCTTGGAAAAAGAGGAGACTCCTTTATTCCCTTCCTACTTGAGGTTGCTTGAGTGCTGGCTGGGTTTCTGAAACACAAAATTAGTAGTGGTTATTATTTAACTAGTGAAGTTGACCAGACACCATGTAACACTTCATGTGTATTTGTGTATTAATGTGTATTTCTGGTTTGGTGCAATGTTTGAAAACATCTTCACTGCAATAAAACATAAATGCTATGTCATTTTACTCAGATTCAGACTACATATTTTCTTTAGCTGAGTGATCATTTAAGATGGGGGGCAAAGTTGAATTGGGACTATTAAACCTGAAAGATGTAGTACCTGAGTCCAGCCCAAAAGTACCATGGAAAAACGGGTAGGGTAGGGCATCTGCCACCTCCACAATACTGATAAACCTTTTTTTGTGAGTTAGAACTTGCTGCAGAGTTTTTAGATCTGCATTCTGTATGTTTTGGTTCATAAAGAAATAGAACATATCAATAGAGGAAATATGTACAGATTAGGGAATTTGTCCTGAAAGAAACTTCTTTAGTGGCTCTTGTGCTCAAATCCGTGTGTTTTCCAGTACATTTCTGCTTTGTTGAGTGTAGGTACTTTTGGGGTGTTTAAAAACAATTAAATGCAGTGAACTGTTCATGATAGAGTCTATTAACTTTCCAAATAAAGTTATATACACTGAACATAGAACAAAACTAATTTTTCCTTAGTGTGTCTGATTAGTTCTGTCTCTGATTCGCTCTGCTTTTGACTTTTGCTTTATGCTCCATGAAGGAGACAATCTGGTTGCTTTAATAACTTTTACTTTCTTTTAAAAATGTTTAATTTCAAGTGTAACAGAGAGTATCAAAATCTTTTAATTGACTCTGTTTCAGCACTGTCCAAATATATTGTTCAGTGATTGAAAATAAAAGAAGAATTATTTTTCTGACCTTTTGGGAAGTGAAAATTAATGTTGTTGATCCTGGAAAAATGTGATAGCATTATGGCATGTTGCCTCTTGCTCTAAATATGCTCAAGCCTTCTGCTGTGCTTCAGATTTGATGTAAGGTTGTGGATAACTGTGTGCATTTCTTCAGATAAATAGGTTTGATGGTGTCTGTAATTGAATGGAAGAGACTACAGAGCTAATGACCAAGGAAGCCATATGTAACTCAGAGATTTCTGACAACTCTGGCATTTCTCACATTCTATATGTTCTGTGTATGATACTTACAAAACCAGGATTGTTTAAAAAAAACACAACAAAAATTACAAAATACTACTTGCTGTCCATTGTTACTCTGTAATGCCTTAGTTTTCAAAAATACAACTGCAGGCATCTCAGACGAACACATAAAAAATATTGTGAAGTTGTGTGATGTTTGTGATACTGTATTTCACAGACTAAAAATTGAATTTATGATAATTTTTAATACTGTAAGTAACTATCATATAACTAACTATCATATAACTAATGCTGAAACTGGGATATTCCATGATCACAAGATTTCAAACCTGTCATTTTATAAGCAATAAGTGTTGTCCATTTTTTACATTTTAGTTGAAGTTTGGTAGCATTTTTAAATTTATTTTGGTTGTACATTTGAGTGTTAGTATGCCAGGCTGGGGAAAAAAAAATAAATCTGTGTCAGTACTACTGTTTCCCCTAAAATAGTGTATTTGTAGAACCTTCCCAGATGATTAAAATATTAGGCATCATCCCTACAAACAGAATTCATATAAGATAGCCAAGGATAAAAGAAAAATGTTCCACAGAAGTACCATGTACATTATATGATGTGTATATAGATTTTGTAATTTTCTTATGGCAGAGAGAGGATTCCAGCTATAATATGTAACAGATACTTTGTTTATCTTATTATAGGACCACATACCATGGTATGACATGGCAATCACATAAGTATTTGGAAGAAAGGGTGTTAAAACTCAAGGACAGCAAATCACCTCATTTAAAACTGTAGGTAGCACAGACAAAATTATATCTAACTCTAGGGGCTCTTCCCAAGTTTTATTTTGGATTCTTTGGATTTCTTCATAAAAGACATATCCAGATTACATATTCATTATATCTTAGCTTTTCACAGTGGGTACCTGTGGAGCAAGTGGTAAAAAGTCTCCCACAGCATGTTCATTTTTAATGAGAACAAAGCACTTACACTGTGTATCACAATCAGATCACTTGTCATTCTGTAACAGGACAACTACCAACTGAGCTCTTCTCTCAGAATGCCTCTTTCCTTTGGGCTAAGACTTAAGCTGTACAAATCATTCATCAGGTTTTGGTTATGCCCTGTATCCAAATTGTAATCTAGAAAACAGCCATATCATCAAGTTGATGTTCATCTTGCCCTCTCTTTAAGGTTGTCTGAATAGAAATTAAAGTTCTTCTGTCAATTTTCAGGCAATAATCACTTTGACTTCTCTTTCATATATGGATTGTTATTGGGTATTTCTTATGGCTGATACAAGCTCATACTTTTAATGCATGATCAGGACTAGCCTTTCATTCATTTAAGTTGATACAGTCTCTTCATTTAGTAGAATAAGTTTGTATCAGATGAAAAATCAAAATTTAGGGAGCTTTTTAAGATTGTGGAGTCACAAAGGAAGGTGACAGCTGTGCAGCACTGTAGCACCTAACTTGTAACCTGCAGATACCTTAATCTGTGTTATTATAATACAAAGAATTCCTGTAGAATGTATCGGAGTTTGGTGTCTCAGAAAAGGGCTTAGAAAAAGCATCCTGCCGAGCAGGGAGACTGAGTTAGCCAGTAGGAAATGCTGAACACAGAAATACATCTTAAATTAGATATCTCTTTGAGATTTAAGCACCTTACTCAGCACTACTGGGAAGCATTACAATGCCCTGGGGATTTCAGTCCTGAGTCGTTTCCTGACCTAAGTGTTTCTTCAATATATTAAATACACAAATACATAAATAAATGGTCTTAATACTTTCTTTCTGGGAGCTAGCCACATGACTTCCCATTTTTCTTCAATAGTGTAATGTTTAGCTTGTTCCAGTGTCAAAGGAATTCAAAAATATGCTCTTATTTTTGAGGAGAATGGCCTAATGATCAGGTATAGATGTCTGAGATGAGGCTGAACTGTGTGTTCAGTATCCCTTCTGATGAAGCTGTTAGGTTTTACATAATTGAAGATCTGTTGGTTCAAGAATAAAACTTTAGTAGTGTTACAAAAGATCTGCAATCTGAGTAGACCTTTCAGTAACCTGAATTAATCAGAATTTCATTATTTTAGGTTTAAATATCTATGATGAAATTACTCCAATGTATAAGTAGTAGTGTAAATGCCAGTGTTTTTCAATATCTGCTTTTACTCTTTATATAATAAAAACTGTATACTGCCTAGAGAAGAAAAAATATCCTGTAATTTTTCTAAACCCATTTTATATTCCATTTTCTCTGTTTTAATCAGTGCAATACAAATCTTTTTACTATAGACTTTGGACAAAACCCCCTCTTCCCCTGCATCCCAAGTGTGCAGAACTGTTCTGAACATCCTCTTTTTTAATGTATTGTGCATCAGCAATTGGTAATTAAAACTTCTTCAGTCATTTTCTTAGCACCAATTTGATTTACTCACAGAAAGAAGTTTACAAAATGACCAGAGGAAAGCAGTTTTCTGCTGAAGGCAATAGAATGAGAGTTAATAGATCTGTCACAGAAATCCTATGTAAAGATATATTGAATACTCTTTTTCACTTTTTCATCCTGATCGCTAAATTGGATATTTGCTGAAAAGCTGCAACAATAAATGCTTAGACAATTAAGGAGCTGCTGTCTTCTCAGGAGGTCACAATGTCTAGGCAACTTATGCAAACAGATGTTTTTAAGAAAGAAACAAAGAAAAAAAAATCATCTCTATATGAAAGACTCTTTCTTGTATGCCTCATAATACACATTCCATTATGAATGTCCTTCTTCCAGAGTTTAGATATGCAAAAATTTGTAACATTAACATTGTGGAGATTATTATATAAAAAGAGTTCGGCCTCAATTTGCCTCAGAATAAATGTTGATAGTAAACAGCATAGGTTTTTTTTGTGCTGCATCATTCTGCCACCTGGCTGAGAGTCATGGCTGTGCCAAGGTTATTGATGTTTCATGTTTTGGTTGAGCTGCTTCTTTAAACAAGGAAAACATAGAACTGGTTCTTTGCTATGGCAGTTTTATCTGGAGGACTCATGATTTTCTCATTATGGTTGAAGCCATCATATAAGCAAGCCTAAAACCATAATGAAGTTGTCACCTTGTTTAGCTTGTAAAGTTTTTACCTTTATTTTCCTTTTTAGTGTTGGTCAAAACATAGTTCTAAAGACACAGGTTTTATGACAAATATAATTTAAAATGGAAGATATTTTCAACCATTTAGGAGTGAATAGACCAAACAAAATTATTACCATTTTCTGTGTCATTACTTTTTCACTTATCAAATGGGGCATAATACACTAATGCAGGAATCTTAAGGGTCCTTACAGAGGCAAAATTCCATTAAATTTAGTGCAAGTTTTTCTGTGTAGGATGTGAGCAGATCTTTTAGGAGATACCTTAAAGCCGAAACCATTTCATGAACCTTAGATCACTACACATAGAACAAAATTGCAACAATGGTTTTCAAAAATATCGTTTTGCAAAACCTTTTTTGTTTCTTTTTGAGGACATATGATTTTCAGCAATTACCTGTACTGTTTAATTTTAAGGCTGGATTTTTTTTTCTAACATGATATTTGTTATAGTCACGTAGAATGTGATTTTTAAAGAGAAAATATTCTTCCTGTTACTCATGTAAATAACATATTTTTTGTTTGTGTGGTTTATTCCTCCCATGATGTTTGAGCAATGTAATAGCTCAGATCTTAGGATATTAGAAAGATGATCCTTGACCTAGGTAGACTTAATCTCAGTGAGGGAAATTAAAGAAATGCCGGAGGAAAATATGGCAATTGACAACTTAGCACACATTTTCCCAGTACAATTTGGTTTAACATATTTTAAGCAGATTGCATATAATAGTATTTTTGAATTAATTTTAATTATGTATGGTGATTAATTACTTGCATGTACCAAAAATGATTTTTAATACATTTGTAAAATTTAAGAAATAAGATGCATCTATTCAAAGGAAGTATCAGTTTTTCATCATGTATAGTCTAAGAAGCAGCTATTGACTGGAAGCAATTATAATTCTATTGTTAAGAATTTAGCTACAAATTATAATGAAATTTGAAAAAGCATTTAGACATTTTGACTTGTAAAGATATAATGTTGCTTATAAAATGTGTTTTAGGATATAATAGAGTAAAAATCAGAATTCAGCCAGCAAACAAGGTAATGTTTATAGTCCTCTCAAAGTAAGAATCGTTTTCTGTTGTCTTTTGAGTACAGAGAGTGTTTTTACTTTGAAAAGTTAATCCGATTTCTTTAGCTTCATGAAACATCCCTGGTTCAGTGTTCTGACAAAACAGCAGTCTTACAACATGAAAATAATTTCTTTCAAATAGCTTCTTTCTTTTTTGTCCTTGTCGGTGTATAGTCTTGGGAAAAAAATGTCTACTGAGGTCACTGTTTCAAAGTATGGAAGATTCCTTTCAAAAGGAGTAATACAACTCTTCAATTACTTTTTTCTATGTGTAGAGAAACTTCATTATGAAAGTGGTGGTCAGGTCAAACCTCTTCTGTCATCCTGTCAGTCATTAGGATATATTGTGCTTTCAAAAATAGCTACACTAAACCAGCTACTGAATCTTTATATAAGACATGACTGTGGCAAATCAGTGAAAATAATGAAATCAGTTTTATTCTACCAAATTTACAGAAAGAAAACAATACATGTTAGATTGTATTAATTTGTTTGATATATGACTTGCATTTATTTTTGTTTTGCTGATTCGTAAACTAGCTGGGGATTGATTCCATATCTTGGCCATCTCATGTTCATTTGTTTTGGTTTACAGCACCTTCATAAATATAGAGCGTTTGTAAAAGATGTGCTTAAAAAGTACTTCTTTTAATTAGCTTCTGATGTCTTGCACCCTGTTCAGTTTTTTATGGTATTCCCAGCTCAAGATTTAATTTGTAGAACAGATGGAATTAGTGACAAAAGTAACATTTGGAACATATTTCAATTTAATTTTGCTCATCCCAGAAGTAAATTTTATTCCTATATATTTGTAAATTGAATCGTTCTCCCATTGCTACCCATGAAAAGTCAGATGTTACTTTTTTTTTAAGATGCCCTTTCTTGAGAGAATTACAATGCTGATAATTCAGTTAGGTTGTTTTTTCAGAAACCACAGTGTAGCTTCCATGGGCTGCATTGAGGCCATAACTTAGAGGAAATGAGTATCCAGTGAGATCCCTACTTACATCTGCCTTCACTGAAATGCCAGCAGCAATAAATCCTAGACCTCGTATTAAGCTTTCTGTTCGATGCTTAGTTCATTGCATTTGAAAACCTCTCATGTCTTTCCTTCCTCTTCTGGTGCAGAAAAGGACTCTTGAGGTAGCGCCCAGTTAAGAATGTCCCTGAGAAATGTTAACCAGGTTTCTGTGGCATCCTGCCTCCTGCCAGCACCATGGCAAGAGCAACCTTCATGCATGATTAGTGGAGTTATGGCTCACTGGTTACAGAATGACCATTCCTGCCGTGAGGACTGGGAGGACAGAGCAGCTGTTGCAAATCAGGCCTCCTGCATAGCGTTAAAACCCCAGCTGGAAGTTGCACTTGAGTTATTTTTTTGGAAAAAAAAGAGGGCAAGTGGCAAATGTTATTCTTGGTCTCAGTTACAATAAGCAGGTTGAAATTTGTGATATATCTCTTTTTTTGTTTTTTTTTTGAACAGAGTTTTTGCTTCTAACTACCTATTGAAATCATGGCATAAAACAGACGTACACACACACACACACACACACACACAAAAGGGTAGAAATTCTCTTTACCCTCTTAAAACTCTTAGTTCCTGTTTCCAGATCTTCTCTAGATGAAAACAAACTTGAATAATTTACCTTGAACAGGGGATCTGCAGTCAGATTATTGATGTTAATTTCTGTTTGTGTAGTTGAAGTGAGCCATGTAGTGATCTTTTTCCTTTTGCCTCTGTTACTTGTAGAATGGAAGCAATAAACAGAAGTGCCCAGCTTGTAAGTGAGGGCTGGCTTTTCTGCCCTGGTAGGAGCAGGGGGACAAAGTATTTCAAGTTGTTCCTTGGGATACATGGAGGGAGGAAGAGAGAAGCAACACTGAGTGGAAATACAATGAGAATTCATAAAATCCTAGAATCATAGAATGGTAAGGGTTGGAAGTGACCTTAAAGATTATCTAATTCCAGGACCCCTGCTTTGATCAGGGATGGCTCTCACTAGACTGAGTTGCACAAAGCCCCATCCTACCTGGCCTTGAACACTTCCATGGTTGGGGCATCCACAAGCCCTCTGGGAAACTTGTTCCAAAGTCCCACCACCCTCCAAGTAAGTGATTTCTTCCTAAATATCTAAATTAAGCCTGCCCTCTTCAGTTTAAAACCATTGCCCCTTTTCCTGTCACTGTCTGCCCATATTAAAAGTTGCTTTCACTCCTTTTTATAAGCCCTCTTAAGGTACAGGAAAGCTATTATAAGGTATCCTCAAAGGTGTCTCTACTCCAGGTTGAACAATCTCAGTTTTCTCAGCCTGTCTTTGTAGGATAGTTGCTCAACTCTGAATATTCTTCATGGCCCTCCTTTGGACCTGCTCCAACAGATCCGCATCTTTCTTGTGCTGAGGTCCTGGATGCAGCACCCTAGGTGGGGTCAAGACACTCTGAGATATTGTAATGAAAAAGGAGGTGCTGAGCTGAGTTTTGGTCTGTGCATGCCACTGCTGTCCCCCACTGATTGATCTGCAAGCGGTTTTAGCAGCAGCCCTGCTAACAGCGTGCCAAGTCCCTGACAGCTGGTGGCTGGTGGCTGGTGGCTGATTTCTGCCAGTCTGAAACATCTCAGAGCCATGTGGTGTATTTCTGCAAGAAAATAAAAACAGAACAGAGCTCTGAGCAGCAGAATGCTGCTTGTGTTTGCATTTCTCTGTCTGAAGCACCGTTTTGACCACTGCTGATGTCACTGCAGCAACAGTCGCAGTTTCCATGGCAGTTAATATTACAGCTAATATTGTTAAAAATCTCATACAAAGGGAGAGACTTTAAAAAGGCTGTAATGCATCTGCAGAATTCCCACTTGGTACATTTGGTGGTTTTGCTTGTTTGTTTTTGCTTGTTTTCCTCAGAAAACCATTAGGGAGATGATTTGGTGCTTTGGGTGCTGCATAGCTACATCATTCAGAACTACTGTATGCTAAGACAAAAAAGAAATTGAAAAATTTGCACAATTATTTATTTATCATCTGAAAAATCTTTTCTTGGGCAGAAGGAAATACATCACATGTATGCGGAGAAAATAGTTTATTGTTAGCCTAACTGGAAAGAGAACATTCACACTGAAATAGCCCAAACAGGGATTTTTTCTAACTATAATCCAGTGGGTTCAGAACCCAAGTAACACAGTACAAGTCTACTAGGAATAATACTCTCAAAATTATTATACAATTAGACTTGTGAATATCTGCCCTTTCCCTGTGCTGCTGTGATGGTACTTCTGGGCAACAAGGTCAGGAACACCAGTGCTGCTGGAGGGAGAGGCTAGGGTGCCTTAGGGATCTAGATCTTCCCCAGGAGAAGCTCTGAAGACCCTTAAATTCCAGCCCTACATCCACCTGTAGCACTTCTTATGTTCCCCTGTCAGAGGCTGCAGACACAAAGGTCTGTTTTTTGTCAGGCAGTCACTATACCACTATAATTATATATGGTAGTGTGATAGAATTGACAGCTTTTGCTCCGATGAGGGATACTGCTGGACAGCTGTAAGTCAAAACCATGGGATATTGGCAGCAAAGTAGAGAAATGAGTATGACAACTCTTTGCAGTTTTGACATTTGACATTTTTGCCAGATTTACCCCATTCTGATTCTATTATTCTGGACAATTTAAGCTTGTATTTTTCAGTTATGGGTATATTCGATCCATTATATCTGATCCTTTTATTCTGTACAATTTGGACTGTACTTATCTGTTATGGATATATCTGATCCATTGTATTGCCTTTGCTTGCTAAGCAAATAAAAGGTATTCACATCATATGCTCTTTAACTTTAGGTATTCCGAGTTGCTGTCCTACAGGTACATCTTTCTTGCTATACAAGGGTGCAGGGAATTCAAAATCTTAATTTCTCTTAGTACTGTCTGCAGTGAGCCAGGCAAATGCTCCTTTCTGTCCTTTTATTAGTGATTCATGAAGTTTGATAATTTTTGAGGTAAGGTTGCTAAAACCCTATCAGTTTTTTCAAAGAAGTTCTTGAGAACTCATTTCTTATATGAAAACCCTTTACAATTTTAAATCCTGATATTTCAGTCCAGAACAGTGTTATGGGCCTATGCATAGTTCAGCAACTCTAGAATAAATTGGAAAATGTAAAAATGAATAAAAGTTCATCTTCATAGATGCAATTCACAAGAAATTACTTAAATATTGATTACTTTTATTTCCTTACGAACCTGTAACTCAGAAATGGAATTAGCAACCTGGGACAGAATATGGGCGCTTAGAATGTTTCAGTACTTTGGACTCTACCACAATTAAAGTAGCTTACTAGTGTGACACATGAACTAGTAAGTTCCTGTAGCCTATTTTTGGGGAAACAGCAAAATGGCCTAAAAAAAAAAATATACATATGTGGAGAATTTGTTCCTGTGTTTTCAGAATGAAGATATATGAAACTTTTTTTAAACAGCAGAAGGCCCAATAATATGAAATTGTTTTTTAAACAGCAGAAGGCCCAATAAATGTCCAAAATATTATTCTTAAAATAAATACTCTGTGAAATGAAGGGGAAAAATAAAATGAAAGATAAGAGAAGAAGATTGCTTAAAATAAAAGCTGGCCAGTGTTTCTGACAACATGAAAAAGATAACACCTTTTGTAATGATGTCACCTTTGGGGAAACAACGCATCAGTATGCAATGTCTAACAAACTGTGGAGGAGACATTCATCCAGGAGAAATGTCATGCCCAGAGGTGCTGCAATTCTGACAGGCTGAGAAAAACATTGTAAGTCAGACAGGAATGCTCACTGTTGCAGAGCAAGAAACTTTTTAGTTTCTTTTCTTTATACATAATATGCAATATTAAAAGTATTTAAATATTTACATTTTTATTACTAATTGTTATTTCCGGTTGTGGTTGGAAGTAAAATTAAGTTAATTGCTGAGATGTAGTTGTAATGTCCTGGTAGATTACTGCTGTTCATGAAGGTAAATGAGATTTTGCTTTAGGCAGGCAGAAGAAAGGTGAAAGTCAACATTTTTTAGTGAGACCATGTGTCTTTACTGAAAACCATGCTACAAAGTTTTTAACATAAGCAGCGGGTCTGTACTTGTTTTGTTGTAACAACAACTTTCAGCTATTCACAAACAAACTTTTTTTGACAGTTTTTTTTCTTATAAGAGTTTTGAAAAGGTCAAAGCTTTTTGACCTTTTCAAAATGAAAGACCTCACTTTTTTTCACCAACAAATGACATTTTGAAAAATAAGCTAATCCTAGTGAAACAATTTTTTTAAAGGTCATAACCAAATGACCTAGACCAAATTAAAAAAAATGTTTTCTGAAAATTTTAAATGTTTTCTCTTTTACATTATGTTAAAAGACAGGAAATATATTTGAGATATTTGAACCATTCACAGGATGACAAGAGAATTCATTTTCCAGTTGCACTGTAATATGTGGAAGATTCAGATTTTAGACATGTTAAATATTTATTGTTCTTCCACCCAGGGAGACAGATTATATCAAGTTGCTCAGGGACTTTTACATCTGAGTTTTTAGTATCTCCAGAGATAATCTCTGCCACACATCTGGATACAGTGTTTGCCCACACTCGTAGTGATTTTGTACATAAAGTTAGAATCATCTCTGCTTCCTATGAAGTAGACCTGAGAGAGTTGAAAGTTGTTCAGCTTGTAGAAGAGAAGACTCAGGGGAGACCTTACTGGAGCCTTTCAATATATAAAAGAGTCTTGTAAGAAAGATAG
This sequence comes from Thryothorus ludovicianus, assembly GCA_013397245.1. NCBI lineage: Eukaryota > Metazoa > Chordata > Aves > Passeriformes > Certhiidae > Thryothorus > Thryothorus ludovicianus. The sequence continues at coordinate 339,534 of VZTB01018167.1, forward strand.
AGAAAGTCTTGTTACCAAGGTCTGCAGAGGCAGGGCAATGAACAGTGGTTTTAAACTGAAGGAGGATAGATTTAGATTGGATAAAATGAGGACATTATTGATGATGAGAGTGGTGAGATGCTGGTTGTCCATGGAAATTTCCCAGAGAAATGACAGATTTCTTTGGCTGCCTAGGGAAGTTGTGGATGCCCCATCCCTGGAAGCGTTCAAGACCAGGTTGGATGGAACTTTAGAATAACCTGATCTAGTCAAAGATGTCCATGACTGTGGTAGGGAATTTGAAGTAGATGATGCTTGAAGCTCCCTGCCAACCTAAACTGTTCTAGAAATCTATGATTCTGTGTTGCAGGCTATGTTTATTGTCTCTCATACTGCTGTCCACCTCTTAAGTCTGTCTTTGGTGTTGCCCATAAACATTTTAAGAGTGAACTCTGACCCATCCAAATGGGTGTTTCCCTACTGTCAATCCCAGAGATGCATCCAGCTGAACTTGGTGCTTGTTTCTTTTTACCCCCTTATCTAGTCCACATCTGAGTATTTGGCTGTAGCAATATTACAGGAGACAGTGTCAAAGGATGCCTTGTTGATATCAAGTCATGGGACATGAACTCTAGTCCCATCCATGTATCATGGATCACATGATACAGACTGTGTTCAATAGCATGATAGAATATTCTTGCAGTAGTTTTGAAGGCATAGGACTGCACTGAAATATTTTGGGGAAAAGCAATTAAAGTTTTTCCTATGTAAATCTTTATAGCTCATTTCAGCTCTCCAAAACATGTTTTTAAAATTCTATTCTTTTAAAATGAGACCCACAAAGAAGTCACCTTTTGATATTTAATTCAGATGGATCTGAGAACAAGTGAGCATTGGAATTATAATGAAAGTTTGTAAATTTGTGAGATGGGTATCAATTTTATAACTGACTTCTTGAAGGAGAACAAAATATATTTCTATTGCACTGAGATCTTTCATATTACCAGAACTGTAGCAAGAGTTGCAGTGTTCAGAGCAGTTTAACTCCAAGTCTATCTGGCTTTTGTGTTAGACCCCTTTAGGGTCAGTGTTAATCATGACCCCAGTAAGAAATGGACTCAGGGTCTATAAGGTATTTCTGAGACTCCCACTTATTGGAGTTAACAGAGTAAGGAAGAAGACAATAGATGGCCTCATGGTCCTTCCCATGTGAGAACTCCAGGGTGTTCGCAGGATGCATTTGTGGTCACAGGATGCATTGCTGGTCAGGACTCAACACACAGAAGTTCGCCAGCATTGGAGTCTTTATTGGTCTTCTGGCCTTTTCTTGGGGGAAAATTCCTCTGTTCACAGCTTCTACCATGACAGAAATGGACTTTTTCAGGTTCACTTTAAGGCAAAGACAAGGTCACACGAGTGATGCAATCACCAATACCAAGTGTGAGCTGCCTGCAGCCTCCTCTGTTACAGTTGGTCCTCTAGGTTTATCCTGCAGCCAAAGAAAAGGAACACAACACAGGCCCCAGGCCACGCTGTCCATGCGGTGTAGCACTGGAGAGCACAGCCTGTAACACGGGGCACTAACTCCTTGGTGTATCACAGTCTTCTGGGTAGCCTCACTTCATCTCCCATACTCCATTTCATGTTCTTTGGGCTGCTTCTAGCTACAGCTGGGAAATAGGTGTCCTTCTTCCAAAAGCAGGAGAAGCATCAATTGCAGCTGAAGTAGAGACAATTTATGCTCTTTGGCCGTCTCCTTAGATAATGCTCTCATATCATCTTAGATTTGTCTTCATGTGAAATGCTAAAGAAATACCTATAATCCAGAATGGGGTGGGTTTTGCCCGTATGGAGAAGGAATGAGCACCAAATAAATGCCCCAACTGCTTCTGTCACTTTACTGCCCCTAGAGAGGAGTGTCACTGCTCTGGATGGCTTCTCCAAAGAATAATGTTGAAATGAGAAAAAAATTAATTGGAAAAGTTCTGTCATTTTCTAATCTGCAGCACTGGGGTGCTTACCAAGAATTCCAATAAACATAGATGAAATTCAATAAAGTAGACAAAGTGTGGGCTAAATTTTTATTCTTCTTGCAATACTTGCAGTAATCTGCTCTTGTCAGAGTACCCACTGTAATTTACGCTATATGTGGGGAATAGAAGAAGGAATAGTTGGAATCAAGTTTAGTATATAGCAGGTTTATTTGTCTATCTTCTCTTTTGCTCCTTCCAATATACTTTTTTTTTTTCCCCAGTAATTAACTTCTGTGGGTATTTAATTTAATTCTCTCGGCATCAGCCCTTCTGGATTATTGTTTTTCCAATATTTTTTCTCTGTATGATGGCAGTCCTGGCTTGTGCAATTATCCTTACGGGCATTTCAGTTTTTCTTACTTTTTTTGGTAGTGCTTTACAGCCAAGTGCTACAAGTTTGATTAAAGTGGCAGTTTGGTCTGACTCATTTATAGGCTTTATGTGCCTTTTACTCCAAGTGCTACAACTGAAAGCTTTTAGTGATAGGCAGAAAGCGGGAGGGGATTCTCTGTTTGTTCTGAAGTATAAATACTAAATTTAATCCTTAAGCAAACAAACTTCAGGTGAGATTGATGAGTAAATACTGCATTATTTGTATCCAAATTAATGGATTTTTCATGTTTGTGCCATTAATACCTAGTAAGAACAGTGAAAAACTGTGCTGAAAATGCAAAATTGCATAAAATACTTCTTCCATCCTTATGGTTTTGATATCTTATGATGCCATAAATTCCTGTCAGTGTTACTTAACAGGGAGAAATCCAGGACAGGATTGGGCTGAGCAGTAGAATGTAGCTGCAGAAGTAGAGGATGACAAAGGCAAGCTTGAGATTCAGCAGATCACACTATCCTTAGCTGTTTTTGTTGACAGATATCCTGCATTGCTCACACTAGAGTGAGAGCTGGCCCTTTTCCTACTGAAACCCTGCAGACAGCAATCGCCCTCTAAAAAAAAAGGTGAATTGTTAGTCTACCTATGCATATCTTCTGAATCAAGAACATTGTGCTTAAATTAAAAAAGGCTCTAATTCTCTTCTCATTTAAACATTGGCAAACGAGAAATAATTCTGAAGAAGGAACTAAAAATGTCTTTGAGAAAACAGAGAAAAATTTATCTTTTCAGCTTAGTAATAGATATACATTAAAAGCTTACCCTCATTGCACTATATACTTATTCTTACTTTTTCAAGTCTCATATTTTATAAATAAAGTAAATATAATAAATAATATAAATTAAATATAGTTGTGAATTTCTGATATTATCTTCTTTCCAAAAAAACCTTCTATTGTGTAATAAATGACGAGAATAGTCTGAAAAAAAATGCTGCTTAGTTTGTGAAGGAACAAAATCACATCTGCATATTAAGTCCAGAGGCTTAAAGTAATGACTTGGCCTTTGGTGGACAAATGTTGAATGACTGAATCATTGCCCCTTAAGTTAAATAGAGAAATACTGCAGATGTAGCTTTTGCTAGTTATTGCTTTCAGATACTCCTTGGGACTCCTGTGCCTCCAAATGCAATTGTCAACTGACCCAGAAATATCATGGCTGTTTATATAATTAGGTGGCTCACTCATGGTGGTATAACTGCCACCAAATACAATAGCAAACAAAACTATTTTGTTTAGTTTTCAGGTTTAGCAAGGGATCATTTGAGTAGCATATAAGAGTAGGGAGCTTTTTACTTTTCCAGAGATTTTTTCCATGACAGACCCTCTTACAAAAAGGTATGTGCCAAGCAATATTTTGGACAGACCTCAAAGCAGAGCTTTTGGAATGTACAGCTTAGATGCCATGAAGTTCAAGGCCAGGTTGTATAAGGCCTTGAGCACCCTGGTGTGGTGGGAACTGTCCCTGCCCCTTGCAGGGGGAGTTGGGACTAGATGATATATAAGGTCCCTTCCAACCCTTAATATTTTATGATTCTATGATTCTGAGTTTCTCTTGATTTTAAAGTTTGTTTGAAATCAGACAGAAAAAACGCATCTTCTGTGAGAAAAATACTGAAAATATCTTTTGACACTTTTAAACATTCAGTGGTACTTTGGTTAAAAATCTGGGCAGAAGGTAAAATAAAACAAAATGAAAAAGTTTGGCTTAAAAAAATGCTTCAAAAAGATTATTTCAGAATTTTTTGTTTCTCTATTTCTGGAAAACATTGCAGTGACATTTCAAATCATGATTATTATGAGGAGAATTACTTATTAACAAGAGTAATTCTGACTGCCTTTTGAAGCAAACAAAGGTAAAGAAAATATTACAAAGACATAAAAAAACCCAAAAAACACAGTTGCTTATTTATTTACCCACAAGGGAAAGTGTAATTAATATACACCAAAAAATTTAGAGTGCATGAGATGATAAAAAAGTTTAAGAAGTAATCATTCTAAAGGATGGCAAAGCTCATCTACTCTGTAGTGCTTCCTAATCAAATGTAGAACACCAGTGTTAAAGGTGTAGGGGAAAAGAAACTGCCAGTTTTTGCTGAGCATGAAATTTGAGCTAGATACAATCTGTAACTTATGTTCAGAATAAATATTCCAGTGTCTCCCACATCACCCAGGGAATGATTTGTTACAGAATTTATATATGTAATTATAAAAAAATATTATTGATCAGCTCTACTCTCAAACCAGACAGTACTGAGGAGGTATCTGTGTCAAGTGGACTTGGAAGGTAAACTAAAGTATCTCAGAAATACAGAGGACTTTCATGGTCATAATAAGTTGAATAACTGGAGCTTGTGGGATCAAGGAGTACCAGCACTGGTAGGCACAAATACTGATATTTGAAAACTTTACCAAAGCTGATGACCTGTCTTTGCATAATGAGTGTTTTCTATCACTTCTGTTTTGAGTATTGTTCATGCTTTCATGTTATTTTTCATACCTAAATTAGGATTTTTTTTTTCTGAGAGTTTTAATACATTGATGGTTTTAGAGAACACAAAACCCAGAGTTTTAAGGAGAAAATATTATCTGAGATATGCTGTAAAACTGAAAGACTTTTAGAAATAGCAGGATTAATGAATAGCCTAATTCTAATTTGTGATGGGAGGATCTATCAAAATTAATAGCACTTTTATATTTGTTAGGGGATTTTCTGAGCTAAAGAGAATATGTTACAGAATTACTCATGTGGATTTTTCAAAATGATGATCAACGGGATAGTGTTGGGCTCTCCAGGCTTCACTGGCTGTACCAGATTCCCAAGGGCTATAATCAGAGTTTAGGTGCATTACTAAAAACCAGACATTTAAATTTACATATTCTAATATGAAGCTGAGTCCTACACAAAATGCTGGGAAGTTCTAACTAATTTTTTGCTTTTTTAAATATTACAGCACATTCACTGTTTCAATGAGGGATGCAGCATTGCCAATCTCCTTTGTGGTAGACTTAGATCAGGCATATTTTGCATTCCTTTCTAAAGGAAAAAAATGCCTTCTGATGGAATATGAGGAGGGGATTTTTTTTCCCATTCCAATTTTTACAGATTTTGTGGCAATGAATATGGCTCAAGGTTTTCCTGTTACATTTTATTAGTTTTTTTGTCAAGTCTACTTTTGCGGTTTTCAGCTGTCTAAAATTACTCAAACAGAATGTCCCCTTACACAAAGGAATTATTTCCTAGGGCTATGAATAGCAGGAACAGACCCTGAACTGGATTCTGAATTGAGAAGGAGCTAGCACAAAGAGAATGCAAAAGTGGCATGTCTGTGACAATCCATTTTGCCAAGCACAATGTAGTGCAGTTAAACTCTACTGTTTTGTACTAAATGGAATATTTTTAAGAAGCTTGTCTCCATTTCTGAGTATGAGGTGCAGTAATCTACAAACCAAGAATGAGTGTATCAGCCTGTGAAATATTATTGCTGGGTCAGGAAAATGAGGTGAAATTCAGTATAAAAAGGGCCTTTTTCTCTGCATCATGTCACCTTTTTGTCTCATCTTTGCTATGCTCAGGTATTTTAAGAAGTTGAAATATGCTGAAATACATTGTAACAGTGGAATAGCTCTACGTATGTTTTGCATTTTAGCTCATGTTATATCATCAACTTCACTGACTCCCACACTTACCCAACCCATCCTCCTAGCCATGAGGTACACTGATCTAAATGCAAACTTGAACTTCATCACCAAGAAAAGAGGTAACTTCACATTGGTAGCATAAGGATTCAGTTGTTTTTGTCATAGAAGCTTACTGCGTTTGCGTATAAATTTTAGGGCTAGATATTGTTCTCTTAGTATTTTAAAATCTTTATTTATTTTTTATTAGGAGGATATTTTCATGTGTGGCTTGGTTTCTTCATCTGTAGTAAAAGTATGGTGAGAACTATGTTCAGTGTAATGTATTCAGCCAGATTGCAACAGGCTTAATCAGGAGGTAGTGAGCATCAACTGTTTTGAATTAATTAGAAAATAGGTATCTAACTGTTGATGCTGCCACTTTTGCTGCCTAAAGCACACTACCTGCACATTTTCTGCTGCTGTATCTCACAAGTGGGAAGAAAAAGGGCATGCTGGTTTTACAGTAATTAATCAAAATCTAGTAAGAAACACAGCTTATGTTGACTCATGATGAGTAGCAATGGCCTGCTAAGTATCCCAAAATACTGTTAAAATCACAAGATACATTCTGTTAATAGAATACAGTGAAATAACATCCAGGGAGAGAAACAATAAAATTTCTTCAATAGGCAAAATTCCACTGAGAATGCTACAGCTTTACTACAATTGTAATTATGTTTCTCAAAGAAAAGAAAAATCTGTTGATTTTTTACCAGAAAACGCTGATATATAGCCTATCAAAGAAACCCCTCTGAGCCTGACTGAAGAAACTGCATTTCAATGACCCTCAGAATGCTACCAAGGTCATCCAGCCATCCAGCCCTTCGCTTCTGTGCAACAGCCATTCATGCAAATTAAAGCTGCCTGCAGGCCTGCTGCAACTTGCAATATGCACATAGCTCTTCAAAGATTTCTGAATACGTGCGAGTAGATTATTTGGGTTAACTTTCTTTCCCAGTTCTTCTTTTATTTGTCAGTTTAGGATTCTTGTTACCTCTACCCTTCTTCATCTCATACCATACATCCAATTTGCACATTTTACAAGAAAGAATGACTTTTTTTTGATGTAAAGTGAGATGTGGTCAAAGGGAAGAATTACATCAAGGGAGGAAGAAAGCCTGGAGAAAGCACTAGGATGTGGCTGCCACAAAAACCTAACATGTATTCTACTTTTTTTGCTTGAGCAGTTTCAGTGTTTGTTGTTGCTCTCATAATTTTGTTATCACTGCAAGCAGCAATGTAAGCAGCATTTTGAATTTCACTTGTTATGAGCTATGTTATAATTGCGTTGTTGCTCATTTGTGGCTGCATAGTGACTGAAACAGATGTGGCTTTTTGGGGTGAGCAGTGCTCAGGGGCTTCTTTGTAATTGCTCAGGGCGCTGATGAATTCGAAGGAGATAGCTCAATGTTACAGCAAAAAAAACTTAAACAAGGGTGAGGACAAAGAAAAAAATATAGCCCTGAGTGCTGGGGCTATCTACTTGATACATACACTTCAGTCTTTTATCTGTTTGTGTATTCATTTCATCACGTCCCTGTATAGACTCACATGTGGCAGAAAGCATAATAGGAGTTGCATTTCACAACAGAGCTGTCAGGCAGACAAGCTCAGCTTTTTTTGTCATTTCATGTAAGTTTGGGGGCTGCTTGTCAATGCATTAAACAAATTCTGTCTTTCAGAGAGGGCATGGTAAACTTAAGGGCACTCTGTGCTTTTTTAGAGGTGAATGTGCTTTCATTTTTGGCTGAATCACACAGCTATAAGGACATCCAAAGCAAAAATTGCTCTTTGTCATCATTGCTTTTTCCTTTTGTTGAAAAGCTGGAGAACTAAATAGTATGAATGAAGATACCAAAGAATGGCCAAAAACGGATACAAACAGTTAAGAAAATAAACTTGGATGGATTTGAAGGTTAGACAACCTTAAGTCTCTTGTGAGTGAAGAGTATTAATTTGTTTTCTGGACATCTGCTTAGATCTTACTCTGTAGTTCATCCATCTAGACTTAGTATCTCAGAGAATCATAAGATGGAGTCCCCTTCAGTTTCATTTGAGACTGTGATAAAAGCATTACTTGAAGCCCTATTTCCTTCAGAGTTCTTTTCCCCCAGGGAGCTTCTGGTAACTGATGTAAAGACATTTCTGAAAATATTATAAACTCTTCCTGTGGTACTTTGCCCAAGTAATTTCCAGTGATTCTTGGCATATCCTTATGTAAAGTGATCACTACTTATAAACATAGTCAAGAAAATGCCAGCATAACTTCACAATCTGAGCATAGATTCTGGGGCTTTTGTCAGTGTTTTGGAAACAAGCTCTTTTGCCTTTGCCAAGCAAGCAGGCAGCCCCTGAAGCCTGGAAACATGTGACTGGTTCCCTGCTTGCTTCCCCTCTTGAAACTCAGGATTTCAGGTAGCCTCCTCTCCTCGCATTTTGCCAAAAATTAACTTGATTTCTGTCTGCTTGTAATACAAACTGTAGCTAATAATGAGACTGGAAGAAAGAATTTTCTTGGGGTTTGGCTGTATTCCTGTCGTCTTTTTAACCTCAGGCATTGTCAAGCTCTAAATTAATTGAAAAATATATATATGTAGTTATTAAAAACAATGAGTATTGATTAGGCAAAACTAGGTTTCTCAGACAATATTGATTTAATTTTCTTAAATTTAAAAAGGTAGTTTAAAAATTTCTTCAAATCACAATGAAACACAAGTTAAAGCTTTTGACCTGATATCCCTGAAATGTTTTAGTTTAGATCAGTTGGTCCATTATTTAATTTTGTTTGAAAAAGCATCTCATGAAAACTAGAACTGTGGTCCCTTCCATCCAGGACTTAATTTGTCAAAATCCACCATAGTTTTTGAGCTGGTTGAATCACATGTATGTATTAGTGGCAGACTATGTCTGTGATGAATCACAATGATTGCACTTTTTTTCCAAATGTCCTAAGATCAGAAGCATAAGTGGCTCTCAGACAGCTTCTGCATCATCGTTAGTATCTTGCTGGTTCTTACTGTTTGTTGGAGGAAGTCTGAAGACCATTAATGGCATGAAAGAGATCTAAGGGTGTTGACAGTTTTGAGTCTGCACTAGGTAAAATGCAATATTTTGAATAGGGGAAAAAAAAATCATTCAAAAACACCAAAATGTTATAACAAAATTACTTTGTTATACTGTCATTAAAAAAAAAAAGAAGTTTTAGATTAAACAAAATATTGAATTGCCAGTATTTTTTACAGGATGGCAGTTTTTACTCCTTATAGATTCCAATTTCAGCTCAACTTGCTGAGACTAAATTAATCTGATCTTGGGAATAATATTCAGCTACTAAGAACTTAATCATTGTCATTGGTATAGACTTTTTTTGTCAAATGGTGTCCTATATGACATTTGAAATTCTTTCAGAGAATACTTAAATCTGCTGAAACTTACATTTGCTGCTGTCGATTGATGCAAAAAATACTGTAAATTGAAGAAAAAATGTTTGTTTATTTGTTTTATTTTGGAGGATTTTTTTGTTGTATTGATCTTCCTGTCTTGGTGAGTGTGTTTGGTTGACCAAGAGGAGCCAGTACTTATCCAAGTCTCTAGCCCTACGAGGGCAACAAACTGAGTAGCTGGTTTAGGTGTCTACTGCATTACTGCTAGTCTGTGCAAATAATGAAGAAGACACTTCTTGTTTAAAAGAAATTACTTGACTGTTAAAATTCATGGTTTCTACTTAAGGGAATCATATACAGTGAGGTGTGCACACCTTCACATTAATCTCTTTGGTTTTCAGTTTTTTAGAGAGGGATGACACTACATGCTCCACTAGTGCAAGATGGAGACACGATTGCTCTGGCCTGGTAGGCCATGTTAGACTAACAAAGGCCAGCAATGGTACTTGTTCCTCACTAATGTAGTCCTAAGAACAAACTAATATAGACTGTTTAAAATAAATGTAACATCACACTTTTGTTTAAATGACAATTTTGAACTTTTAGGCCATAAATTCTGTCTTTTAAATTTTGAAGCTTTCTTATAGAGTGGGTAAGATATACCTGCTTTGTAGACAAGTCCATAATTTGTTCTCCTACTTCAGCACGCCTTGTTATTTAGCAACCTCCCCAAACCTATGCTTGCATCATCACTGATTCACAAAATTTGATGGGTCTTCCCTATAAAGGTACAAAAACCTTTCAGATTGTTCCTACTCTACACTCATACTGCCGGATCAAGCACAATACACCCACAGCCTTTCTACACAGAGTATTTGCCTTACCATGAAAGGCAGAAAAACAAAAAAAAACAGGCCACAAAGCCAGAGCAGTGCAGTGAGGGGGAGTGTTGGAGCAGTCCAGAAGAGAACTCTGTCAAACATGTGCTTCCCACACTCAGTCTGCTGCACCCATTCTGCTCCTTCCACTGGGAGCAATGGGACAGCTATGGCCAGGAAGGGGAGTGGTAATGCAAAGGAAAAGCATCTTTGTACAGTATGATAGAAGAAGCAAATATAACCAAAATGCTTTATGTTAAATATTAAGTAGTGTACAAAATCAAATGTAATAAACAATGGACAGTACCCTTTTGCCAATCTGTAAACATCCATCCATTATGTTCTGAGGATACTGTACTCATGCATTACTATATTTGTAGCAGTGTTACCTAGTAGTGCTTTTCGGCTGTTCCTGTGTTGGCTAGGGTACTAAATGAGTCCTACAGGAGTTTTCTTTGCTATTCCATTGAGTTTTCTTTGTGAGGGAAAACTGCCCATACTCCAGAAGGCAAAATACAATCTTTCTAGCCATTCAGAAAGAAAAATAAGGCAAAAAAAGGAATCTTAATATATAGGAAGTAAATTATGAAATCCATTTTTGCCCTGTAGTTTGAAGCTTTTAGGAATAAAAAAAAAAAAATTAAAAATTGCTCATATATCTAGAGATAATCAACAGTTTCTACAACAAAATAGCTATGCACTTCCAAACCTATGGGCTGATTATTGTAAGAGTGCCAATTATGCTTTCAGATAAGAACACTTCTAATTTCTGGCCATATTTTTCTTAGTTGGAAGCAGTAAATTAACTGGAGAAAGAACAGTATGTGTAGGTAGCTGGTTCCCATCTTCCTTAGCTGCACGGTTGAATAAACACACACACATTTAGCAAATAGCAGTGCTGGAGCTGTGAGGGTCTAAGTACAGAAATGTGGGATGATTTGTAGGAAAAGGTTATGTCTTACTGTACAAGCTGAGGCAACAGAGAGTGGGGGAAAGATGGAGATGGGCTTTCAGGCATACAGAGCCATGTAAGAGAAGATTGGAAGTGTTCCTATAAGCTCAACCTAATTAGATCGATCAGTGAGGCAAGTTAGCATGCACTTATGTGATCATTTTAGTGTAGATTGGGTGAATATGATCCCTTATCATCTCCACTTACAGTCCTCAATCCATGGCAAGGAACGAGCTCAGAACTCATATCATGTATTCCTGCAGACTAAAAGAAAACCAGAAGATGAACTGTAGGAACTTAGGGCCTTCCATTTTCTGGAGCATATTAAAAAGATTCCAGTGTAATCTTTTAAATGCTTATGGTGTAGACACCGAGTCCATTGCATCAATTATTTTTTTCAGCTTTTCTTTGTAAGACAGATACAAATTTACATTTAAGTATCTTGTTCCCATCATCTGTTTTAGTTTCAGGCTTGCAGCTTCTGATTCCAGACACAGCTTACATGCCTTCAAATCTCTTAAATTTAGGGGAAAAATAGTTTGCATAATAATAATAATCACAATCATCATCATCTGCCTATAAACTTTGTCTTGCATTTTTGATTGCTTAAAAGGCATTCTTTGAAATGCTAATTTCAGTGCAGTGGTGGAGGAGTTAAATATGTACTTTCACTAAAACATTGGCATTCTTCACTCTGTTCTGAGACATGCCAAGGTAAAGAAATGTGTGAATTATCTTTCACTAGTGTGAAACTAGCAAGAAAAAAGAAGACAATATGTTCAAAAAATCAGTTTCACAAGATTTGGAATCACAAGCTCTGAAAATCTTAACAGAAACCAAATGGTTTCTTTGTGGTGTTACTATAGTACAAGAATTTAGATTGCATGGGGATTATGCTGTGTGTTTCTCCCTTAACATACTTGAATTTCTTTACAGTTTAACCTTCACATTGACTTTTGAGGATATTGGAACAATTATAGTTTTTCTATCATGTGCTTTATCTTAAGTTTTTGATATTCATTCTCAGCTGTAACCGAGTTGATTTTTTTTTCTCAGGGAAAGATAACGAAGGTTATAGCAGAACTGAAAAAAGAACAGATTTCATGAAGGACATGTATTAGTGTGGACTAAGGGCATAATTGAAGTTGTTTTTGATGTAGTTGGAAACAGCTGAGTCTGAGACTGCTGTATGCACATGAAAGCTCTGTTTCTTACAGTTGTGCTTACTGCAGCACTTTTCATTGTAGCACTGAAGTACTGGCATATCTGAAGTACTGAGATGTCTGACTTTTGCAGCAGAGACAGAAACAGAATGAAAACTCAGTGGACATGGGATTCTGAGGTCATAGATCTCACTGTGCAAAAAAAAAGGGAGACTGTAAGGGAAAGTGTACTTTTTCCTAAAGCTTGCCCTTGCCTCAGTATTCGGAATTGGAAATATTTGTTGAAAATAGTAAAATACTTTTTACAGATCCTTAAAAGTATCCAAAGCAAGTATGAGGAAGGAGATACTATTGTCAATATTTCTTGTCACATAATGTGGACATTTTAAGGAAACCTACATAGGGGACACCAATTAAAAGACTAATCTGAAAGAGGAATCTAATCTTAAATCAGGTTTAACATACAAATACATAGAAAAGGAAGAATGAAAATCCTGGAAGGATGAGTAACGAAGACTAGTCAGGCATTAGCTTCCCTCCCACTATGTACAAATGATAGGAGTCCATGCTGAGAGAAGTTATGTTTCTGAGACAGATGGCATGGAAGTATGCAAAGTGCCTCGTGGCAGAGAGCTATTGGTAGCATTAGGTGCAATTGAAACAAGTCAAGGAAGGATTTTTCCAAAATTTTATGTGGAAAAGATGTGGAATCAGAGAATGACCTCAGTCCTAGAACATAAAAAAGATTAAATACTCTAGACAGGAAAATATCTAGATATGACATCAAAATCAAAGCAGAAATAATTAGGCTCCTTCAGATCAATGAGGCAATCCAATGTGAATCCTCAAGGATGAATTAGAACTAGATACAATTTTTTTTAAAACTCTATCAATTAAATAAAAAAGGGGAAAACGAACAAACAAATAAACAATCAACTAATAAATGCTTTCTTACAGTGAGTAACATCCAAGAAATAATTCAGAAATTCTAGCAAACTCTAATGGGGAATGAATCCTAAAAAGCAGAGATTGAATATAACTCATGAACTTCCATATGTAAATTACAAGAAATCAGCTCTATACAACCAGAAGAATCCATTTTCAGAGTACATTGCTCTGTCCTGCAAAGCTGTGATTTGACCTCCGTGAAAGACCATTACTGTAGAATCAGAAAATAATGTTACTCCATATTGACTAATCATTAAGGTGGTTGTAAAACAACTGCACAGCAAATTATAGATCTAGAAACAACTGAAGGTACTGAAACGGACATGGCTGTCAGTGTCTGCTTCATATATTGATGATAATCTTGTGTGACCTTTCCAGAGAGGGAATATTTATATCCTGTGGAGTCATAAATCTGGCACCTGACATTTAGTTTTTGCACATAGAACTGGATGAAATGTTCAGTACACTGATGTCTTTGCAATGCTGTTTTGTCACTACAGATGGCTCTGCACAAGCACAGAGGGAAAGAAACACTCTAGTATCTTTATGAGGATATCAACATCCATCCAGGAGAGGTTCAGTGGGATGAAAACATTTTTACTAACATCATCCTTCATGTACATGTCATAAGCTGTGACAGTGAGGCAGAAAACAGCCTCACAACAGGATGGTAATACTTATAAAGAGGGAAGGACAAAGAACTAAAATTAGAGAACCTTTCTTCTTAAGATACTCGGATTTGGTATGCTATTTTTCAGAATGAAGAAGGTGAAGTCTGATTCTAGTGGGATTCTAGTGTCTGGCTCAGAAGTGGAAGTGGAGAGCAACAATATAGAAATATTATGACACCTGTGTAAATTTTGGCCTAATCTATGGGCCGGAGAATGTAGATTGATATCTGGGCAAAAAAATAGAATAACAGACCTCAGTTGTACATCAGGGAACATTTGAAACTGCAAGATTATATTCCTGCTCTGAGCTCCTGGACAGGTGAAAAGATGGAAAGAATACTGATGACAGGAAAGTTAAAAGAATAGCCAGATGTTTGTGGGAGTGTACTTTTTAGTGGGATTCAATTCTTCTGTGGCTGTACCCAAATATAGAAAGAGCTTTTGGCTTAATCATTAGGGATGAAGTGGTACTACCAGCTTAGCAGTGGTTATCCTGCTGTTAAAATTGAACTCTCAAATTACAAATGTTCATTAGTGAGAACTGTAGGCAAAGCCTCCAAACTGTTGACATAGTATGTTGCTATATCTCAGTTCTGGGAGATTTAGAATCAGAGAACCATAGAATATCACGATAACCTGTGTCTTTATGATATGCTCCACAGCCTGAACATTCCTGGACAGTAGTAAACTGCTAAAACTCTTACTGTGCATCATCCTGGTTTAATCAATTTTTCAGCTTTAAAGAACAAGAAATAAGAACTCAAAATAGTTATTGAGTGACATGACTGATTAGCACAGCAGGCATAAGTCATGTAGAGCAAAATATGCATAAAATGTATTATATTTTTGGAACATAGAGCTGTACCTCTGGGACATCTTAATCAGGAGCTACTGCAGAAGCATTTATGTCCCATTGGGATTTGCAGTTTCTGCTAATAGATTCAAGAAGGTTAGGATAAATGTATGCAACAGTTTCTCATAGATTAAAAAAAAAAAAAAAGAAATCTTTTTGGTAGTCGAGTTGGAGATGGGAAAACCAGGAAAGGAAAAATATATTAGAGATTGAAAGGATCTGTTACAGCTAAATGTTTTAGGAAACTGCACACCAGATCTAGGCAATAACCAATAGAAACACAGAAGTGATTACAAGCAATCTACTAAAATTTGGGGGTTTTAGGGTCAGAGAAACCCTCAAGTTTGAATAAAAGAACTGGGAACAATATTGTTGTTGGCATATGATGTGTAGACAAATTAATCACTGCGAGTCCATCACCATAATGCTTCTCTCTCCTCATAAATTAATTTTGATGTAAGTTCTGCAAGTTTGGAAGATAATGAAGTGTTGCCAAATAGCAATGTTACATGCCTTCAGATGTAGTACAGCAGAAATTCACGTGAAAGTAAACTGAAATTAAAAAAAAAAAAAAGTCATAAACTTTCTTTGGCTTGTATTTTCTTTATTGGGTTGAAAATAGAACATGGGAAATAGATGCAAGTAAGGAAGTCAGAGGAAAATATCCTCAGGTTTCTGAAGGGAAAGTATTTGGAAGAAGTTCAAAAGCCAAAATGTAAGGACAGCAGGAACAGAAATAATCTGGTAATTTAATGATAACTTTGCCATATTTTGTGGAGGGGGATAAATAAGTCTTAGAAACATTCACCTGTGACTGTTTCCTGAAGCTCAAGGAATAGAGCTTTTACTGTAGTCCTGAGTCATCTTAAAATCTGTGTTGACTATGTGATCATCTTACATGTGCTTGAAAGAAAAACCCAAAACAACAAAAATCTTCAAAAAATTTTAAATTTTTAAAGTCTCTAATGGCCAAATAGAAATTATCAACTTGCAAACTACCAAACATTTCAGGCTTTTGCAGGTAGCAGAAAGGGTTTAGCAAATGGTAGTGATGGGTTTCAACGTCTTAAGGTGATCCTTAGGGAAATAACTGGTGTATGCTGAGATGTTTGGCATAGGTTACTTAATAATGACAAAATGAAAAAAAAAAAAGAATCTATTTTCTATGGAAACATCTTATCCTGGATAATGGTAATGGGGGTTTCAGGAATATAATGTAGTTATGCAGAAATATCTCCTTGGACTTTGGGGGATTTTTAAATCTCAAATCATCATCATCATTCTCCAAATAATTTATTTTAAAGTTTCCAGAGAACACTTTATAATTCAAATCAATTATAGATAATTCAAAAAGTATTTTTTTTTAAAATAATATATGTTGAAGCTACATAATTCAATAGACATCAATTAAGACGTAAAATGTTAATGTTTATGTGCAGCATTATTGAAGAAATGTTTTTTGCCATCTAGATAAACTACAAATCTGCTAGAATGTTTTATTAATGTGCAAGAGAACTGAAAGCTTGCTGTGACAGCCTTTTCTTCTTTCTTTGTCCTCAAATTAAGTGAACATTTACATTTTAAATCATGGCCTGATACAGTCTAAATGGCCAAATGCAGCAGAAGAACTCTTAATTAATGTCTGCATTTATTAGCAATTTTTAACTAAAACCCACTGCAATTTGTAAAAATTATTATAAATCACTTGAGTGTATACTCTGCATTTGGCAGAATGAAAATGCACTTAACTTTCAGTGAACAATTTTTAAAACAGTTTGTTCTACTTTAAAGCCCAATGTTATGGACATTTTCAACCTATTGCCTCATTAACTACATTCATATTAAAATACCACTCCATTTCAAATGAGAAGATAATTATAATACCTTGAAGCAAATGAGATGTTATTGCAATAATTAAATCTGAAATGAGATGCAGATAGTTTGGACCTGCTGCTTTGCTGGCTCTTTAGTACGGAATGCTGTTTTCATTGGTCACACTGAATTACAATATTGCATACCAACAGCAATGTAATAATACCTGGTAGATTAAAAGTGCTCTTGCAGGCTACAGGCTTAGAGTTTATTGATGACTGGATACTTTTTTCACCATTTACAATACATTGCTTATTTTCCTGTGTAGCTTTTCAGTTATATGCTCCCTTTCTGCATAGAAGAGGGAAAAGAATAAGGTTGCCGCAAATGTTCATTATCTTTCTTTAATTTCTAAAATCGTGGTGATGCCCCTCTGTCTTGAGTAGCTGAGACTGTAGAAAAACCAAGAAAGTCACTTACTATAGACTGTTCCCACTGTATTGTCTCAAGACTGAACATACTAATCATGTCTAGCTGAGGAAGAAGTTTTTACTGACTTTTTTTGCCCCAGCTCCTAAAGACACCAGTGTGGGGTTCAGAGTCAGGGCCATCTCTATGGAAGACCAGTAATCTAAAAGTTTTTACAATCAATTGATCTCATAAACCATAAATTTGTCAGTTCCTTTTGTCCATATTTTGTCTGTGTATGGCTCTTGCTTTCAGGCAAGGAAGCAACAGAAAATATTTTGCAGTTGAACTTGGGGAAGGGAATTTTTCTTTAGGAAAAACTGCTGCCACCCTTTTTTATCCTTTTTCTTGTACAATATTCAGTTAAATTCAAATTTACAGACAGTTATAGTCTATACTTTAGTTGTTGATTGGAATTTTGATGCTACTGATCAGCATTAGTAAAGACACTATCAGGTAATTTTGCCATCCTATTTCACACATATCTTCATAAAAGTATTATTTGTAAATGAAAATGTGCTACTAACAATGCAGTGGTTTCCAACAGATAATCCTAACATTTTTTATGCCGGGTTTTTTAACCTGTACCACATAGAGTAGAAAAAAAGAAACCAAGAGTATTTAGTATTTCTTGTTTTGTATATAGCTCATTTCTGGATGTCTTCCAGCATTATCTTTTGATGCTGAGAGCATTATTGTTTACATAAAAGGTTAAAAAAACAACAAAAAACAAACCCTGCAAAAATTACAAGCAAAGATTAAATGGACAATGCAGAAGGGGATTTTCAGCAACATGATTTCCATTTGGCAGAAGGCTGTTTCCTTAACAAAAGATGTGATTTTCCCCAGAGGCAATTTGCCATAAAATCAATGTTTGTAAAAGTTTTATCCCATTTTATGAATCTCAGTTCATGGCAGAATTGTGAATATGCAGGTGGTATAGAAACCACATGTATTACATTTATACTGCTTTAACTAATGGGCAATCTGGTAACTATCAGAGGAGAATTCATATCAGGTAGGCAAGTGCAGCACGTCTGAGCTCCCTGGTGGCACAGCATAAATGGCACATTGAGACATCACAGAGAATTAGCTTTCACGTTAGAAGCCAGTTACTCCAGGTTTAAGGCTGTATCTAGGCAATCCAAACCCCCCTGCTCAGCAGCTGCCTAGCCTGGGTTGTGCTTAGAAGCCATTACCTGGCTTTCTGCTTGGTGATGAAAGCGCCCTGCAGTTGGTCTGCAGCAGTGCTCTGCTCCTGGTGAAACACCAGTGCCAGGCACAGCCGCACATTCTCCTTCCCCCCGGCCTCACCAGGCTCCAGGGCATGGGACAGCTGTTCTCCTTGGCCTCCCAACGTGGTGGGAGCCCTCTAAAAATTCACCTGCAACTGGTTTCATGTGGCAAGTAGATTCAGAGGGAAAGGAAAGTTAACTATGCCCATGCTGAAGCAAAAGGATAAAAATTTTTTTTACAGTGATTGAAGGACTCTAGGACTGAAGAAATATCCCAGAAGAAATCTGATCATGGCAGCATGGGAGCTTGTTCTGCTGTTGATTCCTCCCACCCTGGAGAGCAAAACTGCTTTCCAGAGTGACTGCAGCATTACTGAAAGAAGGAGGACAGGAGAAAGCTCAAGTGTGCTTGGTGATTTAGGACGTGTTTGGAAATATCCACAGACCATTTTGTCTTCTGCTGCTTTTGATGTCTGCGGGTATTTGTTTAGGAAATCCCAATTTATTTCCATTTACATGTGGGTAATTGTAATTGTTCTAATCAAAGCCAAGTGCAGGAAGTGACATGCCAGTTACATGGGAATATGTGTTTAGATGTCATTTGTTTTATTCTTTGTAGTAATTTTATGGAGTATCTTCTAATTTCTTTAGGACCAATGGCTTATATATGACAGATTATCACCATACTGAGCAAGGCTACAGACTTTGTTTCCTTGTCTCCCTTTTTACTTCCACAAAACTCATATTCCTTTCACCATGTTGCTAGAGTTTAACAACAAACTCCAACAAAACAAAACCCCTAAACAAACAAACAAACAAACCCACCCCAAAAAAAAGAAAAAGGAGAGAGAACAAAAGAAGTCTTTTGACCATCTAAAACCTTAGAATCACTTGATGTGATTCTAAAAGTCAGTGCAATGGATTTTCTCCTGAGTAGGCAGAGACACCTTTTCTCAGCACTAGGTCAGGCACACAAACAAGGAGGAATACAAGCAGGAGATCAAACACCTGCAGTCAGCACTTTTTCTGGCTGCTGCAGGAGAGTCTTCTCCACAGTGGTTTTTTTTCAATAAACCCTTGTGAAGCTTGTTAGCTCTCCCTTACCACTTGTGGAGATGCTCAGCAGGTGGCTCTGGAAGCTCAAACACACTTCACAGTTTCAGTGTCTGAGTGATTTTGCAATTTCAAACATGCAGGAACCTTTCATTAGATTTAACTGTGTTTTTAGACACAGGGTCAGCATGAAGATTTCTTTTACCAACTGGAGAGCTTAACTGGGTAATCCTTAATTGATGAAATACATAACAGACTGAAAGAGCTCTCTGAAGTCAAGTGTCATTATTTTATCCTGTGATAAGGTTTGAATATTGAAATTTCAGATTTTAGGGTGCAGGTAAAATTACAGGACTCTCCCAGGGAGCTTGTACTCCTTTATCTGCAGTATGCAAATAACTTGCATTGATTGGAAAGGGGTGGTAGAAAACCTCTGCATGTTGTCCTTTGATTCATATATCTTTGAAACTGCTTCTTCTTGGACCTTAAAAATCTCAGGACATCAAACTTTGAGGCTTGACACCTTTTTGAATACAGTCTGAAGTAAATGTGTTTGCAGTGAACAATCAAACTTCAGTTGCTTTTAGTTTTTTTATCTAGATTATTTATAATAAAAATAAAATATGAATGTTTAAATTATTTTATAATTGTAATTCTGCCTAAAGGAGAACATTTGAAAAATCACATCTTCTGAGGTTATTTCTTAGAGCTGTTTCTGTGGCCCAGACATATAATGCCATGTAGAAAGCATCTAAAGGAATAAAAGCATGCTTTCCTAAACTGCAAAACTGATAATGAAATATTAAAAGCTCAAAGCACACAGAATATTCTTTCTACAGAATACTTTTCATAATTTCAGTCTAGGATGCAGTAGGAAAATGAAAGTCAGAACTGATTTCCTAAAGGAGTTCTGGGTGTGATAATTGGTCTTTTAGTGAGAAATAGTTATGACAGTAAAGCATCTTGCATTTATTCTGATGTATCACATATCATGAAAATTTTGATAATTCATGTATCTATTTATGCTATTTCTTTAACTCACAAGTTGCCTCATCTGTGTCATTCCAAAATTTATGTCTTAAACAGCTCATAAATTAGAATCACTGGAGCGCCTTCAGTGAAAAAATCAAGTGTAAATAGTTATTACTTTATAAAACAGGGTTTACATCTGTTGTCATATGCCTGATACTCTCAGAAAATAACCAGAAGGGCCTCTCAATTGTAAACCAGCCTTTCCTGTTCGTCTTTCCTTCTCCTCTTAGTTCTGGCATCCTTATCTTACTCAGCTGGCAGAGAGATGCTACAATAAAATGAAATCTGAAAGTAAGTTACATTGGGACTGAAATGTACTATTATCAACGACCGGAAGGGTGCTTGGACTGAGTTTGACACCACCACGTAGTGGCATGAATACTGTCACCCAGACTTCTCTACAGAAAATAATTGTCCCAGATCAAAATGTGCAAACAAATAAGAATCTATGAAGTGTGAGTGACAGCAACATTAAATCCTCACCGCAGAAGTGTAAAGACTAAATTCACAGTATGGAGACACCTAACAGAGAATTACTGAGTCACTTCATAGACCTTCTGAGGTTCAGTAAGAATTTTATAAAACTGTTGTGTATTTACAATGTCAATATTCATTTTAAATATTTTAAAAACTTCTGGAAATTAGTAACAATTTGCCTGTTGTGATTTTTAAATGAAAAAATTTGGGTTCTAAATGAAGCTTCATGGCTGCAAAAAATGTGAAAAAAATGTTACTCAGAGTTTAATGTCTCAGGATACCCCATGAGGCAAGAAATAACCAAAGTTTTGCTTGCAAGTTTAAAATATATAATATTTCCTGTTAAGCATCTTTGCCTTTTGAAAGTATGAATCAGCTGTCCATAGTTCTTTTCTAATTGAGTTTTTTTGTTTGTTTGCTTGTTTTGTAATAGTTCAGGTTTTTTCCCCTTAAAACAGTAATTAGTATAAGAAAGTATGTTCTGTATATATGGGGAAAAAATCAACAGCTAAAAAAGAATATCTCTTTTCTTTTCAAATATCAAATGCCCCTTGGCCGTTGGTAATTGATTACTTTATTCCAGTCTCGGTCCTTTCTACTCAAGTCTTCTTTCACTAGCTAGTTCATCAACCAGATTTTACTGTCACTTTATGTTCTTGTTTCAGTGACTGGCTTTTGCAGCTGAACCTCTTGCCATTCAGGATGTAGCTGCTTTTTTGTTTGTTTGCTTTTAGTTCTGAGACCAATAAAAGCATATTAAGGTTAATGAATGCAAAAATTCTCCATCAGTTTCCAGAGATGAGAATGTCAGAGGTTCAAATTGGGTAAGCTCCCTAGTAACAGAGACATAATAAACAACATTCAGAATAAAATGATCTGAGGCTGAAGTCAGTAATGATAAATTCATTGCAGTGCTTTAAAGTGTAATCTTCTTCTTTCCACTAGCCTAGATTTCTTTCCTTTCTCCATTCTATTTCCAGTTATCTGTACTTCACCATTCATTAGTAAATTTTGACAGTACCAGTTATTATTGCTACTTTTGTATTAATGTGATTTGAAACCATTGTCATCTCTCAACAGATTGCTCTGGAACCTCGTAATATGGAAATACTGAAATCTTGATGGCCATAGCTGCTTGCATGAATTGAATGCATCAGATTATGACTGCTCCCTGGCTGACCTGTGATTCTGTGGCCTCTATAGGCAGAAATAAGTAGCATTTTGAATAATATAAATTAGTAGTTTTTTTCTGGGAGGGTCCACTGAAGAAGTGTTGTAGCGATATGGTTTTCTGGAATACATTGTTTTATCAAATATCAAATTGATATTTGAATTTATATATCATATATAAATTGATGTGTTTAGAACTACTAGCCTAAGTCAAAAGCTTCATTTGAAAACAGAAGCTTTCTTAATTGGCCTAGAAAAATTACACCATCTCTATCTGGATATCTGATGCCACTATCCCTGCTTTCCCTGCCCTAATATTTAATGATTAATACTGCTCAATTCTCAGAAATGTAGTTGTCTAATTAAAATTAGAGAGCAGTAAAATAACAGTACAGGAAGGCAGGAATCAGAGAGGCTGAGTTAAATGCCTTAATGTATTTTTGTGTCCTGCTAGTAAAACTGTAGTGGTATAAAACCAGTTCAGCAACATCAGATGGATGGTAAAATTACTGAAAGCTGCCTACCTACCAGATTATCAGTACCACCACATGGTGACAGATTTACCACTGGGGTACTTTTCCTTTCCTTGTGTTGTGCACCCTTTACTCACAGTTTGCAGTGTGCCATTCAGAGGTTAGTGTTCAGTGGGGCACCATCAGAGTCACCTGTGGGCCAAAGTCCTGAAATCTGGAAAGCTTTTTTATATCAATCTAAACCTTTTACCTCATATATGGCTGCTGGAACAGGAATGAAAAATGCTAATGCTTGTGTCAGTATAATCCATGAAAACAGCATTTTCTTAAATGCATGGTCCATTACACTCCTGGCCAAGCTGGAAAAAGCAAGAATTAAGTGGGGCTTTTCCTCCTGTGACATTCTAGAAGACCCCTTTCAAGACTAAAATTAAATTAAGCTTAAGATGTGCACAGTGAAGTGGCCATACTTCACTGTTTAAAAAGGAAAAATTCTGGCTTTACTTTGAGCAAACATTTCAATATGGAAAAATAAAGGCTTGCTTTTACTGGCCTTATTTTTCTTTTGCCTCACTGTCAACAGCTGCACTGTACCTTTTGTTGTTTGTTTGTTTGAGTATAAATACACTGTGAAGACATATGCCTCAGAGTAAAGATCTGTCATTAATTGTCTAATTTCGCTCATGTTTATACACTAATCTCAGTTAAGCAAATGATGCATGGAAGGATTTTCTTTCATTTTACTTACAGGCTGCTCCTGTTATGGATGATAGGAGACACACTCCATTTTGTCTTCCTGTTGTCCAGGCTGACAGCATTCTCTATCTAACTTTCTAGCAAGCAT
Organism: Thryothorus ludovicianus; assembly: GCA_013397245.1. NCBI lineage: Eukaryota > Metazoa > Chordata > Aves > Passeriformes > Certhiidae > Thryothorus > Thryothorus ludovicianus. The sequence continues at coordinate 363,029 of VZTB01018167.1, forward strand.
CTTTTTCTAGATACCTAGTAATTCATTTCACTACATACAGCTTTAGTTTATTAGAGATGGAATGGATGAACATAGGAAATATTTTTGAAAAAGAAATTAGGGTCTTAATAGCTTAAACTAGGAAAAAAAAATTAATTATTGACAATTTTATTTTCTTAAAATGAAAATTAGAAAAGTAGCCGGTTATGGCAAAATCTGTTCTTCATCATTTGAGGCATTTTCAAGGTATACTAATTCAGCTACCCTGATCCATTGCCATTCAAGTATGACACTCTAACCTTGAGATAAAAGAAATTTTAGGCATGAAAAAATTGTTGTACCATCTCAGAGTAGGGTAAAGAAATTCAATGGAATTCTGTATAAAAGGCTGTACATTGGTTCAGAACCAGGTCAATGCCAGATCAGCTTTCCACCTCTTTGTGACTTGGGGGCACATCTGATTGTGAAAGGCTCTTGAATCCTCTGGCCTTGTATGAGCCAGTCTGGGTCTTTTACCACAGCTCAAGTAATTGTCAAATACTGTCATTTGAAGTAACAAGAAAAAAACAAAATGTCTTACTGTGTTTTATCAATATAATTTAATAGATAAGATTGCTTTTGTCTGGTGGAGAGGCACACCTGAATGGACAGTTACATTTATTTGATTTAGCTTTTTTGTGTCATTTGTAGCAGTTTCACAGCAGTGTCAGTCCACGCTGACAAGCACATGGGGTTCCAAGAATACAAGAGTTGCAGTAAAGCATCAGGGATGCCTCAAAAATAAGTGTGATGTGGCTAGTTGTGGCTGTCAAAAAAAAAGATCTAATTTAGTGGTGTTTAGAGGTGATGATGTTTGATTTGAATTCTCAAGAATCTGGATTATGAGAATAAACAGTAATAATGACAGTGCAAATATATAGTACAAAATATTGAACTATGATGCATATAAATTTCTAACTGCATTATTTATATTTCACCAAACATTCCCTGGAAACATTCAAGGTTATCCTAGATAGGGCACAGGACTCTGATTTAGTAGAAGATGTCTTTGTCCAGAGGGGGGGTTGGACTAGCTGGCCCTTGAAGATCTCTTCCCTCCCAAACTATTCTATAATTCTATAATTGTGTGTTATCTTTGTTAAGAATCTTTTCAGTGGAAACAAAACAACTTAGTGAATTCTAAGGGCATGAAGTTTCATCACAGAGATGCAGTTTTGTTGCTTTTCCAGGTTCTTGTTAAGTGATTGGCTCTGGGACTCATTCCCAGGAAAATCGTTGAGATATAACCCACTGCTAAGAGCTCTGAGTATTTACACAGCATCATTGTTTTTTTTCTCTTTATAACACTTAGTTGAAGGTCAGGTAGCTATGAACTGTAAAATCTTTAAACTATCCCTTTCCTAAAAACATGACTTTTTATCTTTCTTTCCCCATACTTGCAAAGAAGAGAATATTTCATAAATGTGTTTGTCATTATTTATTATAGAGATATCCATGATATTCCTGGTGTTTTTCAAATAAATGAAAGATTTTTTTCTTTCAATCACAAAAGAACAAGGATTATGAAAGGCTTTTTTTTTTTAATACGTGCAATTTAATCTTCAAACAAGTACAGAATTTTCTCAGATACTGTCTTGTAGTTTCTGCACAATGCTATGATTCAGGTTTAAAATTATTTCAATCTTTCAGCTGCATTTCTGTATATTCATATGTTCAGATTTCTGTAAGGGTAATCATTACACTGCTTTGTAATGTCTGGTACTGGGATAACAACATAGTATTCTTTTTTCTTTAAATTATTGACATTTTAAAACTTAATTTCATGCAAATACGTGTGTTTGCTGGGAATAAATTATAGGCATGAGTAGATAGGTCAGTAATTGTCTCATTGGTAATGATTATAACTTTATATATTTTACTGGGTCTGGCTGGGACAGAGTTAATTTTTCGAATAGCAGGCCCATATTGCTGTAATTTGGATCTGTGACTAAACCAGCATTGGTAGCACACCAGTGTTTTGACTGTAGTGAGTAGGGCTTACCCAGCATCAAGGATTTTTCTTTTTCCACTCTCTATCCCAGTGAGTTGGCTGGGGATGCACAAAAAGTTTGGAGGGGACACAGCCAGGAGAAATGACCTGAACTGTGCAGTGGGATGTTCCATCTGACATTCATCAATAAAAACTGAAGAGAGGGTTTTTTAGGAGGATAGCCATTTCTCAGACAGTGTCTGGTAATCAGTCTATTTGTGGGTGAGTAGTTGCCTTTGTCTCACATCCTTTGTTTTCTTTCAGTTTTTCTTCCTTTTTATTTCTTCACCTATTGAACTATCTTGATCATTGAATCTTCTTACTTTTGGTCTTCTCATTTCTCTCCTGTCCCTCTGCACTGGGGTTGAGGGGGAGTGAAAAAGCAGATGTGTGGTTAATTTTAGACTTTATGTTATATCTATCTTCATGTAAACATAGAAAATACAGAAATGTACCAAAGATGTAGAGATTTCTCAGTTGTTTTAAAAAAAAAAAAAAAAACAAAAACCAAACCCAAACCACAAAATAAACAAAAAGCTCCAAAAAGACCCCCACAACCTCCTTCCTCAGAAAGCACTGAATGATAAACAGTGATTTTCATCAGAGCATAGTAACTGCTTGTCATCACAATTTCCAAAAATTATGATGGCTGTTTGGGAATATTAATGTGGGCTTTCTATAACAGGTTTACTTTTAAGTATTGGAAAGAATGTATGAAAAAAAACAAGGGAAAGAATTTTTTCTATTATATGGAATTTTGGGATGCAGAATGAGATTCATCTCTTCAGTTCAAAGATTGGACTTGATCTTCTGAACCCTGTTTATTGTCAATGTCTTACAGAGGAGAAGTAAATTTATAGAATCAAAGAATTATAGAATCAGGTTGGAAAGGACATCAGAAGATCATCAGATCCAGCCTTTAATTCTAAAGTGCCATTAATTCAGTAGTTAAGATGAATTGCACTTTAGAATACCCTGATTCTCTTCCTTGGTTGTAAAGAGGGCCCAGGTTGGAAAGCTGAGATGCAGCTAATCTACAGTGTGGCCATTTAAACTTGAATAATACAAATGCTGTCCTTAGTGATGCAGAGTAAGGTCCAAAGGATGTTGAAAATTACTCATGTGGTTTGGGTGAATGAAATACTCAGATTTCTATTATGCCTATGTGGAGTTATTGTTCATGAATATTCTTTTTGTTAATTACAAAGAATAGTTTATTCTTCTACCTGTTCCCATGTTCCTGTTTTCAGAAATGAGTCTTCCTTTTTTTATATAATTCCTTTTGGATTCCTAAATTTGTTTCAGTTAGAATCTACCAAATTCTCTCCATGTGTTATTTAGGAAGAATATTTTTAGCCTACTAAAATGCTCAATACATTGTTAATATTGAATAATGCATATTAAAAAGAAGATACAACTTTCCTTATTCAAGAACACATAAGTATAAGGATTAAAGCATGACTAACAAGCCAAGAGACATCATAATAAGTATAAAAAGGGTTGCTGTCTCATTCAGAGTTATTCAGATGTGACGTGGTTAATTTGATGAATCACAACTGCATTGCTGATGGTTCCCATCCTCTGGACCAACAGAGGTGTAAAGGCTGGTGTTACAGATAATACTTTCTATTAGGACATTTAAAGAATGAAGTAAATTTGTGGAAGCAAAAGTGGAAACTTTTTTTATCTTAAAATAAAGAACAATTTAAAGACATTGACAATAATATTTGAACTATATCATAGAACCTTTTTTGAAACCAATTAAAGGAAAAAAATAAATGTCCAATACAAAAGATAAGGGAATAAGGAAGGTTTTTCAAATTACTGTCAGTCCAAATCAAATCAAGATGCTAAAAAAGAAGATAATTAGTCCAGAGCATAAGTTCAGATGTTTACTCTTGAAAATGCTTAAACAGCATGGAAATCAATCCATCTGAGCCTGTGATGTTAAAAATCCATTGCTTCACTTGATTTTTCCTCAGATTAAGTTTTGAGGTCGATTTACAGAAACAACTTAGGAGCAATAACTACTCAGGGTTTTAGCTTAAGTGTGAATAGCCCAAATTAAAAATACTATGTGATTGTTTATATTTTACAAGCTCACATAAATATCAATATTTTTATATATTACAGTCCTTTTGTAAATCTCCTCCAAATGTAAAAGAAATTGAAAGCTAAAAAATAGAAGATAGGTATATAAATGATAAATATTTTTTAAAAATGTGTTTAACAATTTAGAGCGTTTTAAGAAAACAAGAAAAACTAAAGATACAAAAAGTTGTAAAAAGAGATGATGGTTATGATTTATTGTTTTCATTTTAATGTTATCTTCTGACTTAAAATTTCTTCTTGATACTAATTTCAATTTAAATGGATGCTCAGTGTCCAGTGGAAGAAGCAAAGCTGCTATTCCACCAAAGTGTGTTCAACTCAACTGTGATCACAGACACAGATCACAGCTGTGCAAAATTATCCTGAAACACAGGCCAGAGGAGTCACAGTGTTTCATTAGACTTCTGTGGCTGCCTGAGGTTCCTGTGCTATTTTTATAGAATGATGGATGGAGGCAAATGCCTTTTCCTTTATATTGCATATACATGAATTTGGCGCTTTGTGTGGCTTAGAGATAGCCACTGAAGTGTGTGATGGAGCGTGGGGCTTTGCTGTGTCTGAGCACCAAAGCTGCCAAGGTCAGTAGATGCAGAGGACACTCCAGTAACCGTGTATCCTGCTGCCTCCTTGTCCATCTTCCTAACACTTCTTGGAGCTCTTGTTTCACGAACCTTGAGGGGCAGTTCCTTCCTAGGGTTGTTGCTCTGCCATCGTGTGTAGCAGGAGCTGCTCTCTGACCGAAGGCTCACTGGTAGGGCACTGCCCATATTCAGGTAAATCCCTTCCTCTGCAAAGCACACTGCATACACCAACACTATGCAACAAGAAAGCGTGTTCACTCAAGACAGGCTGTTCTTTGTGAACCTGAACAGTACCAGGTTCGGCGCTGTCAGTAGGACAGTGTGCATAATCATGACAATGTGGGTAATCGTGGACATGTGGTTTTTCATGGGATCATTTCTATTTAGTTCATTACTTCAGATTCTCTATAGGAGTCCAGAGTAGCCCCAGATCTTTACATAGCAGTGGCCACTCCTCTGCTGACTCATGGAACCTTTTTTTATTGTGATTAACCTCCTTCCAGGCAAATTAAAGAGAAATCATTGCTACTGACAACATTAAACCCAGTAAGTATCAAGTTCAAAGTACAGATTTTCTATCTCCTACTGAATTAGACACTCAAGCTCATGACTTACTTTTGTTGCTGTGGTCCTATCCTGAATAATGGAAGTAATGAATATGGATTCATGTCAGTGTAAGCTGTGTCATGTCAACTAGGTAAGCTTCTTCTTAAATCACATGGAAAACATTGTGCTCTTACCATGCATCATTAACCAAATTTGTAATTGTGGGTCGACTGTATGCTATGTTTTTAATTGGTTCAAATACAAAATCTCTTGTTTACATAGTTGCCCTTAGTATTATTATTTTCTCATACCATAGGATTTAAATTTTTCTCTTAAAAATATATATATATAAATAATGAAACTTGATCGAAAACTCAGCTATTCACTACCATACAGGTATTAAATTATATACTCAATAGATAGTCTCGGTCTTTCATGTTTTATTGGTACATGCTGACCATCAGGTGCAGAGAATAACAGCATTAGTATCCTTTCATATGGATACAAGTACTGATGCCTGTATGGAGTTTTCTTCCTCCAAAAAGGGGCATTACTTATGAATGAAGGTAAACAATTACTCCCTTTACAAATCTCCTTCTCCATGACCTGAAATCTAAACACTTTTCCCCCATTCTTTTGACTTTCTAATCAGCTAATGGTATGATATGATATGATATTGCTCTCTAATCCTTTCTATTATCCTTACCTCAATTCTTCCATCATGTTCCCTCTGGGCAGTATGTAGGTTTTTTTGTCATCTGTAACACAAAAGATTGAATATTTATTTTGTTATTTAAAAAAAAATAAATCTGTGATATAAATGTGAATATATGATCTTGAATTACAGTCTTGTCCTGCAATTTTTATTGACATTAGCTGACTTACAATCTACTGAAAAACTGCTGAAAACTTCAAATTCCAAGGTATCAGCCTATCTGGCCCGTTGTCAGGGCTATGAGTTGTATGCATTCCTGGATTTGATTGATACACCCATTCCCTGAGAAAATGCTTCTCCACGGACTGTTTTTGTTCTGTATTTAATGTTGCAAAATGTATAACCTTCCCAAGAACAGAAGATACAAACATTGTGGGCTCCCTTGGTGATTACTCTTACCACTAGATTAAGATGCAGCCAGCTTGTGTTTTACCACGGGTTTGTGTTAGGTACTTAAGAAAAATTGAAGATGTCTGCTTAATCCGCAATTATAGACAGACCCCAGGGCATCTCGAGCCATAAGTCAGGCTTGGATCAGGCAGATTTGGCTTCAGCAGGCTGAGAAACCTCCTGTTGATTATTTGTATGCTTGAGTAATCTTGCCCCTCACTTCAGCGGAATGGGTTTATCTGTGGAGATTGATGAATAGCACCTGAATAAAATCTACAGTTGTACCATTTTTGGATTTGTTCTCTGATTGCCTAGATTTAGAGCATTGAATGAGGCAAACAGAATACCTCGTTTTGTAACTCCAAGTCAAATAATATAGGATATAGCTGAAATGCCAGCTAAATTTTTCAGGGAATGTTTCAAAAGAAGAATGTAAGGCTTGGTCCATAAGGTTGATATTGCTTTATTAAAACTGGCAAAATTTTGGTTTCAAAATATTAAAAAAATAAAATTATTATAGTTTCATGTGAAAATAATACCTAATTCAATTTCTTCTGAATTAAAAATTGTGAGAAAAACAGTTCTTGCCTGACTGAGCATTTGTTCAAGTAATAATTTAAAGGGAGTGTCTAAGTGACAATTCCATTCGGCCCATATTGATTTACCTTTAAATTACCCTGCAATTCAGCAATTAAGGAAAGTTTTAATAGCTGCAGTGGTCTGCACTACAGTACAGCCTGACACCCTTGGTAGAAAAAGCTGAGTTAATGAGATCTCACGGAATAGAAATCACTTGGTTTGAGCTATTCTTTCTTTTCCCTTCCTTTGAAGAATCATACTGACAGTTTGACTCAATAGGTCAACTTGATGTGGAACTAGCTTTTCACTGAAGATCTGAAAAAACCCATAAATATGGGGATGGATTGGACCTCAAACTTTGATTGCCTGTTATACTTAAAATATACTCTATCATACAGCTGAACAGGAGGAGAATCCATAGAAGTTGTGGTATATGGTTTGTAAAGAATTTAAGCATTTTTTTAGGTGTTTTTTTGGGCTAATTTGAGTGTATCTTGGTAAGTGGAGACCACTAGCTGAAAAAAATTAATCAAAGCAGTGAGTAATGTGGAGCATTCTTTTCCTCTGACTCAGATTCCTAGTCTCTCTGAGAATAAATTCTACAGGTAGTAACTTTAACTAGGCAAGGGATACATATTCAAGAGAATTGTTTAAAATATAGAGAGCAACCTGCAGACTTGAATAAGAATTTAATGTGCCATGATTTTGTGTTATTACTGGGTAAAAAAAAAAATATTTGCATTTTACCTTACCCTTGCTCCATTACCCTTTGCAGAATAAAAAAAGCTGTATGGAACATGCAGATTTTTCTGTGATTTACTACATATGGATCAGATTCCAGCAGCTGTTTATTACTGGGACTATCAGTTTTTTCATAAATTGCTCTGCTCTACAAATTGTCAGAGCCTTTTCTCATATGACAAGATTTCAAATAAATTAGAATATTAAATATCTGAGTAACCAAATAACTATTTGTAAGCTTCAACAACAATTATATATTGTCCAGTAGTTTTCCAGTATAAAGATGTTTCCATGGACATTGAGTATGCTACTTAAACTTTAATTTGTTTATTTGATCAGGGTGGGGAGGAGGAAAATTGCTTCTCTATTTAAGAAATAGCAATATAGGAAGATGGTTCTCTGTTTTCTGTATTTAAAATGCAGATTATTGTATAAATAATTTTCCAGGAAGCTGGATAAGCTAAATAAAAAGGCAAGTCTTTTACTGACTTTTTCAGACAGTTTGTTGCTGTTGTTGTTGTTGCTGTTGTTTTTCTGTGTTTTGGTTTTGTAGGGTTTTTTTTCAATGCAGTTTTATTGATTAATTTTCAAGGTTTTCCCTAATGATCCTTCTCTTCCTTCCTCTTCTCCTTTTTTAATAATGCTGTTGGCCTCCACTTTAATTCTGAAATAAGTGGGAACTGTTTTATTTTAAGAAGATTTTTTCCATAGTAAAATGTATTTATAAGGTTTCAATCATTGAACTGTTCAGCTTTAGTAAGAGATCTACATGCTCTTTTCTTTAGGTATATGTTCTGCTTTTGCATTTCTAGTGTTCCTTATTTTTTATCTATATGAAATAAACCAATCCCAACCAAAGTCCAGAAGTTCTAAACTTCTGCATCCAGATTTGTTTTGAATCTATGATTTCAGACCATGCTATCCAAAACTATTTGAAAATGGCGCATGAATAAACATGAATTGAGATATTCCTTAAACATTTTAGATGTGAAAGTTTAGGAGCCTACTGGCAAAACTGGCAAAAAGCTGAGCAGTGTACACACTGGGATTGTGCACAGATGCCTTTCCAACCATCCTATTCCATTCATCACTTTTGGAAACAGATCATTGGAATATTCAGCAGTGAAAAGTCTGTCTCCAGTCTGTTAAATAATAATGTTGTGATTGTACTGTGAAGTCTACAAACAGGGAAGTAGATTAAGTACCATTGTGCACCTATCTATTCCACCTCTGGGATCAACATCAATATTTATGGATCTTGGATATGCCATGACCTTTCTCATAAATCAACAATCTTTCTTACTTGTGGTTCAGAAATTATGTGTTTGTGATTGTGACAGAGCAAAACAAAAACTGGGGGTGACACCTTTGAATAATTTAGATTTACCAAAGAACACAAATCTGGCCATAATCACAAATATGCAGTTAAACTTAGCACAGGATTGTATGGATCAAGATGAGAAAAATACCAAGTGGGGATAGTCAAGGCATAACATGCTGCAGAGGGAAAAATAAAGAAAACCACAAACTTATCAAAAGGTAAAATAATTTCTTCAGATAGTGTGGAAGAGAAAATTCATGTTGCTGATTTTAGCATTGAATCACTAGCCTTCACCTCAGTAATCTCCTGAGGACTCAGTGTCATGTCAAGAACTCATTTGAATAACGTTCAAAACATTATATAGTTCCTGTCATCCTGAAACTGTTGAGAAAAGAATCTGCAAGCAACAGCAATCATCTCAATGAGAGGAAAATTCCCTGAAGACACTGGGAACTCAAGGAAGAAAGAAATTCAGGGTGGGAAGCAAGGTTGAAGCTGAGACTCCACTAACAGAAGCAGACACTGTTACTGCTGTACACACCTTGGAAATCATTGATGTCAAGCTGTTTTCTTTTTATTCTTCCCCCTTGAACATGCTTATCACCTGCCAACTACCTATTCATTCTGATGGAGAAGCTTGTTGCCCCAAACCAACACCTCATTAGATATTCCACTTTTTATTCTTTTCTTCGTTATGCCTTTCATCTTCTTCTTTGAAGTCTTTCAGAAACATGGAATTATTTTGGTCAAAAAGCACCTGTGGAGGTTGCCCATTACACACACACACACACACACACACATCCCTGCTCAGATACTCCAACTTTTAATTGTCCATCCTCATAAATGATCTTTGATGGATAGCAAAACTTAGTGACTGTAACAGTACTCTGACCCTTTTCTGTCTCAAAGGAAATTGTGTTATTATGTTTAAAAGGCATGAGTATCCATGTGGCAATGTGTACTTACGTTTTTTTCGATTCTTATAATTTTATATAACAGTTATTAGACAATTTTCTTAAGTTGTTCAGTAAGAAATGTTTTCAGTAGAAGAAGGTTTGGTCTAAATGTGAAAAATTTTGTCACATATTTCAAAACTTGTGAAAATCTTAAAAGATCAATATTTGCTGAAAGACTTGCAGAAGTCTGCAGTGTCAATTGTAACACTTAAGGCTATTGCTACCATTGTTTAAGAATTACATTTTTTATTTTTACATTTTTATTGGTGCAAATTTGTGAATAGCTGCATTAGTCTTTTAAAATGAGCATGTGGTATAGCTTGAAAGATTGCGCCTTTGGCCAATTCAGCTGTGATAGTCAAGGAAAGAAGTAGCATTCCAGAAGTATCAGAATTCACTGTAGTAATCATTGCAAAAAGCTTCTGTGTGCTTTACAGAAATAGTGTGTTTAAGACTAGTCAAAATTCCTGCCAAGAATTATTTGAAACGTAATAAAGCATATACATGAGAGTCATGGGTAAAACACCATGGGGTTACATTAAACTGAGTGGTGGTTCACCCTGGTTTCTCTCAGTAGAAGGATGTGCTTGCAGATTGAAAGTTAGTGTAAATATACAATACTCATAATCACCAACACCCAAGATGTTCATCCACTGTTCAAGCTAGTGATCAGCTTCAGGAAGAATTCCCTGAAAGTGATCAGAAGCAGGAGCGAGGGATAGACATCTACCTGTGTAGCTGCAGAAAACAATTTTTGCACTTCCCGTTCTTCCTGTCAAAAAAAAATCGTGTGCTGCTCAGTCCATTGTATTTTTATGTATTTAAAGCTAGCCTTGGTGTATATATGTTTCTTTTACAGAAAATAAATAGTGTCTATGAAGAGGTTAAGATTTTGCCCCATATGTTGTTATTGTCATTGAAGATATTGCTTGTCTCTACCAGCACAGACTTGAGATGAGCAAAAAGCTTAGCAAAGGAGAGTTTGAAAAAAGTTCATTGGCTTCCACCTTTATCCTAAGCAGGTTTATATCTTCTGTCTTTAAAAGAAGACACGAGTATTCTGAGGCAGGAAATTGAGTATTTAAAAAAATACTGGAAGAACTATTACTGACTGGAGTGAAAATACTTTCTTTTTTTTATGTCAGCTATGATTTTGTCAATTGAAGAGTAATATAGTCAGTGGGAGAACAGAGAAGAGAGGGAGCAGTAACAAACTTCTGCATAACAGAAGGAAGGGCATGTAAGCCCTTTTTATCCACTTAAGTTCTACATTAATCTTCAGAACTGTGTGAGGAAAAAGTGATGTTTCTCTCAACCTGGGAAGTAGATAGATATGGCTGGTTTAACTCTCCAGAAAACTGCAGGGTTGATGAAGGCAGGTAAGTGAATGAATAATTCTGTCCAGGAGCTGTCTAGTGCACTGGCTTGCTTCCTACTCTGATCACCTGATGCTGGATTTAGGCAAAAGGGGCACTTTAAAATAGCTGCTGATTGTTTTGTGTGTAATGAGGAGCATACTCCCTTTCCCGTGAACCATGACACAAAGTGAGAGCAAGAAAGGTTGATGCTGTATTTGAAGCCAGTCATGGATGGGTCATGGGCTGATGACAGTCTTTAATGGAGAGGATTGATGATTTGCTCTGCACAAGTTATTGCTTGCTAACCCCTAGTATTAAGTTAATAAGGTTGTGAACTCAGCTAAACCACATCTGGATATGGTGCCTGTACTTTATGTGTCAGGCTCAGTGATTAAGATGCCTCTAGCTTTTCATAGATTTGGATAGCCTTTCATTTTCAGCTGTTCTGTTTTCCATCAGCTGCTACACAGTGATGGGTCTCAACATGAAACATGCAGTGTGCTGTCTAATTAATGAATGCATGATAACCATGTATTTATTACCGTTATTTGCAATTAGAAGATTAATGAGTGAAATTCAGAAGTGATGCAGAAAGTGCCAGGCCTCAGTCTCAGCAAGGTCTATGGCATATGCAGAGTTTCAAGCATCTATGCTTTTGGTCTGGAAATTCAGCTGTTAAAACACTTGCCTATCTGGTTTTTCCTGGCATGGTGATTATCCCGCATAGTGAATGATGAGCATTACATATTTATAAACTTTCTCCAGTTGAAAATATGGAAAAACATTATGGAAAGGACTCCAGGATTCAGAAAAATACTGTTTAAGTTAATTTGAGTTGCAATTCATACCGGATTTCTACACTTCACGCTGGATTTCGGCATTTTAAATGCTTTAATAATGTGCATTTTTACATGTGTATGTTTTCACTGTCTGGGACACTGTCATATCTTTTTTACTTCTGACTGCTGACAAAAAGAAATAAATCAAATATAATTTGTGTTGCTGAAAAGAAGTGTCTACGTGTCCAACATATGCAAATGAAGCCTACTTTAACGTAGATGTTCACTCAATTACAGCTCTTCAGCTGCCTTCCTATTCTAAAATACGATACATACAAAAACACCTGTGTTCTTCCTAGAAAAATGTCGGAGCAGACAGCTGTGTGAGAAACTGAACTGTCCACTGCAGACCCGCTGCACCAGCTCCAGAGAGCCACCCCTTCTTCCAGTCCCCCAGGTCATGGCTGGGGGACTGACAGAAAGCTCCTGCAGCATATTCTGAATGCAAAATTGCAGGGCTTGGTAAATCAACAAGAAAATCAAATCCTCAAATAGAAGAAGAGGGATGAAGAACATCCTCCTTGTAGCACTGTCCCAACAGAGCCAAAGGGCGTAGAGGGTTTGTGCTTCTCTGACTTGATGGCAGCACTGAGTGCTGCTTCAGCAGCATCCTGCACACTGCCAGTGAAAACTTCTGTAATTCATTCCTGACCTACTGCTGCAGTTCATAACAAGATGCTGATATTTTTGTTTTGCTAATCCCCATGTACTAGTTAATAAATGTTATCAACAATTATATTTATTTAAAGCACTGCACAGACAGAAAAAAGTTATTTTAACTTTTAGTCCAGTGGCTTCCTTGCAAAATAATTACTTAAAACATATTTCTTTTTACTACATACAAAAAATAATTACAGATTATACATGCATTTTGTAAAATACATTCATATTAAAAAAACCCACAACTATTCAATGGGAAAAATGTGATTAACATGTCAAAAAGAGGAAATTCTGTTTTCCATTGCATATCATGTCATGACTATTGCTATTATTGAACTAAATAAAAAGAAAATACACTAATTCACCTTCTCTTCCCCTCCTACTCCAGCTGTCAGGTGACTCGCAATTTGGCCTGCTAAATGTTTTGTAGTATCTTAACACATTATATAAATATCTGAAAGTTTATATAGTGTGTTGTGTTGCTAATTATAAATAGTCCAAGACTTGTTACACCATCAAAGCTGAGGAGTAAGCCAAGACACACATATTAAGCTTCTTTGACTCTTTTATAAAGCTTCTTGTTTAACGTGAAAATCTCAAGGACATGCATCCCCAGGGGTGGTTGTCTTATGCTCCAGTAATGGAGATTAAATTTGTGGTAGTTAGCTAGCTAGCTCTTTTTCTAACAAGGAAACTAAAATTCATTAAAAACTAATTAGGAATGTATAGGAGGTTAATACTCCATGTTAAGCCTTATTAATGTGAGATAAGTAATTCATAAAGTATCAAAGGACTGCAATGGACAGAATTAAGAAGAATTATACCACCAAAAACTGCATTAAAGCAACATTAAGGGTCTTGTTTGAGCTTGAAAAACTCAGGGAATTCAGAGTTAAAGCTAAATCTCTGTTGCCAGCTCACTTTTTTATGCTGGGGTAATGCCCATGATGGTCCTCCATTAAGAAGACTCAGAGTACATCATTAAGCATTCCTTTTCTAGAACTGAAGCTTCAGTATTAATTAAAAGAGAAATAAATCTTAAAGAATATAGATTATTGACGAAATGACTTCACATTCTTAGGATGCTTTACATGCAAATTATTGGCTAGATCTGAGAAATGTTTCTTCAGATCGTGCTGTTACAGTGGTCTCCAAGGCACAGTGACTTGCAGTTTTAGCAGTCAAGAAAACTATTAGGCAGTAATACTTGTTTTCTAAAGCATAGTGTTTTGAATGTCATAAACTTCTAAATCAAAAAATAATTATTTTAATTTGTTTGGGCTTTTGGTGTTTTTTTTTGTTGTAATAATAGACGTCTTTCAGTCTGACTTTGCAGAATAATTTAAAGTGAACAATAGTTTTCAAAATCATACAATATTGTGTAGAAAATAATTAGCATTGTGGTGCTCCAACCTCTACCCATATTCAACCCCATTCCAACTTCATCACTGCAGCTGCAGTGAAGGCACATATGCTAATGTCCCCCACCCTGAGCACTTCTGCCCCCTTTTAAATCACAGTAAATGCTGATGCAAATGTCAGCCACAGTCCCATCACTCTAAAGCACTTAACTAGAAAATCATGTACAAGCTTTCTTCAGCAATGTAAGAATTACTGAAATGACATTTAGGTGAGGGATTAGAAACTAGCATTTGTGGCATCCTATGCTTACATCCTATGAAACATTGTAGAGTGGGAGGAGAGTGAAAAGGAACAACGGAAGGAAACTATATGTGTAGCAAACCCTTGCATATGTTCCTTACCATTCAAGTAGCAAATCCCAAAAAAGGAAAGTAGACAAATCTCAATGATTTTTTGACCCCAGAAAAAAGGATTTTTAGATCATAGACAGTCAAAAGAACTGCTTGCTCCTGCACATGGATAGAAATGCCAGGGAAAGCTGGCCTTCTATAGCCTATTGCATGAGTAAGATTTGAGGGGGTATTTCTCCCAGGCACCTGCCTCCATTAAAAATGAAGTGCAGGCAATAGATTTTTAATTGAAGTGAATTAGCATTTGTATGTTTCACTGCAAAAGTGAATTTTAAAGCTGATTTGAGTGATAAGTAAGAAGATTTGACAACTTAAACACATAAGAAATACTAATACCTTACATTTTTAAGTGCTTTTTTATCCCAAAGGAGCTCTAAGTGCTTTATAAGCTATGTAGATGAATTACTTCATGCATCACTGAAGTGCAGCCACCTCTCCCAGAGAAAATGGGACTGGCTTTACAGCACACAGCTTTGTGATGCAGTGTTGCTAAACAGGCAGGGGAGGATGCTGCAATGGCTTGGGATTATTGCAGCCCTCCTCTGTCTACTCAGATTAGAACATCTCTCACCTGTATGCTTTTGATTCCGCCTCCTAAATAATAAAGTCATTTTTTTGGACACTGAAAATGATGGCTGGGCCAGTAGATGAGGGCACGCCTTGGGAGGGAAATTGAAAACTATTTCATGAAGACCCTAAGTCTGTGACCCCACAGCTGCCTGTGGAGGTATTCTCCTTTGTACCAGAGAACATACATGAAATTCTCTGAACTTGTTGGAGCCTCAGGTACAGACAGTTCTGAGCTCTCTGAAAATTCGTGCACATCTCTAAGATCCTTGAGGAAATTATGTAGCTATTTTGATAGCGTGTGAGACAGATAAGATGAGATGAGATTTCTTGGGGGGATTTCTCCTATTCCAATTCCTTTTCTTTGTACTGTACAGCATTTTAGCTTTTTTTTAATGTGCATTGCTTAACTTCACCTGTATATACTTAAGTATATTGACAATAAGTTGTGTGTAAAATAGAAAAATTAGTTTTCTCAGACTTAAAAGTATGGAAATCAAAATCCCACCATTATTGGTTAAAATTAGCATATTTATAGCCATTCTAACATGAAAAAGTTATAAAATACTAAGGAAACAGGAATTCTTTTGCCACTGAATAGAAAAAATCTGATTCAATTAATTCAAAGTAGACAAGTGGATTTCTTTTTCAAAAGAATGTTGACAAATCATTAGAGAATTTGTCTCTCAGTTATTGCTAAGGTAAAAACATACAATATTCTTTATATTAGTAATAATATATGCACCACACCCTGCTACTTGTCTGATGTTGAACTGAAGTTCTCTCAGTGTTTAATAGAAATTCAGAAGGGATCTGCATGTTCATTTTGCAAAACTTTTGCAGAGTAAAGGGAATAGTATTTACTTGTTGCTCCTCTACAGAATCTAATAATTAGCTGCTTAATTAGAGTATGCTTTGGAGGGGAAAAATCAAAACAAAGCAAACAAAAAACCCTAAACAAATACATCATCTTCATTTACTAATTTAAAAATCGCTCAGGATATAAAAATCCACTTTACCGCATGATAAGGTGATAAACAACCTCTATTCCAGGTATTCACTTAATTTCTAGACATGTTTGTCCCTCATGACCTTCAAAGACCACAGAGACCTCTCCTTTAGCCTTTTATAGAGCATGATTGAGTGGCATTCCTCAATATTTTCATCTGAAGTAATTTTTGTGGCATTTCTCTAAACCCTGACTGAACTTTCAATATTTTTCAGCAGATCAGACCTCAGGGTAGCACATACCAGATATGAGCTTACTAACTATGCATACAGTAGTTTCTCCTTTCTGCATATTGCCTTAGCTCTTTCAGCTTTGTTTTCACACAGTGATGCATTTTACACAAACAGATAAGCACATAAAGCATATGTACAAACTTCTGCTGGCAGCAGTTGTTTTGCTCATCTTTTGGATACACAGCTACTGCAAACAAAGGCAAGGAGCAAATCTCAGTTTTACAAAGAGAAAGGTGCTTGATTAACAACCTGCCTAAACCTCTAGGTTCTCCTGCAGAACTTGGCTGACAGTTTTTCAGTGTGTGGCAGAGCTCTCTTGACAAAAATAGAGTATATGCCCCTTTTCCTCAGCCACATGTATAGGCTGAAGAACACAGCACTTTAAGAAGCATCTTGGAACCTATTAGGTTGATATTTGTGGGATATAGTAGTGTTGTCTGTGGGGTATGGAAAGTCAGACCTCATTACAGAAAAAAATCCTTCCAAAGAAGACTTCCAAATATATTTTTCTTCAAGAAGCAAAAAATAGTTGAAACAGTTGATCATACTGAACTGTTCATCTTCTTTATCCACTTAATATCAGAAGATTTATAGGAACAGGTGATCCTAAACTTGCAGCTTTGAGCACAAAAAAGTATGTTTGAATTTTTATTCTATCCAAAAATGAATAGTTTATCCACATACATCTTACCAACAGTTTGTTTAAATTCCTTTTTTTTTTTTT
>VZTB01018167.1:380180-417237 GCA_013397245.1 Thryothorus ludovicianus
TTTTTGGTGGAATATCCAAGTAAAAAACCACCAACTATAGTTTGATTTTATTATTTTCATTAACTTCTACTAAAAACAGTACAGAAACTGGACAAAAAGACAACACAACTTCTTATAAGAACTATGGTCAACATGAGCTCCTTTGCTTCTGTTCTACGTGCCATTTAAAAGTAGATTTGTAAAATGTAAAATGTACATCTTCTGGGCACACCACTGCCCAGCCACCTAAGAAACACATGAAGCAAAATACATTTCAAATGTGTTTCAAGTCCAAAACACAGGGCTAGTTTGCAGAAATGTAAAGAAGTCACAGAATCACAAAATGTGCCGTGTTGGAAGGGTCCCATCAGGATCGCTGAGTTCAGCTCCTTTCCCTGCGTCAGATGCTGAAGGATTCAGATGAACATGTTTGTCGGACATTTCTCAGCAGCAGTGTAGAAATTCAGAATGTTCAAGGACATTTTTCAGTCCTGCTGTGGTTGATCTTCATTTTCAAATGCTTCAGCAACTTTGAAAACCAATTCCAGAATAAGTAAAGCTATTGTGTTAATAAAATAGAAATTTAGGAAGATTTCTCCAGACTATACTAAGTACCCACTAGACACATTCTAGTCACTGAAATGAAAGATTTTTAGAGAGAGAATAATATGAGAAGAATATTTCAAATAAAATTTAATCTCTCCCTTGGCTCACAGAAAGCAGACAAATCAATACTTTTCTCAAATTTAAGTAAGATATACGCCTCAAATTAGGTAGAACGACACACTAAGTCTTTGAAATTCTTTGAAGAGCATCATAAGATGGAATAAATATACTTTCAGAGAAAAAAAGCACAACTTAAATTCTTCTGGTTTTAGTATAGAAGTCTTTCCCAAAGTCATATTCTCAGGAAAAACTAAGCTGCCACGAGAGTTATTGGCTAGATGAAAACTTTGAAATTAATTTTCTGTCATGACATTCACACAAAGTATAGTGTGGGGGTGAGTGGTTCTTGCTGCGAAGGGTGTTGGCAGAGCCTTGACTGTCTCATTTAAGTGCCTCTGCATCAAGGACTTTTCGTAACCCTGTCATCAAGTTGCTTTCTGTCTTACATGAAATATATCACCATTCAGTGCAACAACTCAAGTTCCAAGTCTAATGTGATTTTTTTTGACATCTCTATAACTAAAATTCATTTGCTCAAAATTTGAACCACACTGTAGAATTCCATGAGTGAATATCCCTAGAATATTTTGTTGGGGGCTTTCTGATGTTAATTTTAAGCTGTAGTAAAAGTTCTTTGGTGCAAGGAGTGATGTGCTTAGAAGTTAGGCATCTGTCTTTTGAATGGGAATCAGTATTGATTAAGGAGGACTTAAAGCAGAAGTTGAGTAAACTCAGCTTGAGGAGTTGACCTGTAAGCCGAAATATTTCAAATAACATTATCTGACATGAGGTAAGGGAGTCAAAACCTCGCATTTCTGGCAAAAGAGAATCTTTTTTTTCCTGGTCTTTTCTCCACTCCTGACTTTCCATCTTCTCTGTAGTTCTTCAGGCTCCTTTGGAGCTAATTTTTTTCACTATTCTGGAACAAAATTAAACCAGCAAGAAAAGAATGACAATTTTCCTTGAATTCAGTGAATTGAAGTAGCAAATGATGGACTTTAGTGAAAACCAAGGCTAGTGTGAGGGAGGAGGTCTGGCAACATGACCAGGAGCAGAGCAGGAGGAACAGAGAGATGAGCTGGTGTGTGTTGGGAAAGCCAGAGTGAGTCAGAGAGACACAACGCTGTCTTTCACAGCTGGAGTTTCCCTGTCAGGGCTGCCTCCACTCATTTTTGTCAAAACCTGTCCAGGGCTTAGTTACTGAATCAGTTTTATTCTTCTCTTGAAATACAGCCAAAGAAGAGGATAGAGCAGCTGTGGTCTGGATTTAGTCAACTCTTGAAACAGGCACAGGAATACCTACTTTCACAACCTTGACAAGTTTTAGGGAATACATAGATTTCTAGGTTGCAGTACTGCCAGAGAGCAATATAACTTATACTTTTTGTGAAAGACAGTGGCTAATGTCACTAGTCAAAGGATTTCAGGTTCTTAGGAAATTTAAGCTTTTTTTCCCCTCCTCCTTTTTTCTTTCTCTTTCTTTTTTTTTTTTTTTGTTTTTTTATTTAATTTTAATTTTTAAAATTATTTTCTTAAGCATTCTGCCTAAATTTAAATTTAGCTGCACAAACTATTTGGGTCTTGGCCTTTGTTCTATTTATAGCTCCCCAGAAGTATAGTGTAACAAAATGTAAATCCTGCAGAGACCATTCATTGCAAGATGACAGAACAGTTCCCAATGTTTAGAAGGGAACCTAGAATATGAGTTCTCATGTTCGCAGCTGGCTGAGCAGTTCCTGCACCCTGTCTGTTGAACAGCTGTTGGGGGACCCAGGCACTGCTCACCTGGGAGCTTCCTGTGTGGGCAAGATTGCCTTTAATTGTGAAATACCCACTTGGATCTCTGGGTACAGGAACCTACAGTTTTATGTGTATAAAGCTCAGCCTAGAATCTCCCATGCTTTTAAACCCTGTCCTTAGAGCTGCAGTGAAGTTCAGAGCCTTTTTGAGTAATGCTTTATCATTAACTTGAGCACCTTAGGTATGGTGCAGATCTTCTGAAATCATGATTGCTTTTCCTTGAGAAAAAAGCAGAAGGGGACAAAGAGCAGCAGAAAACTGAATGTGCATCACTATAATGCCTAGAGCAGCCCGGGAGGGACCCAGACAGCCCCTTGGAGGATCAGCACAGCCCTCTAGAGTGCTCTAGCTCAGTCTTTTCCTTGCAAAGTGAGATAAAGAGATAATTTCTCCCTCTTCACTGAGAAAAAAAAGAGTTACCTCTTATCTCTGTAGACACTTGCTGCATCAGATCCCTCAACTTGAGGCATAAGGGCAAATCACTATTCTTCTATAATCTCCTTCAGCACGACTGTGGCTCAGCTTCCATCAGGGGACAGCGGGCCCTGGCAGCGCCTGTTCCAGGCACCCCCTGGGCTCCAGCTTCCCCATCAGCCCAGCTGCGAGTATTCCAGCACCTCCCTCAGGGCCTGCCTTCCCTTTGCTAGCCCTGTATGAGCCTGTCTCAGTTTCAGCCCAAGCTGGAGAGCAGGAAACACGAGGCAGGGCTGATTTAGCAGTCCAGGCAGAAGCCGCTGTTTGCAGCAGGGAGCTGTAGGCTGCTCTTCACCATGGCCAAGGTAACAGTAAGTGGAACTAATGTGATTGTACAATCTAGTTTTGGTGCCAGCTCTGTTTTAAAAGCAAGCCTCAATTTAACTTATGTGCAGTTAAAGAGGTTTGTTTATGTAAATATATTTATGCAGCTGACCTACACATTTGTCACCTTTGGTACCTGGAACCACTCTTTGCCTGAGGTACTTTTCTCAAAGACAATTATCATATTTGGAGGACTCCAGGGATAGAAAATGTTATTTATATTAGATCAGGGTGTAATTTGAATTAAGAATAATTGATGCAAAAAAGCAACAGAAAACCTGATTAAAAAATCACTAATAATCCATGTGATCATGTCTACAGGCATTGTGCTTTGTTTAGTTTGATATCAGGAAAACTATATTGTAGGCTGGAAGACCATTTTTGGATCACTAGCTGTATGTTACTTGTAAATGTATGAACTCTGCACAGGACCATGTTGCCTCAGCCCAATCATCTCCGTATCCATTCACCCTCTCAACTGAAAGAAGCTAACAAGTACTACTTGCAAAGGATTTGCATATGGTTTGTGAAAACTTGCTTCCTGGGGCCTGAGACCACAATCAGAGTTCACAACTGAAATGCCTTCTAATGAGCAATAACTTTTGATTATTACTCACAAAACTATCAGTCCTGTCAAATCTAGGAAATCTGACTGAAGCTATAGTTTCTATTTTTTTTTTTTTTGGTACAAAAATTAGGCAAGCTAATATCATTAAAGTGGAAAAGCTCAAAATTCAGAAAAGAATACGTGAAGAATGAAAACAAAGTCTAATAAGGGAATTCTGATGTAAGCAAAGCCAAAGGGGAGGAAAGAGCAAGTTTCAATTCTTCCTTTCAGCTCTGCCAGTTCAACAAAGACCACTTTATCCATGATTGTGGGGACGGGGCTGAGCTTTAGTTGCTGATTTTTTCAACTAAGTCTGAAACTTGTGCCAGCAAATGCTTCTTTTTTACAGGAAAAGTGGTTCCCAGTATTATATATGCATATTTGGAAGACTGCCAAATCATTAGATGTCTATGAACAGATAATAAAGAAAATGTCTGTATACACTACCAACTGTAGATCTCTGTCCTTTCTTTAACTTTTGCATTGTTCTTAGGGAAGTGCAGATGAGAAGCTGAATTGTTCCCACAGCCAGTTAGTCACTTTCTCAGCAAGTGATTTTCTGGTTAAGACAAACTTGTGCACTCTTGGTTGCAGACAGTTAAACAGCTAAACCTCAGACATATAGAATGGTCCAAAAATTGAGAGATGGGATGAGAGGGAGAAAGGAAAAGATGGTGTTCATTATATAAAATAAGGATGAAAAAGAAGATGAAAAATGCAGCTTCAGTTTTAGCAGACTCGCTTGTTTGTCTTTAACAAGGGAGAGAGTTTCAGGCTTTTTCTTCTCCTTCTCAGTAATTTTTATGCACATATAAACAGTTCTTGTGAAAATGGCTAAGTGCACTGTATTCCCACAGGTATCACTGGATCTGTTACATCTTCAGATTTATGAATAAAGTGATTAATAAATCACTCCACAGAGATAAGGCAGTTACTTCTTAGCAACACAAAAAATATTAAACTGAAAAGTAAATAAGGAAAGCAACATATTGTAGAATCATTGAATAATTTGGGATGGAAGGGGACTTTAAAAACTCAGCTAGTCCAACCCCCCCTGCCACGATCAGGGATGTCATCAATTCAGTCAGGTTGCTCAGAGCCCTGTCCAGCCTGACCTTGAATATTTCTGGGGGTGGGGCATAAAACACCTGTCTGGGCAACTTGTTGCCATGGTTCATCATCCTCATTGCAAAACATTTCTTCATAAATCTAATCTAAATCAACTCCCTTCTAGTTTAAAACCATTACCCCTTGTCGTATTGCAACAGGCCCTGCTAAAATGTTTATCCCCATCTGTCTTACAGACATCCTTTAACTACTGAAAGGCTGCATGATAGAAATAATATGTTATTTTTATTGTTTATTATTTTGGTCAAGATGGAACTGTGATTTCTAGTATATGTGTATTTTTTTAGGGAAAACTTTAAATGCTTAGCATTACTATAGTGTTTTGCACTATGCGTTGGAGTATGAATACTGAAATAAGAGATCCTGACAAAGTTATTACTTATTTATTATACCCTGTATTTGTATTTAATTTGTCATCATACTGATATAGCTACAAACACAATGAAGCATAGCAAAAACATGTGAAACAAAAACTGTTCTTGAATTTAATGACTCATTTCCATTAATTTTGACAATAACATTGCATTGTTTTGACTTGTTTTCACAATTGCTTACATGTTTCTAAAGCTATAATTCAGGTTTTTCTAAATAGATTTAATGTGAAAAAATTACCACATGTAGCTGTAAACCCTCCCACAAGGATTTTGTATGATTATACAACTTTGACTGAGGAAGGAAGGGATTCAAAGACATGATCAGTATCCTGTGTTGTTAGGCAATTAGATTGTCATTTCTATCTCTCTGGTTTTTTTAATTAACATGGTGGTTCTAAGAATGAGCTGGTACCTTTATTTACCTACCTATTCATTTTTCTTATCTTGAAAATTAGGTCCCTATGCTATAGTGAAGTGCTATAGTAAAACTCAAGAAGCAGATTGAAGGAATACTCAGGCTTACAAAAAATACTTTTATGAGATACATAGTTTAAGTGTTAAATAGCAAAATTAAAGCAAAATAATTCCCTCCAGCTCTGTTGTGTGGAATGATGGAAAATAGAATTGTTGAGAAAATCCAGTTGCTGTGTCTCTCACCAGCCGCCAACCATCTGAGATAACAAGCTGGAATTTCTGATTAAGTAAAATATAGAAAGTGACCATCCCTAGGTAAAATATTTTAATTTTTTGTAAGAATGCTTATTTCTGTATTGCACGACAACAACAACAAAAAAAAAGAGATCAAGTCTTGTCACAAATCTATGTGAATGATTACTGAGAAAATTCCTCAGTGACAAATAAATTGAAAATAAATTGTAAAAAAAAGCAAATTGGCACCTACAGTTATCAAGTATCCATCGTATAATGAGGGAGGTCACTTCAAAAACAGGGAGCATTTTTCCCAAGTTTCAGTTCTGTGTTACAACTGGGAAGAAACCAGCGGCAAAAAAGTAAACCATACCCCTAGCAAAAAAAGGGAAAGCTGAAGTATCAGGAGTGCAGTATCAGGGGGAAAACAGCTGTTCCCTTAAAGTGTTTTTCCTGCTTGTCTATTGCCTTGGAAATTTTGTATTTCTTCCTCCTTTCTCCATCATGTGTAAGATATCACAGTAGGAAAACAGAGACACTGCAGATCTTTTCATTTGCATTCATAGCAGCCAAAGGTAAGGGTTTTTTTCTGATAAGGCAAGTACAGTGTGTACAGGTGGATGTGCTGAAAAAATATACTGCCTTTTAGCATGAAAATGTTGCAGATAGGCCATCTGTCACATATAGGAAACATTCCACAGGACACTTTTTAAGTGCTTCACCAGCAGATTCACAGACCTCTGAAATGCTTGATTATGCCTGTTTGAAGATGGCATCCTTGGGTGCTTTCTCCTCCCCTTTGCCTATCCACACATCAGTCCTTGATTTTTACCCATGATTTCTTTTAAAACATGACAAAATAGAAATGTGTAATATATGACTCCATAAATTGCAGCTTTTCCCCTGATGGCCCAGTTTTGGCTGGGACAGTGTTAATATTCTGCCTGGTAGCTGGTTTGGACAGAGTGACAGTAATATTGACAACACACTGATGTTTCAGTTGCTGCTAAGTTGTGCTTACTCTGAGCCAAGGACTTTTCTGCCATGCTCTGCCGGAGAGGCAGTGCTTAAGAGGCTGGGAGGGAGATTGGACAGCTGACCAAACCAGCTAAAGGGATACTGCATAGCTTAGAATGTCCTGCTCTGTGTATAAACTGGGGGGAGCTGGCCAGGAGGCTCTGGCCACTGCTGGGGGACAGGCTGGGTATCAGCCAAAGGGCAATGAACAGTTGTTTTGTGCATCACTTGTCCTTCTTGGGCTTGCTTTCTTTCTTTCTCTTTGTTGTTCCCCTTTTCATTATTACTATACAATATTATTATTAATTATTTCAATTATTAAACTGTTCTTATGTCAAACCATGTGTCTGGTGTTTTTTGCCAATTTTTATCCCCATCTCACTGGTGGGGGCAGGAGGTGAGCAACCAGCTGCATGAGACTTAGTTGCCAGCTGGAGTTAAACCATGACACTTGATTGTAAAAGAATACAAAAGCAAAAATTATTAGCAGAAGGTTTAAAGCAGAAGATTCTAGTGCATATATGTGCATGTTTTATATATTTTAACAGCATATTTATGAGTTATCTTGAATATTAATATTCCAGAAGTCAAAATTTCCTTTAGATCTAGACCAAAAGGGTGCAGCTAATTGACTAAGAATCAGGCAACATGAGTTTTTGAACTGTTTTATTCATGTCAAATACATGGAATCATTGATTTTGTGGGTTTCATTCATCCTTTTTTCCTTCCTGAAATGCAAATATTTTCTATCCCTAAAACCTACAGATAAAATTATTTTCATTTTTTTTCAAAACCACCAGCGTATAAAAAATGAGTAATGTTTTATTCTTCAAGAGCAGCACAATAGCTCTTGCTTCATACAAGATTTTAGAAATGTGAAAATGGGAACATGCGAATTGCTTAAATCTAGACAGAAGGCTGGAAATCAAGCTCCTAAATTCTTGTAAAATTGGAAGATTGTACTCATTAGGTTCTTGAATTTTGAACTGATTGAAATACTCTGTGATATGAGAAACAAGTTGGTTTCTGATTGCAGGAACTTTGTCTACAACTGGAGAAAATCCTAAATTAGAGATATATATCACATACATGGTATAGCATCTGCATCACGCTTCAGTTATGCAACCTAACTGGTCTCTTTCAGGACTTCTAGAAGTATTTATTTTGAAACAGTTTCTTGGACAGATTGATTAGAAGCAAGAGTACTACCATAAACTGCCAATTTCTAATATACTTCCTAGGAGTGTGCAACATTTCTGTATCTGACCAATTAGGGGTTCTATTCACAATGATTGGACTTTTCAATCAGTCAGAGGAGCTTCATAATGCTGCTGTATTTGAATCTTATGGAGATATTCTCAATCGTAAACCACTAGAGAGATCTAAATTTAGCCTGATGAATTCCATCCCAAGAGAATCAGTGCTGTTACATAAACCCACAGATTTGTTTCAGAGTGAATAGAAGAGGTAGGAACCTTAGGCTTTCAGTCAGAAATTCTGTTCCATTTTCATATAAATTTATTTCCTTTGCTGAGTGTTTGACACTAGAGATTTTGGAATTGATTTATGTTACTTTTAATGCAAGCCCTTGATGCCTGCTTGGGATTATATGTCATTTAATGCCAGTTCCACACTGAAGCATAGTGAAAAAGGATAACAGGTAACACGTACAAATTTCTTGAAGATGTAGCTGACACCTTGAAGTTTGCACATTATCATTTAGTTCCTGAAGGGTGAAAGAAAATAGAACTTGCATTTAACGTTCTGTCTAAAGTGTATTCCTACCATGTAATGTATTTGGACATTTTGCTCAATAATTCTTAGAAAGGTTGCAATTCACAACTAAATCCCAGTATCAGTTTTTGAAGATTGAATGGAGGCTATAACGAGGGCTTAGCTTGCTCTACTGGGTGATCTTGCAATTTAAAAATATCCAAGCACAAGGTGAAATACCTACTTCAATGTAGTAATAATGTAGGTCTTGATGTGGTCATTGCTAATGTATTTCATTATCTCACTATATTCTTCACTGAAGACTATCTTTCTCTTATTGTTTCCTTTTTTTTCACTCAGTTTGAACAATATATGTTGCTATGCAAAAATTTTGTGCTTTTCATCTTTCTCTCTGCTAATCCTCTTGCTTTGAATAAAATAGTTTTCAATATTTATTTTTGAGTAGAAATATTTGAATTTTGAAGCTTTACATTTCTTTGTCTTGATTTTTTGGGTCTTTGTTGTTTATCATTACAATTTCTGAGAAAGATAAGTAAATAAGCTTTGAGCAGTGGCATTTTGATGGTAGAACCTCTGTGTAAAAGATAACAATTGGTAAATACTTGTTCCTAATTAAAAAAAAAAAGTGCTCTCTGTTCTTTCTGTTACTGAAAATATTGTGGTTGAAACCCCTAAGTCTTCCTCTGCACTAATTTAGAGAAGGATCTAGTTTAGTTAAGATCCATGGACAAATAGACTCAGACAACACTGTGGCTCAAATTCAGCCCCACTCTTCTTTCTCCCTCATGCAGTATTGCTCTTTAATTCAGTAAACAGCTGAGTCTGATGGCTTTCTATTGCAATCTTATTCTTCAAACACAAATATCTACGTGTGCATATTACCTAGGATTAGAAAACCATCCTCTCAATGGATGCTAAGGCTAATGCAAGCAAGTGCAGTCTGTTTTACAGGTACCTTACAGTTTCAGAAGAAATTTGGTCTGCCCTTACAGTAGTGATGTCTCAATTCATTTTTTAAGAAAAAGCACAAAAATAATTGTATATGTCAGGTGTTTATATCAAACCTCACGTGTTTATGTCAAGTAATAACTTGTTTTAACTACATGCATGCTACTGCACTTCTCATTTAATCCAAAAAATTTTTAGTGTTATTTAAAACTAGCTTCCATTGAATTAAAATTTTACTTCTTCTGACAAAATTGCACTCTTCATGCAGATCCCTGCTCCTATTTTTGAACATGAGAACATTTTTTGGTCACATCACCAATCTGGAGATAGAAATATATCCTTCATTTATTCCTTTGCATACTGTAAAAGAAAGATGAAAACAAATTGTTCCTGGAAGCTGTAGTTTCAGGAAAGAGAGGTTTTTGGAAAGTTACATATTTATAGTGGTGTGTCAGCTGGCCAGAGGGTCTGTTAGTCATGTTCGTTTTTGTGGTCTGATCCTGCTGTCAGGAAAAAGTACAGAAAAGCTCGTATTGATTGAGAAGGAGTTAACTTGCTGCTATAATGACACTGCTGACTAAATGGCTGTGGTTAAATTATCAGGAGTAATTGAAAAGAATGAAGGATGGAAAAAAAACATGGAAAAGCAAGATCCAATGAGAGCTCTCCTACAAAATGCATCTGCTATTTGTAAAAGTTACCCTCAATGCCAGAGCTCTCAGAGGTACATTGATTTCCTCGTGAATTTCAATAGTTTCTAATCACAAAGAAATTACTCAGCTTGCCTCTGTGACTAACATAAATATGTGGGAATAAGATTAAAGCACTACATACACTGATAAAATTCAGTCAAATTTTTAAATTGCCCTTGGGCCAGTAAACTAATAAGATATAGTGACCCACTTAAGCAGCTTGTGTGAGAAAAAATCCTGCATAAAGTCAGCAAAACCCCATTTCTTTGCTGAGATGGTAGTTGTGGTGTGCTAAGCCTGCTTTTTTTCATCAGCACTGTCTTCTTTAAATGCATGGTTTGGCAGTATGTTGCACAGAAGCTATGGAGTTAAACCACCTAATTTACCAGCTGTGAAAATGTTTCACTGAAAGATTTGACTGTATTTGGACAGTTTATATTTAAGTGCTGAACGAAATGATATATTTTTTAAAAAAGTATGATTGCCTGTGTGCCTTGATATACTTCAAAATACAAGAAAAAGAGATTAGGAGCTTTCTGTGTTTAGGATAAATGAAATATATGGTTAGTGCAAATACCAAAGACAAATGAATTTTCATGTAAAATCCAATGTTTTTTTTCCAGTACTTACTACTTTGTGGTACCAGGGAAACTATAGTCATGGTAGTGTTACACATATCATTAATACATACTGCAAAAATCCACAATGAGCTGGATTTAAGGCCAGAAAAATGGTTATAGCTGTGAAAATAATCAGTGTTACAGTATGATAATTTGAGGCAAAATGAAAAAAAGAAGTGTTGCATAGATAAAAAGCCCCAGAACATGACTCTCAGGTGAAATAAACCATACTTTCCCCCTTCTATTGCCAGAGCATATAGGAAGACTGGGATTAATTGTGAAGGTAATTTTTTTCTGAATGGCAATGCAGCTAAATGCTGTAGCACAGGACTACAAACAGATGTAAAATCCATTTAAGGGTATGCAGCAAATGTGATTGCTGAAGGCCTGAATTTTGCATTGATTTCATAGAGATGATAGGTAGAAGCCCAGAGAGCACCTGCCAGCTAGTGAAAGACCTCTGTCTTTACGGTGGGCAAATGAGTGACAATGGAGTGACAATGAGCACTGTGGGTTGTGTCTGTAGGGCAGATCAAATGGTCCCTTGGTGAATTTAAGAGGGTGACAATTATCTAGGATCTTGCCTTTTGAGGAGCGTTTGGAAAAGGAAGAGGGGAGATTTCCATAAGTGATTTAGGTGCCTAAAGTAAGAACTGTGCTATCTCTGCTTGCCAATTAAGAAAGAATCTCTCGTCTATTCATTCAGTAAAAATCATCTGGAAAAAGTCCACAAAGGCCTTCCAAATGCAGTAGTGTTTTCCAGATGCTAAATTACAAGCTGAGATAACCCAAGAACTGCACAAGGAATTTAAAGGAATGTGAAATCCATGCAACTTCTTTAAAGTTCATTAAAGTAATAACAAATAAGATAAGCTGCTGATGTTCATAGAATGCACATATCCTCTCAGAAGTTACCTCTTGTTCTGCAGTGTACGATTTGGCAACTCCTTCTTTAAACAATGTTTTAAGGGTTACATCCTTTACTTGGCACATAGAGAATGAAGCACGAAAATTCCATTAACAATAATAGAAGCTGTGTGTCTAATTTCTCATTAACAGTTCTGGTTAGTGTACAGTCTTTAGTGCTGAGGCATGGGTTTAGTATAGCCTCCTCTTTCTTTAATTACAAAATGCTCTCCAAATCTATAAAACCTTTACACCTATTAAGTTGTGTACTTTTAAAAATAATTCACCCATAGATTATGTAATTTAGATTTTTTTTTCCTTGATTGGCATTAAATTATAGCTTTAGGTACTGCAAATGGAGAATGTAAAGGCTGATTTAGAAGGTGGCTATGTACCAAAGGTTTGCTTCCCTTTCTTGCACCTTAAGCACCAATTAATTTCTTATAATCTGTTTTCTTCTAAAATTTTTCTAAATGTTTTTATATCATTTGAAATTCGGTTTCATATGACACAAAGACTAACATCTTTGAAGTGCAATTGTAAACCTCAGTGTGTACAGAGAGGCCTACATGTATGATATCTATATCCACTTGCCTTCAGCTATGTGTTTGAAATATACTTATCCCATTTGGAAGAGGAAGGAGTACTCACAGATCTAATAGAGTCTCACTTAGTCACCTATTATTTATGAGATTGCTTTAGGCAAGTGTTTTCGGACATTCCTACCTAGAGCCAGTCGTATTTTTTGTATGTAGGCAATTTGACAGCAACCTTGCTTAGATAAGTGACTGCAGTCTTCATTGCATGTGCTGTTTTAGATGCAGGGGAAAGTAATAATTGTTTTCTCAAAAAACTTCACACATGGACTTTAGCCTTCAGTGTTCCATAAGGCCATTTATGTGTTTAAATATGCCTGAAAACTTCACTTGTTAAATAAATTCCACAGATTATTACAAACATTTGAAATTGTAACTCCTATTTCATAATACTGACCTACCTTTTTACAGCTTATACTATTAATATAGATGTGTGAAATAGTGAGGATTATGAAATGGAGAACATCCAACTAAAAGTTAACCAGTCAATAGAAATATAAACGATGGTACTGAGCTTTCCTAGGAGAAGGGGTACATAACACTGAATGCTTTATTTTTATAACATCCACCATCCACCAGTTCTTATCAGATAAAAGGCCGAGAAAGGAATTAATGTGTCAAAAGACTGTATTTTGCAGCCCATAAAGCAACAAAGCATTTCTTCGTGGGTCAGCCTTAGCCTATGTTGTAGATAAAATTGCACTGACCTTTTATCCGTATTGACAAAGATTTCATTCAACAGAACTGATTTCTAACTTTTATACTTGAAAAAGTTGTATACTTTGACACCTTGGCAATCAGACCTTTTCAGCCCAGACAAAATACACAGGCAACAGGGGGAAGATGTTAGAAGCTCTCTTTAAAGATCAACAAAGAAAGGCACTTTAGAAAATACTGACAGGCTTCTAAGATTTTTACACTGCTGTTAATTTTATTCCAATTTTTCTTCTCAACACTTTTTTTTTTTTTTTTTTTTAATGGGCATAAATGCAATAGGTTTATCAAGGTTTGTGTACACCTTTGAAGTTGATCTGATTTTCTTTTTAGGGTCTGTATGGAAATGACTAAACATTAGTGTTTCTTATTCCTTAGATTTCTTTCTCAGGTTTTCAAATATTCTAAATATATCAAAAGCATAATTAAATTGTGAACCAGAGAACAGCCAGATACTATCATCCATCAACTTGTCAGTAGATACCAAGCAGAAGCGTAACCTATTTTATGTGCTGCTAGCTTGTCTCTTGTAAGTCCAGTGCCTACATGCCCTATATTAATGAGGCAGATAAAGTCCTTGCATTTATGATACCACATGAGCCTTTCTGTGTACTTTAAAAATATATTTTAATAGTACATGGATTGTTTGGCTTCCAAGCAGTGTTTAGTAAGTGTCATCATATGTACTGGATTAATATCCAGGAAGCTCTATTTCTATTTCTGCCTTCATCTCTTATTCACATGGGTACTTTAGATATAGAACTGAAACACTGAATATTTCAGTTTCCCATCTTTAAAAAATGAGAATAATTTTGGAAAACATTTGCTACAGTAATTTAGTGTCTGTGGATTGGATCTGCCATAGAAGTGCTAGATACTATGCACAGTTTCACTTCATGTAAATGAGACTGGGGCAAGCACTTGCTAAGAATATTGTTTTAAGTAAAGTGCTGCAATGTGTACTTCTGAAATGTAGTAATGTTTTTGGCCACTTGGGTGAAGTTTATTCTTTAGTCTTTTCTATCTCAGTCAAACAATAATTGCTACTGATTTGCTGAAATTCTGGCAGTAAAATCCAAGCTATTGTCCTGATTCCTTTGCTTGAAATGCTGACAAATTCATCTGGAAAACAAGAAATTTTAAAAATTATATTAGTATTAATTATCTCAAATGATTGTCAAAATTCTGACGTTTATCTGGGCTTAAATCATTTAATACTTATGTCTGTAGTTACTGGTGGTTGAAGAATACTCTAGGATGAAACTTTACTTCATATATGCAATGGAAAATTGTGTTAAAAAACATTTTATTAAGCTAGGACTTTAAACAAGTCAGATCCTCAGTGTAAGAATATTATGTAAATCAGGTCAATTTTTTCCAAGCAGTGAAAACTAATGTCAGAAAATACATATTTTAGCATAAATTAGTTAGTGAAAAGTTCAATTCTTTTACAGTAGTGTGCCTGAAGCATTTGAATATGGGCATTTTGTCTGGTCATCATTAACACATGCCATAGGAGATTTCACTTCCTCACAGACATTATTTTCAAGACTTTTGCCATTCAACAAGGGTTTTTTAGCAACACAACTTTTCTTCCATTATTCTCTGTCAATATTCAAGTATTTTCTTGCAACTTATATCAACCAAGTGTTTAAAAATTTTAAAGTTTGTTGTAAAAGTCTTTCTCGAAGAGAATGAGGAGATGAATGAAGAAAAGGATCACTGAAGGACTGCAGAGATAATATCTGTCCTTTCTATTGTTTCCAAGAGGAAAGTCTTAGCCATATTCCAAATTCTTTCTTTCTTAAAAAATATGAAATTAAAAATGACATTTTTTATTTTCTATACATAAGTGGACAAAACTTACAAAAGAAAGTTTTGAAATTCTAAAGTCCATGCATACTTGTATCTGGAAAGTTATTTTTAATTACAGCTGAAGAATTCAATTGACAATTTTAGCCTACTAGTAAACTTTAAAAATAAAGCTTTGGGGTAAAACTAAATCCTTTAATTCTAAAAAGTTTTGTACATAGGGGAAACAAAATCCTCCCAAACCAAAAAACAATTAACAGATTGACATCATATATGCATAATATGAGGGCTGGAATAGACCATACAGTCATCTAGTCTACTTCTGTCCTCCAGGCTGCAGAGAGTCTGCTGTGACTTATTCTTGACAGGCGTTTCCTGAACTTGTAATTTATGACAACATCATCACCACCACAATCCCTTTTTAAGTGTTCATGGGCAATACATTGCAATACTACAAAACTCTTGTCACTGGCAAGGTTTTACTAGTTTTTGTTTGAATCCTTACTGCCACTCAATTTCATATTGTGACTGTTCCTTCTCCTATCAGCTATGGACATACAAAAAATATTTCCTTATTTTTGGCAAGAATTTTTTACATCTTGTGAGCATTACTATTCTATCTTCCTCTTTCTGCAACTGAGCAAATTCAGTTGTGTCAGACTTGGTTAGCAGATAAGACATTTGGTCTGGTCATTCTTGTTATCATCCTTTAGCTGGTACCTGTTTCTTTCTTGAATTGCAGTGCCTAAAACTGTCCTGCATTTGAAGTCTTTCTCATCTCGAGACTAACAATTTGAATTCATGTGGTGTGCAAGATGCATTCATGTCTAACCAACCCAGTATGGTGTATACATTCTTCACAGAAGAGTGATATATTTTACCAATTACTTAGCAATTACTTTTACTGTGTCTTGTAGTGACATAGTTAATTTTTTCCATGTAGGTAATTTTTCATTTCTCTCTTTTGAACGCATTCCTCTCTTTTTAAAAATTCCTCCAACTTTCAATGTACTCTTGAGGTCTAATCCTGTCTTCCAATGTAGCTGGAATATCTGTGCACCTGGTTCCCATCTTCTGTCTTAATAAGAACTTTCAAATTTCCATCATAAATTTTGTTAATGAAAATATTTTAAAAAGTAGATCTAAATTGACACCAAAGCATGTCAGCAAGCCTATGATATATCCTTTCACACCCATAACAGACCACTGTACTTAGTGAATATGAATATCTTGTCAGCTTTATATCCACCCAGAGAGCTACCTTATTTTTTGTCTTTCCTATTAAACTTTCATTTATTCATATTCTATAGGCACTTTTTTTTATGAGCATCTGTTATTTCATTAAATCATTACCTTAATTATTCTGCATTTCCATGCCAGCAGCCAAAGCATCAGATTAATCACTGCTGTCTTCTTGACAAAGTCTCTGATTATGTCGCACTCTTTCTCGTTTCTGGGTCCATTTCCTAGTTCATGTGCCTTTTACTTTAAAGACTGAGGGGACAATATAGGATGTTATAAGGGCAGTGTGGAACTGGAGGATTGCTGTCACAGAGAAGCTGTTTGGATGGGATCCCCAAAGCATCTGCTCCGAGCAGGAGCGTCCCTGCACTCGGTCTGGTGAGTTTCGGCTTCATCGACCCCGTCTTGGAAGCCACCAGAGGTGAAGGTGCCACAGCCTTCCTGAGCTGTCTGTTCCACATGTTTCCGTGGAAATGTGTGTTTATGGGACTGTGTGTTATCTCCCAATGTCCAGCCTGAGACTCCTAGGCATCAATTTTTTGGCATTTTCCACCTAAATGCACCAAAATGAGTTTGGCTTCAGCAGCCTCCTTACTGTGTTTTGGAAGGTCATAGGTGACTATCTCTGGAGGTACTGGCATTTTTCCTAGCAGGAACAATACACTGAAATAAAAACAATCACATTTCTATATGTTACAACAGAATTGTATTGTAAAACCACCTATATCCACATTTTATGGTTTAGCTGTCCCTCCCATTGTATAAACCCAAAATATTTGAAAAACGGAACAATATTTCTGTTCCTTCCTGGACAAAGAGATAATTAAAAACTAGGCTGAAAAATAATGGTGTGAAAAAATATTGACTGTGAAGAATCTCTACCCTTCACTGAAAAATTATGCTTAAATATTTGACTTTTTATTAAAAAGTTACAAAGATTGTGTCTTTATTTTAAATTTAATTCCCTTTCAGGTGTCAGAGCATGTTTTTAAAGTAGGAGCAGATTAAATGTAATTTCATAAACATATATAAGACTCTGCCAATGTATCTGTGGCTAAGCCGTAGAAAGACTGAAGTAAAAATAATGCAGTATTTAGATCTCAGAAATTCAAGTTTCTTCAATTGTGATAAAAGCATCATAAAACACATTATGATAAATAGCACAGTGGATTTTACTTGGCTGTAGTAGTAAAGTTTAAAAGTGTATATCTACAAGCTAAAAATGAAAATCTAAAAATAAAGCCAGTAGGATATTAATATTTATATTGAACTTAGTGGCAGAAAAAATGCCCTGAGCAAATTTCCTGCTTAAACATTGATGTAGTAAAATACCTTCAAGGTAGGATCTCAGACAGTACTTTGAGTACTTAATGATATTAAATGTAAAAGAGTAAATTATGTACAAACCTGTAAAAAGATAAAAAATACTGAAGTGTATTGTAGCTCTCTGTGTGATGTACATCAGAAGACCAGTAGACATAATTCAGTGCAAACAGAGTGAAGAAAAAACTAAACAATTTTTTTAAGTTAGATGATAAATATTTTTGTTAGATTTTGCAGAAATTTTACTCTTAGTTTTTTAATTATAGTATGTAAAATAAAATAATATTTCAGATTCCCACTTACTTTTGTGTTTCTCTGAATACTTTATATGCTGCCTACACATGAAAGGACCACTTCACTTACTTTAAGGATAAGCTGAAACAAAACATTTTTCAAGAATACACAGCTATGCTGTGTAAATGTGAAGTGTAAAATATTTAAATTATATTGTGAGAAAGAACCTGATGATGACTAGTTTAACTTTGGAAAGCTGCTACAGGATCTTTGAACACATTAAAAGTAATGTATAGCAAATGAAAAACCATTGTGAAAAATTAGAGAGAAAGAGCAGAAACTTGGTCATGGTAGATGCAGCTGCATGAATGAAGCATGAGTTCTAATGTCTGATGATAGAGCTTAGTTGAAGAGAAATTAGTAATAAATCACACCTTCTTGGAGTGAGAGTAATTAATCATTGTAATGGTTTATTGAATGAAGTAGTAAATTCATCACTTGGAGTCTTTACCAATAGCACAATTTATTTCTAAACCTATCCTCCAAGATGCTGAGCTTGATAGTATTTACTTACTTATGTGGTGGAGTATTTCCCAGCCTATGCAAAATTTTTGAACTAGAAATGTGTTGTGTAAAAGATAAGTCTAAATGATTCTAGGAGATTTCTATTTAAATTCTGTTATTGTGACTGGTTTCATCTGATATTAAGATAAAGGTAAAAAGCTGGAGGGTCGAGGGGTTGGTAATTACCATTTATTTGAGACTTTTATTGGAATTAGTTATAAACACTCAAATATTTTATTGTTTTATATGTTGCATGATTTATGTACAGTTTTTTTCCATGATGATTATATTCATTGCTTACATTCTTATGAATATAAGTAAGTCATTTAACTGGTGTCTCTCCAGTTTCTATGTCCATATATTCTTGGCCCTTTTCTTGTGTTTCAGATCAATCTCTGTCTTCCTGGCATAACTAAAATTTGTGCTTTCTTTGGATTATGACTCAGTTCTTTCATGCCTTATGAATTAGATAAATGTTTGTATGATTGTGTTGGGTCATGGATAACACTATTTGCACTCCATGAAGGATTCTGGCAACTTTCTATATGATTTAGAATGAAAATTTGAGACACTGATATTTTACCATATTTCATCCCAGATTTTTTTTTTCAGTTTAGAGCTGTGACAAATTCTGCTAGTTTTCTGTCATGGAAGTTCACATACACATTCACAGAGAGGCTGCTCATTTGCCTTGTCATACAAATGCAAAATTTTATATTTTAACTTCGACAGATGTACAAGAGCCTTTACTTCCTCAAGCTTGCAGCCTGAACAGTTTAAGCCAAGCACACAAAGTGCAACAACAGATCCTATCAACCACTTGGTTGAAGCAGAGTTCTACATGATCAGTCCTTGTGGGGATCCAAAAATATTTCATGGTAGAGTTGCTTTTTCACATAAAAAAATCTCCTTACATTGTCTTGCTAGTCTTCTTTCCTCCTGTTATGCTTTTGTTCTTCTGTTCTTTTTATTATCTGCTGCTACAGGGTTTTTTTTTGTTGGTTTTTTTTTTTTGGCCAGATTTCTCCTCTGCACTGTACCCTCTCTTCAAATAAGAGAATTATAAGATAAATCTGTAGAGCCCTAAAAAATAGCACTTGAAAATAACCTGAGATTTTCTCAGACCCTAGTGGCTATTCAAACACAAAATAGTGCTGAGAGCCCCTGTCAGATGTGATCCTGGCTTTGTGATGAAGCAAACAATTCTAATTTCCCTTTGACACCTCTGGGTCAGAAGGCCCTGGTCACAGGATGTCAGCAAATGGCTCAGACAGTCCTCTGTAGCTGAAAGAATTTTTCAATCTGATTCATTGACAATCAATCAGGAGTCAAGGGACTCAGCTCGATTTCCCACATCTTCTAATGCAGGCTACTTCATTATCCAAATTAATCTTGTTCTATAGCACAGGACAGATGTAGATATATAGATGGATCTCACTAAGGGAGAATATCAATCTCTTGTAGGAAGGTGCCTATTACCCTCAGCAAGGGTCATACATTTACTGGGCTAAATAAGCCATGTTCTTTGCCTTATCTTCCCACACACTGCTTTCCCACCAACCTTAAGTTATTGGTATTCTCCACAAAAGTAATGCAGATTTTCTTCCCTTTGCAAGGTTCCATATATCCACCTGTCATGAGCTTGTAGTTATAATCTCTATCCTGAAATGTCAAAAAGTACTGGTTGCCTTGTTATCCCAATAGTAAGTGTGTTTTCAGGCAGCATCTGCCTCCAGAGCACCCAGTATCTCCCTTTTTGGGTTGCTGGTGCTTGGTGCTTGTTAGTCTTCCCACTGATGCTGTTCTTTCTGGTTGTAGTTACTGTTGCCAAAAAGATGACAGAAATACCAATCCTGTGTCTGAATCTTGCTGAAAACAGTTCTCTAAAGACAGGAAATTCTTAAAAAATCATCCAAAATTTTTGATGAGGGGGATTTCAGGATTCTACATTAAGCAAGATGTCAACATACCTGTTTTTTTCATTAAACTCCTTCAGCTAGGCTGGTTGTTCACATTCTCAAAGTAAAGTGATTCTTGATGTCTATATAACATTTATAGACAAGGTATGGACTGAAGCCTGTGATGAAATGCATGGAGTAAGAAAATAATTCAAAGTTATGTCTTTGAATTTCCATCTATGGCTATGGCTTTTCTAAAAATGTTTTGAAGACTGATATTTATCTAGCAGATACTCAGAGCTCTCTCAGCCTTGGGTTATGTCTGTCTGTGGTATACATAGCTGATGCAGCATTTGATAAATTGATCCTGTAGTTGTGACTTACATAAAGAATTAAGGAGTAATTATGGAGTAAGAAACTTCATAGTTACAATACATATGGGAAGTACTGGGAATTTCAAAGAGCTGTGGGATGGTGGTGGCCAAAAGACAGAAAAGGCATTGTATTCACCTGCTACACTGCAAGATACATTGTTCATGTGTTGGTTAACTTTTCTTAATCTTCCTCCCATTCTCTTAGAGTTCTGGTTATAATTTCTCTCTTACATCCTGCATTTGAGAGGAAAGTGAAGTGCTAGTGGCCATACTTTGCTTCAGTTTATCTTTTCCAGTGTATTTGTAAATGCTGAGTAGAAAATTCATAATGTGCTCTGAATTTTGAAAAAAATTATTGGCATTATTCTACATGAATACTATGCACCTGAACTCTTCAGACAGCTTCCAAACAATGTGTTGTAATATTAAAACTTTAAATCTTAAGGCTGGACTCTGCAATTCTGTGTAATATGTCTTCAGCAAGCAATCAGATGGTCATTGCAGGATTTAAGGACCTGGCCTACACTTATAAAACATCTCTATCGAGCAATGATACTGTTAAGAGTTATTAGAAAATATTGCTGAGGATATTAATATCTAATTATACTAAACTGATTTGTAATTAACTCCACAGGAGCACAAGAATAATGCTTGCAGAATTAATTAGAACAACATTAAATGGGAGACATTTTTCTATTTGTTTGGCTTAAGAAATCAATATTTTGGAAGGTTTCACTGTTTTTATGTCTTCTTGAGCTTCACAGGAATGCAGGTTCCTATGTAAGAAATTATTTTCTTCTTCTTTTAATCTACCCATTTTTCTTATGTTCCAATTTGGAACCAAACAAGTATAAGGATTGCAAGTCAGGATTTACTCTTCACCTTAATTAAAGATTCTCCTAGTCCCTCAATAAATGTCCCTTAATTTGTCCTATGTAAGATAATGACCGTTTAGGACCTTGGCAAGCCTAAAGGGTTTTTTGAGCTGTTCTTTTGGGCTACTTAGCTTGATATAAATGCAGTTAGGCATGACCTCATTTACCTCTCATGGAAATAGATAATAGTGGCAAGATGTCAGTCCTTTATTTAGCTGTTTTAATGCCAAGTTTTTCTTTTTTTTTTTTCCTCTTCTCTGCTGACCTTCAGGATATGCTGCAAAGCCCTACCTGTTTGCCAAGTTTTCCATAAGGGTTGAAGAAAGAACATTTAAGAAAGGAGTGGAAAGGATCTCCATTCCTGTGGATTAGGAAAAGATTTAATTGGTGTCGTCTCATCTCCTTAGCTGCAGCTGGAGGGATCACAGCAGATAGAAGAGGATAGACATTTAAGAGGCACTTCAAGACACCATTATGTTTTTTAAGTCCCTTATTAGCTTAAATAGTTTTTCTCAGGCCCCATGAATTTCAAGGGATGTGCACAGATGCCCTTGTCTTCCAGGACCACCAGTAAATTCTCACTTTAGGGTTGCTTAGCTGCAGCTGTACAGAGAAAGTAGGTGTAGAATGTCCCAAGGTCTTTGTCCTATGATGAATTTACATACACTTCATTTTGTAAAATGTGTTTTAACACCTGTTCATTAACTGAAGTAATTTCAATGCAGTCTTCTCTGTAAAAATTACTTTTCTGTATTACTATAGTGCACAAAAGCCTAATCTTCACAGGTCCTCACTGGGATAAGTTGTTCTTCAAGTACAGAGTTAGGTGTAATCCTCACATGAAAGATTTCCCTCTCAAATAAACAACATTTGTATTTAAATGTGAAGCACACTTCTGATATCTAAGCATGAATCCTCTCTATGTTTCTTTCCTATTTGGCAGCAGACTTTGTTCACACTTCTGTGTTCAAGAGGTGCACAGATCAGATGTTTTCTTCATCTCTGCTTTCTTTGATAGGAAAGAGAGGAGTTGTTTCCAGGCTCCACAGCTTTGCACTGAGATACAGCTGCCTCAAGCTAATTTTGGCTGCTTAGAAACACTTTGTCCATTTTTTTTCTAAAATCCCCTGAGATTTAAACCTACTATCTCCATAGTCCCAGGCTGCTTGGCTCACGTGCTTCTGTAGAAGAGGTAGCTGTTAAATCTAGTTTTAATGCAAATTGCTCAGCAAGAAAAAGGAAGCCCAGAAAAAGTAGAGTAGACCAGATAAAGTGTGATTGTTGTGTCATGTCTTTTCATGAGCTTTTGAACATGTTTCTAGCCTGCTGGCTTCAGCTCTTATGGAGAACTTCATCCTTGGTACTTTTAAGAAGCTGTTTCTAATGTACAACCATATTTCCCTTCTTCTTAAAGGTACTTTCATTTCCAAGCTGACCACATCCCCATTAGAAAATCACACAAACTGTCTCAAACAGAATGGTAGTAGCAGGTAGAAAAGTTGTTTACTTTTGGCAACTTTTAGCATAACTTGCACCACAGACTTCAAAGTATACCTGAAAGGACAGGTGGTAGCATTTGCCATTCACAGATGTCAGATGTTCTGAAGTAGGTGGGGTATGAGCTGTCCATAGTAGCTTGCAGCAGGAGCTCTCAGAGTACAGCTTCAACCAGTTTACTAACAGTTTGCTGGCTACATAAGCTACAACAGCATGAACCAGCTAATGCAGTACATTTGTACGTTCCCCAAAGCTAAAGTTTTTAGATGCTAGATATAACACCTAAAAAGAATAACTGCTTTCCATAATCGAATCCTCATTTATTCCTCCATTAGTAAAATCACTGCTTGCATGACATTACATTGCGTGATCTATTAATGAGGTTAGGAGTGGGACAGAGGTAAGTGTGCACACATATAAATTTGTGTACATTCCACACACATCCCTGTGTGAGAATACCTTACACACAGATGAAGATTCTCTTTGTGTATGAAGGTAGAAGGTGGGAGCACAGGAGGTACAAAAAAAGCCCTTCTCAGGACCAGGAACCCCCCACTGTGCTGCCCATCTGCAGTACCTGATGACTGCATCACCTCCAGAGAACACATCTGCTCTACATTAGAGATGAGCACCCAGTGCAGGGAGAGGCCACAAAGAAAACTTAGGGCCTAAAGCAGCTCTCCTTTGAGGGAAGGCTGAGACATCTGGAACTGTTCAGTCTGAGGATAAGGCCCAGGGATCACCTTACCAATTTATAAACACACCTAAAGGGAGTGTGCAAAGAAGATAGAGTCAGGATTTTTCAGTGGTGACTGGTGGCAGGACCAGAGGCAATGGGTACAAACTGAAACACAGAAGGTTCCCTGTGAATATCAGGAAACACTTTCCCTGGGAGGGTGGCTGAGCACTGACACACATTGTCCAAAGAGGCTGTGGATCCCCCATCCTTGTGGGCCATCTGGAGATGGTCCTGAGCAACTGTTTGATCTGTGAGATTGGACCGGGTTGACCTCCAGCCTAAATCATATGCAATTTCTGTCATCTGGAGGAAAGCTAGATTTTAGCAGAGTAATTGCTAAATGGAAGGCTGATTCTTCAGATAACATCTTTGGAGTTGAGTGCAACCATTCATGTCTGTCCTTTACAGTTTTTATATTTTATGTTTGTATATATTTTATTAATATTTGTATATAGTTGATGGTCAGAACCCCTGTGGTGGTGTTGCCAGCTCCAGAGTTGCACTGTCTGAGATAATTTTGAACAGTTCTAGTTCTCCAAGTGGTCTCACTTCTGACCAGAGCATAATAATTTAGAACAGACATTATGTCGCATTGGGAAGACCTCTTTTGGTACTTAGGTTATCAAGCTGAATGTTGTTTCAAAGATTTTGCACTTCTCTTAGTGGTGCTGGCATGGGGTGTGTTTGGTCACTAATTAATTTTTTTCTGGCTGGTATGCTGTATGAAATGCCCTTTTGTTTTTC
Organism: Thryothorus ludovicianus; assembly: GCA_013397245.1. NCBI lineage: Eukaryota > Metazoa > Chordata > Aves > Passeriformes > Certhiidae > Thryothorus > Thryothorus ludovicianus. The sequence continues at coordinate 404,710 of VZTB01018167.1, forward strand.
TGGACTGCGTTCATCTTTTGTCCTTGCCAAAGTTTGTTATTTATTTTGCTTACCTTCTCTAAGATAGCTGTTGTGTTCCTTGGAATTATTTTACCCTGCAAATCTAAAAATACTTTGAAAATGTTTGGAGGAGATTTGAGACCTGCAATGAGTAGCAAATTGCAGCATAGATGCTCTGTGGCCTATTTCCAGTTTAAAATGCTATTGCACAGTTGCATAACTGATGTGGTGAACTCAATTCTCTTGTCCAATTGTTTCCTCTGAGGCCTATGCTGATACATTTGTACAGATAAAAAAGCTAAAAATTTTTAATATCCTAGTAATTTTAATGAACCAAAGAAAAAAAAATGGATTATGGTAATTTTTTAAAAAATAAAGTTGTAATTGAATTCTAAGTATAATTTTTCAGGTTTCAGTCAATCAGTTGTTTAGAAAGATATAGAAACCATTTTATTATTGCAGCAACTGTGAAGTTTGACAATTCTTTTGGTCATCTTACAGTAGCCAGATTACAATGTGGTAGCTGAATCAAGCAGCTATAATTCATGGAAGGTAGGATCTGATCAGAGTGAAATGTGACTGACATACCACTTTGTAGTTACATGGAAGGATAAAGTGTATGCAAAATATTTGGAATATGTATAAGCCAGTTTTTCAATTAATAAAAAAATGTGGTTTTGCTCTCTGATAATTACCCCAATTTGAAAAAAAAAAAAAAAATCTTTTAACCTCTGGCAAAAGTCCTTTGCTGATTTTCTTTCTTTTTCAGTCCCTTTATTCCATATGTTTTTATCACTTTCATATATTTTTTGAATTACTCTTTTTTTTTCAGTAAATGTTTCCATACTTTCAGCTAGGTCCTCTGTGGCTCCTCTTCCTCTATTCCCTTTGCCTCTTGCCTTCCACTGTTACTGCTGAAATCCATGCTTTGCAGACAGCAGTCTGCATTGTTAAGGTTCTCTGTAGCACTTGTCCTCAATCTTTTTTTAATGAAACAACTTCTTCCAAAATGCCTTTTTTAAAACCAAGATTCAAGTCATAGTGGTAAAAGTGAAGCCAAGGGACATGGGGTCAAGAAAAGGGCTAACAGAGTTTTAAGTTATTTTCTGCAGTGTTAAGAGAAGGATTGGTGCTTTAAAGAAGAGTATATATAATCACAGACATTTGCTTGTGGCTGCGGGAGATATGAAAGTTAAAACTGAGGTTGACAGGAAAAGGAAAGTATGATGCTGCCTGCAGTGGGTAAGTGCAAGTATTTTTCTTCACAGAAGTTGGAGATACTGCTCTGAAAGCTTATCTGATAATGGCTACTGTCAGCTGCAAACTATCAATTTACAAGGACCTCTTATCTGGTCTAAGGCAATTCTTAACATTCAGGTTTCTGAGCACTTTGTTCTTTGTGTTGCCATTTCTTAGGTGCCAGAGTATGAATTATCTGATTATGGAATTTAAGAAGTGATGAGACTGGGGAGGCAGAGAAGGCTGAATCCAGATGGAGTAAATTGTGTATTATATACTATAAATCTGATCAGATTTATTGAAGGCCCACTCAGCAAAATCAATGACAAATTCTGAAAATTTTCATATGTTTTTAATCTATAAATGCCATTGCTAATTTGTACTAAAATTCCTACTCTCCAAGGATGTAATTATTTCTCCAAACCTCTCATGTATTCTTTATTTCAAATGTTTGATTCATTAAGTGATTTTCTAAATTTGTAAACTGATACCTGTTTATTTATCTTAGCCTGATCTGCCAGCAAATTGTGAGTTTCTTCTGCTTACTTACCTTTTTCTCATGGTCTTCCTGTAGCAGTACCCTCAGGATCCTTAATGAAACTGCAGCAACTTAGCTCTGACTCAGGAAAAAAATCCTGTTTTGGGGTCATTTTGATTGTTTGCTTAAATTGTACCTTAAAATAGCAACACACTTTTACATCTGTCGAGATTTTCTCAGTAATTACAGAACAAAACAAAACAAACTAAAAAAGCCCATATTTTCTGATCCACCAAGAAATTCCATCAAATTTTAAGATCTACTTGGAGAAAATAACAAATATATATTTTAAGTGGACAACAGAAAATATTTTGTCCTTGTTCTCTTTATTAGTTGCTAATTTTATTGAGGAGAATAACTGATCTTACAATAGTGGATTGTTTAAGTACTTTCATTTTCTTGACTGTGTGTGTGCCAGTAAATGAAGTGGGCAAGAGACGACTCTCTGACTGGATGGTAAAGCACAGCTTAAATCTCTGCAGTTGGTTTTACCACCCAAAATGGAGTGGTCACATCTAAACTGCCTGTTGGAAATGAGCCTTATCCCAGGGTGACTCTCAAGCCTTGCTCTGGACTCTGGACTGTTGTTCTTCTAGATGACCCAAGCTACATCTGTGTCAGAGAGTGTGCTAGAGATGTAAAAGCAGGGATAGCTGTGTTACAGAGTTTGAGCCCTGGTTAAGTTATTGCTGTAGATGTGGATTCTATGGCACACAGAGCTTTTTTGCAAATAACCATCTTCCTCCTTTTTCAGTACTTTTTTATCCTTCCAAACCAGTGCAGCAGTGATATGAAAGCAATTCCTTATAGTATTAATTGTCTAAGTCCTGTTTCAGAACACTGTAATTACAAATTAATGTTATGGAAGCCATAAGAAGATTTAATGCAGTTCATTTGAAAGGCTATCCTTGTTTTCTTAAAAATGAATGTATCTGTCATTGATCTGACAGTACAAAGATGTATTACAGCCTAAGGGATACCTTCTCACAGTACCCTTTTGTGCATGCTTCTCAGATATGGATTGCAAATGTGGAACCTGAGCACTGTTTGTCTGGCTGGTGTGCAGTATTGTCATGAGGAAAATTCCTACTGGGCTGCAGAAAAGTACTTGTACAGTGATATGTTTATTTTTTCCAATACAGTAGTATTGCTGAGGTAGGAATAAATTTCTTAGGTCTATGTCCATATGTCTGAGGGCCAAAAACAGTGTTTAATAGAATTGTTCTCTGAACAGAATGTGTAATCTAGGTAGATAATGTCTTACTTTGCTGTTTCTGAACCTTAGTACACTTTTTCAAAACCATTAGATGGGTTGAGAACTTATGTACAGCTGTAGCCAATTGCTTTAACCCTGCTTTTTAGAGTGTGTGTTCACCCAGAAATCCAAAATCATAAATACAGGATGAGTGAGAACTAAACCAAAAGAAGATTACATAGTAATCGATGTGAACAAAGGGTTGGAAGGAACCTTGAGTCTGTCAAATTCAATTGGTAACTCCAAGCAAGGCCAGCTTCAAAGCTACATCGGGTTGTTCAGGGTCTTATCCTGTCAACTTTCCACATTCTTCAAGAACTGCTGTTCCACAACATTGCTGATCCATCTGCTGTAAGGCTCTCCAGATGTAAGTCGGACCCTGGAATAACTCAGAGTTATTTAGATACTAATATACATCTTTGTATATTTGCCAAGGAAGGCAAATTCTGTCTTTAAAGGTCCTCTAATGGACTAAGTACGAGATTGAGGNTAATCGATGTGAACAAAGGGTTGGAAGGAACCTTGAGTCTGTCAAATTCAATTGGTAACTCCAAGCAAGGCCAGCTTCAAAGCTACATCGGGTTGTTCAGGGTCTTATCCTGTCAACTTTCCACATTCTTCAAGAACTGCTGTTCCACAACATTGCTGATCCATCTGCTGTAAGGCTCTCCAGATGTAAGACGGACCCTGGAATAACTCACAGTTATTTAGATACTAATATACATCTTTGTATATTTGCCAAGGAAGGCAAATTCTGTCTTTAAAGGTCCTCTAATGGACTAAGTATGAGATTGAGGCACTCAAGTATCCAAAAAAAAAAAAAATAGTTGTGATACACTTTGTTTTTAACTGAAGAAAATAAACATTTTCATAGGGAAAAAAAATTTCATTATGATACACTTAAAACATAGGGAATAATATTCATACCTATGAATATTTAAGATTTTTTTTAAGAGAAAGTATAAGAAAAAAACATGCCACTTTTTTTTTTCCTCCTTAATATGGTCTTAATATCAAATAGTGATAATGTATAAAAACAAAGCTATATTTTTATAAAGCATTCTACACTACCTTCTAGACTCAGGCAATATGACTCATGCTAGCAGTTGCTCTATAAACAGGCTGAAGTAAAATTATGAGAAAAGTATCGCCTACTTTATTTTTTAGATACGGTCAAAAGAACATTGAACAATTTACCCTTGTAATAAAATTTCAGTAATATTAAGGTATAAAGTGTAACTGAGTATCTTTTCTTGATTTACACTTTATATGAAAATTTCTATGCCAGGTGCATCATATTGTTACATTTTCAAAAAGTTTATTGTGTGTTGAATACATTTGGGCACTTGGTATTTCTGTAGAATATTCAATGTTATTTTTAATGGTTTTGTGTCATATATGCATATGCATCTGCAATATATATAATACTTATATTCATATATATGTGTCAATGTTACTGAAGGCAAGTTCAGAATGTCAAAGGGGGTTTTGGGGGTTTTGGGGGTTTTTTCTCCTACTTAGAGCAGAAAGTTGCAAGTCCATTTGTGATCCACTTTGCTTTCTTTGGGAAGTAATGTGCACAATTTTAGGCTAGACCTGCAGAATAAATCTATTGTAAAAGGATTCATGCTGTCCTTCATATTTCTTTTGTATGATGAATTGTAACTAGTGGTTCATGAAACTGATTACTTTAAAAAAAAATCAGAACTTCCTTAGAGATTGACCATAAGTGAAAGCTGAGGAAAAATTGTGTTGGAAGTAGTACTGCTCCGTGTCTTTAATTAGAATGAAACATGAAAGTTCTATTATAGTTTGTCCAAAGCATAAAAAAAACTTGGGAAAAAATTTACTTTGCAGAAGGTCAAGAAATAAGCACTACAGTAAGTGCCAAGAAGCACACTGAAGAAATAGCCATGTTTAAAAGTGCTAAAATGCTGACCTTCAGAAAGAATAGTGGCAGACAGTGCTTTTATTTAAAACAAAAGGCTTTATCTTTTTATGAATCAGGTGCATTATCATAATCAGCATCAGTTAGCAGCCTTCACTGACAAATATTGCTTTTGACATTTCTAGACTTAGCCTAGTTTCAACACATAAAGAAAAGACCTTGCCCTTCTCTGCCTTTGGAAGAACAAAATACCAAAGAAAGAGTATATCTGATAAGTTATTTAATAAACAAATGGATTACCTTTAAATGTAGTTCCTCTTAAAGTAGTTTTGTTTTTGTATTTTTGTATTGTTTTATTATCATTTGGTGTTGTAACCACTGCTGTTCTGTCCTGGGTTTGTCTGGGATAGAGTTAATTTCTTTTCAGTAGCTTGTACAGTGCTGTGTTTTGGATTCAGTATGAGAATAGTGCTGATAACACACTGGTGTTTTGGTTNTTGCTACTAAGTAGTGTTTATCCTAAGTCAAGGATAATTTTTTTTCTGTCTCATGCTCTGCTAGTGAGTAGATTAAAAAATCATCTCCATCAGGGAGAAAAGCCAAAACAGGTGACCCTAACTGGCTAAAGAGAGATTCCACACCACAGAACATCATGCNCACAATTATTTACTTTTATTAGTTTTACTTTTGTTTCAATTATTTAACTGTTCTTATCCCACCTAAAAGTTTTACTTTTGATTCTTCTCCCCATTCCACTGGGATAGGGGAGGTGAGTGAACAGTTGTATGGTTCACAGTTGCTGTCTGGGGTTAAGTTGTGACAGTTTTTATCATTTGGTGTTATAACTACAGCGATCCACACCAATGTTCTGTGTAAAGAGAAGGTCTGTCTGTACAGTTCTGTAAACAGAGGTCACTCAAACTTAGCTAATGGGCTTTAGGATACAATTTTTCTCTGCACTGCAGTTCAGGTGTGTTTCAACAAGCTATAGAAATAGATATATTTGCATATATATCTGGATACTGGACACTTATTTTGAACACATGCAATATGCATTATATTAAACAAGCTATATAAATAGACATATCTTTATTATTATTGAAAAGTTATTGTTTTCAGTCAGCTTGAACTCCCAGTCAAGGCAAATCCGTAGTCCTTAATCCTGTCACCATATCTCTGCTTGCACTCAAAGATGTGAGCAACCTCATTCAAGTGCCAAGTGTGCAGGGCCACAGGTCCATGGGTCCATGTTTTTGTGTTTTCCAAGTTGAGATGCAGTTGCAGTGGAAGATTATTTCAAGGATATATATAATTTATTTTAAGAATACACTGATATTACTTCTGTGAATCTAATTACTTTAAGTGAAACATTAATAAAACAAAGTCAATTATAGGACATCTTTAACTTATTGTCTTGGGTCCCAAGAATTTATATTTACTTTGCTCTGGAACCATAAATGACTAATTTCTGATAAGAAAAATTAATTTCAGAAAAGAAGAAAAATGACAATCCAAATAGAAAGGTTTACCTTCTTAACCCCTTAATTTGACATATAATTACAACAAAATTAAAGACATTTTAGAGCATGACAGCTTTCTAATGCTTATATCCTAACATGAAGCAGAATCTGGCAATGGTGGCTGTTCCTACATACTTCTCCTGGGTTTAATCTTTCATGACATATCTGGAACGAGATATCTGCTTTTCCGATTTTCAGGTTGGAACACTTCAAATTAATCTGATTGAGATTTTTTTATGTGATGGTCTATATTGCTGTCTGTCCCACTTCAATGGAAAGATACTTAAGCTACTAAAATTACAAACCTGAACATGTTGGAAACTGCAGGGTAGAAAGTCCAGGTTGTCACTCCCTGCCTGTAACCACAAGCCTGGTGGAGATAAGGAGAAAACTGCTGGCCATGTTGTGCATTAGAGAACTTCCATGGGAACCATTGTATTGGAGACTTGTTTGGCTTGTGAAGCACCTTTTAAGAACAAGAATCTTTCTGCAACTGCCAAATCCCATAAAGGATTCTCAGGAAAGCAGAAGCATGGGAATCTCATAGCACTGGGAAGAAAGAACATGGCAATATTTGTACGTCTCAAGGAAGGAATCGACAGAATTCAGTCAAAAGCAGATAACTCTGTTCCTAATGAAAATAGATGGAGCAAGAAGGCCTTGTCTTCCTCTGCCTCCTAAAAGCTACACAGTGAAGATTCTATGATGAATAAAAATGCAAAAAAAGAGGTTTTTAATATCCCTCTCAAAAAACCATATAAGGAAATCTCCATTTGCTGTCAGCTCTCAGATTTGTAGCAGTTCAGCATGAAGCACTTTCTTTAAAGTATCTGTGTAACCCTTTAGATATTATTACTACAGAAGGGACCTGCTGTTCTACTATTTACCTTTCTTTAGGAATGCCTCCACATTGTCTCTGTACTTGAACACATTGCCTACTGTGCTAATTCTTGAAGAGGATTTTACTTAAAAATTAATAAATGTGCTTCTTTATTACTCACCCAAACTGTGTTCAAGAAATTGAAAATTGGAATAAAATTAATGTCTATAGTAGGACCAAAGTTGATGTCATTGTATGAGAGTAACCTATAGATTTGTCTGCCCAGCAACAGAAGACCTTCCTCAATTACTGTGTATTTATTACCATGCACATACACTATGCACTCTGTTTACATGAGCCATCACTCCACAACATATCTTGGCCACATTTAAAAATATGTATTTTTTATCTGTGTACATTTACGTATCTATTTGTGCATGAAAGTGTGAGTCCAGATATAGCATCTAAAGCAACGTAAAATGCAACAAAATACCTGCTTTGGAAACTGCATCAGTTTTATGTCTCAACCATGTAACCATTTGCTTATGGCTGATGTTAAGTATCTTGGTAAAACATTTGTTCTTTGTCAGTAATTTATAAAACCGATGTTTTGTAGATCTAACCTCAGCAACAGTCATGGTTGTCCTATGCTGAATGCCAAAGACTAGAACAAGTGCCAGGAATCAAAGTTTTCCCACTAGGAAACCTTCAGCAGTCAGGATGCTTATCCGTAGGGTACTGATGTGAAGTCGTATCAGCCAAACTCAGCTTCTAATATTACTGTTTTTTACATGTTTTCAGTTTCATAGTATTTGTAGTCATTTTACTATGACTTCACTCAGGGTGCTGATGCTACATTAAATGGAAGAAAAGAGGACATTTTCCTAACTGGACAGCAGCTAGAGATGGTCCACATTTTAGGGAAAGATTGTAATCAACAGTAAAAGGAAACAGAATGGAACTATAGACAATAATTTTTATTTGCTCCATTTTGTTTAATTTGTGCCATCTTCCTTTAAAACACAGGTATAATTATTTTATAGGAATGTGAAAATAAGTAATTAATTTGTTTTAATCATCTAATTTACTCTTTGTAAAATTGTTGTTACTGTACTCTATGAGATGTTTGTAAATTTCAGCCATGTCCCTGGTGCATAGGTAGGGGTGTGCTGATGGAGCTTCTTTCTCTTCTCTAGAGGAATCATTGATACGAATTTCCACCAGAGAAATCTGCTAGTTCAAGCAGGTCATATTTTTGAGGAATGCACCACATCAGTTTGCATTCCAGAACTCCATATTTTCTATACAAGTATCTTCTCATAATGTATTAATTCAATACAGTCATCCTAAAGATGCAGGAAACATAAAATGCATTTTACTTAGAGAAGGCTACAGAGATCAAGAAGTGCAAAAATGATTTTTCTGTCCAGAAATTATTTATTACTCGTCCTTTGTGACCAGATATTCAGATGATAATAAGATATGGCAACATCAGATTCCCAGCGTAAGGGAGAACTGCACCTAGCAGAAGCCAGCTGGTTTTCAGGGAAGATCTGCATTTGGCAGATGCTAGAACTGCATTTGCCCAGAATACACAAGTTCCTATTCCTTAATGGTGAAAGCAGTATAATCATATTTAGGAATAAACAGACTGACCTGTCAATGAATGGAAACTCATGTATGGAAGGTGGAACATGGAAGAAAATATTGAAGAAGGAGGAATATGTGATTTTCTGTGATAATGCTGCAGGGGTCTGAAATCTGAACCCTTCTAAATCCTTTCAGATACAGTTTGGGGAGGGATGGTAAGAGTAATTCAATTTTACTTTTAAATTATTGTAATTTCTGTCAGTAATTATGTTCATCTGGCAAACTGAACAGCTAGAAACAGGGAGAACAATAAACAGAAATGACTAGCAGCATCTTTCTGAAAGAGAAGTTCTGAGAAACTGAGAAAATATGTATGTGGTTTTCTGGCTGTATTTATTTTCTGTGAGCTTGTACTCTCTGAAATAGTCTGGACATCAGCAAACCATTCAGAAGGTAGTTCAGATATTTTACTTAGAAAATGAATGATGATTTCATGCTACCCCTACAGTGCAAAACCCGCCTAACGTGTCCATTAGACCAGCTGTTCCATGTCACTTCTTGTCACTTTGTCTGACAGGGATGGTCCATTATACACTATTTCAGTTCAAACCATTCTTATCTAGCAACAGAATTTAGAGGGATAAAATAATAAAAGGAAGGAATTTTTGTGACTTTGTGCAAGAAAGGACAAGTATTTCTGTCTTCAGAAATTTAAAGTTTGATAGAAAGATTGGGTCCCTATCTATCAGGTTTGTACCCAACTCCCAGACAGTCTTGAACCCAGAGCAGCTTATTTTTCAAGATTAGAAAAGCTTCCCAATTGAGGTATCGGGGAATATGCTTGAATCCCAAGAGCCATTTGGAGAAGTATTAAATGTTGCAAGACTCTGGGAGCATGACTTAAAGAGATATTGGATTTGGCAGTGAAGTTTGACAAACGTATTCATGGTTCTGCATTACATCTTGCCCCAATCTTCTTTTTGAGCTCCAGTGATTAAAGTTTCCTCTTCCACATTTGTACCATTCCTTCTGGAGCTGTGCCACAACCTGCATCGCTAGAATGATACTACAATCAACTTATTTTGGGGAGAAATAAATCTTTACAGTAGCTTTTGTCCAATTACACTTTTCTTTTTCCCTTAAGAAGTAGGCAAGAGATTGGGAAAGACGTGACTGTGTCTCTGGGGTTAATTTGTAATTTATGCTGTCTGGAGAGGTCTCTGTATATTTGAGTGATGCTATATTCTGCACAGGCCTGACAATTCTTTTCGTGTAATGTCATCATGTGAAATACAAAGGAAATGAGAATTGAAGTTGCAATTTACCACTGTGAAGAGTCCTGCTCGTTGTGATAAAGTATTTACTATGAGAGATGATAAAGACATATCTTTGCTTCTACATTCTGTTAAGACACATTGCAGGGATTTCTTAGGTAGAATTTAACAGATTCTATATTCAATTTCCAATACATTTTTTTCCCCAAGTGAACATTCCTCCCTTTCCTTCCTCATTGAAAGTCTAGGATGTTCTAAAAAAGTTCTATACAAGTAAACAGAGAAATAAATAAATTTGTACATCTATGATGAGTATGAAATCTTTATCCACAACATCTCTTTGATGCCACACCAGGAGACTCATGTGATTTGGTCAGGAAAATATAGTGTATAGGCCAGAGAAAATTTTGTTAATTAACCTATGAGTGTCATTTCATGTATTTTTGGTATTTTCTATTTCCTTAGGGAAAAAAATAGTTCAATATTCCCTTATGCTCTCCAGCAAAATCCCCTCTGACAACCCAATCCAGTAATTGTACCTTATTTGCTAATGGAGTTGCAAGAACCAATATGGTACAAGATTCTGCTCACATTTATGGCTTTGGAAATAGAGAGGTAGCAGCAAGAGGGTGAACAAGAAAGAATTTATGACATCTTTGTCATAAGTAAATGGTTATAACTTTGCAATACTGAGACTGTATCCATCTTTTGTAGTACAAATTACCTATATTAAGAGGAGAGCCAAAGAAAGGCAGAGAAGCATAGTTCTATCCAATTTATCAGCTGAGGTACTCAATTACTGCGTACACGAAAAAAGAAAGGTACAGATCCGTCAGCTTTCATTACTGCCTTTTTGTCTGATTGGGCAGAGCAACCTGAACTCTAACTTTTGTATTTCACTTTTTACATTTTAACACTGTCATCCAATTGGGGAAAAGTGTGACTGGACTATAAACTGGGAGCTGGCAGGCTTAAAAAGTGAGAGACGCTTGCCTTGACTTGTATAAAACCAAGGGAGGGTAGAAATGCTGAAGAACTAAGCACGAACTGTTTTAGAAATCAAAATGATCAGCTGCAGTTTGCATGTGGCACAGTCATACAGCATATTGCATGTGTACAAAATAAGTATCCAGTATCCAGACTCAATTCAGAATGACAACAACATACTTACTATCTTTTTGTTCTCTTTACCTATAGTTTGTAGCAAGCAATTCAAATTAAAATCCTGTTCTGAAAGTGGCTGAACTTTTTTCCCAAAGTAGATGTCAAAAGACAGTGAAACTTAGAGGTTAAAAACATTTACTGAATGTAAATGTAGTTATCCTAAGGACATATCAGTATTCCAATAATTTAAGTGATGCTTTCATTAGACTTCTTTCTACTGAGAACAATTAAATTCATAGAGGAAGAATATGCTAAACATAAGTAGCCATTAGCAAAACTAGAGGAGGTGATAACATCAGGTAGCTGAGTAGTTAATCAGAAAAATATCACATTGTAGGTTTTAGATGGATTAGGAGAAAACAATACCAGAGAAAAATGTGAATTCCTAAGTCATAAAGTTATAAAACCAATAGAATGTGTATTTGTGTGATCCTAGAAAAGGAATATGCACAGAATGAGAAGTCCATCTGAAAACAATAGTTGTTTGTAGTGTATCCACATGATATAGTTTATTCATTTTGCCATCATCCTCTAATTTTATGAGGATTTTATCTCTTTCCTTAAAATGAAAAGATGCTACAGTCTGAGAAGTCTTTAAACTTGTGATTACATGTCAAATTAAGGGGTGAGAAGGTAAGCCTTTCTACTTTGGATGGGCTCTTTTCTACTTTTCTGAAATGAATTTTTCATATCAGAAGTTACTCATTCATGTGTCCAGGGCAAAGCAAATGTAAATGCCTTGGAGATAAAACAAAGAGTTAAATATGCCCCTATAAAAATCACTCCATGTTATGAGATCTTATTATAAAGTATGGTAATAACCTACCTTTCATGTGTGATGTTGAAGATATTATAGTGACACTACTATAGAATAGGAAATGTTTATGTTTAGCTGAAGCATAATGTTCTTTCCCCATAGCAGAAGAAAAAAAAAAATCTTCACTACACAGACTTTTACAGAAGCAGAGAGATTTGCACAGTTCACACATTCAATATATTTCCTGCATAAATTACTTGAATTTTAACTGATTGTTTTCAATTCTTAAACAATTTCTAGAGCTAATCAACATGAGATGTTCTTTTGAAATATCAGGCAGAGCTGAAGTGTTTGGGTCTGGATTTACCTAAACAGGAAATTGCCTCTATCCATTTTGAAGTGGAATTTGTCATCTATTTTTCATCAAGGCCTTCTCATTTCTATTTTGCTGATAGTATTCCTCTGGAAGGGCTGGAAAGTGGT
>VZTB01018168.1:5177-21501 GCA_013397245.1 Thryothorus ludovicianus
GTCCAGATTTGGGGGATTCCATGGAGATTTTGAGTCTGAGCCCACGTTCCCGCAGATTTGGGGGATTCCACAGAGATTTTGAGTCTTAGCATGAGTTCCTGCAGGTTTGGGGGATTCGTTCCATGGAGATTTTTGTGTGTTTGCTCCCTCCCAAGCGCTGGCGTGGGGCGCACGGGCACCTTCATCGTCATCGATGCCATCATGGACATGATGCACGCCGAGCAGAAGGTGGACGTGTTCGAGTTCGTCTCCAGGATCCGCAACCAGCGGCCCCAGATGGTTCAGACTGATGTGAGTGCACTTGAACACCCGAAATCCCAACTTTTCCTGGGCAGAGAAGGAAATGGTGCTGTGCTCCCCTTGTGCAGCCCAGTGTGTCTCTGCTGTTGGACTGGAGAGGGCTTGGAGCAATCTGGGATTAAAGGGAGGTGTCCCTGCTCATGGATGAGTTTTAAAGTCCCTTCCAACATAAATAATTCTGGGATTCTCTAATTCAAAAATGCAAAAAGCCCAGTGAAGGATGCGGGGTGGGGGAAGAAGGTAAAGGTGGAGAAGACCACTGTAAAACACTGAATTTCTCAGAGCCATTTCCAGGTTTTGCCATGCACATGGGAGTGGAATGTCAGAGAATATGAGTAGAAATGCGAACCAAACAGGAAAACCCTGGTTTATTGCTATTTTATTGGGAGATTGTCACTAAACAGTGACAAGACAAGGAGCAGTGGTTTTGGACTGCCAGAGGTCAGGGTTGGATGGGATATTGGGCAGGAATTGTTCCCTGGGAGGAGGGGGAGTGGCTGGGATGGAATTCCCAGAGAAGCCCCTGGATCCCTGGCAGTGCTCAAGGACATTGGGGCTGGAGCATCCTGGGACAGTGGGAGGTGTCCTGCCCATGGCAGGGGTGGAACTGGGTGGGCTTGAAGGCCCCTTCCCATCCTGTAATTTCTAAATCAGTCCCAGAATTCCTCATTTCCCTCCTTCCCCCTCCTCTCTGTCCCTTCCAGATGCAATATTCCTTCATTTACCAAGCCTTACTCGAGTACTACCTCTATGGTGACACAGAGCTGGATGTGTCATCCCTGGAAAAACACCTCCAGACTTCCCACAACGCAGCACCAAACCTGGTCAAAATAGGGCTGGAAGAGGAATTCAAAGTAAGCGTGGAAATCTTTCCCGTGGGATTTGCAAGATTTAAGCCAAGAGGATGAAAGTGTAACCTCAAAGGGGCATAAAAAGGATGAGGTTGTTTTATTTGGTGGTTGTTGTGAATGGGGCCTTGCTGAACATCCTGTTCCCTAAATTCAGATTCCAATCTCATTCCCTCACTCAGAGCTGTGTCACTCTGTGGCCTTTCCCTAAATGGTTTTTGTTTGTTTATAAAAGAAAAGTGGAGTGATTCTCTGGTGCAGGTTGCCAGATCAGATAATGCTGGAAGAGGAAACTGGGTTAGGTGCTCCCAATCTGCATCCCAGGGGGATTGTGAGCTCTGAGGGGACTGACAGCAGGGAGAGCTGCAGGGAATTTACAGGGTGGTGCTGAATGTCCAGACTGTCAGGAGAAAAGCCACAAAAAAAACCCCAAAAACCTCATTTTTTATTAGTGGAGAAATCCCAGATGAAGAAAACCACACTGTTTGTGTGTGCTCATTGTTAAAATTACTTTAGAGGGAATACTTAGAATTGTTTTTAGGATTTTCCTTATGGTAAAGTATTTATTTTCTATATAGGGTTAAAGTATTAATTGACAGTTGGGTGTTAACTGAAGTTCTCTCTTTGCTTTAAAGAATTCATTTAACCAGAAATTTGGAACTGGATATAGAAAATGATGTAACAATAAGTCTGATGATAGAGCAACAAGTTCCAAAATCAACAGTATTGAGAGAAGGAAGATTAGAGGAGATATTGGGAAGGAATTTTTGGCTGCGAGGTTGGGGAGGCCCTGGCACAGGGTGCCCAGAGAAGGATCCCTGGCAGTGCCCAAGGCCAGGCTGGAGCACCTGGGACAGTGGGAGGTGTCCCTGCCCATGGCAGGGGTGGCACTGGGTGGGATTTAAAATCCCTTCTGACCCAAACCATTCTGGGATTCTGTGACTGTTATTCCTTCCTAATTTTTATAGCCAGGACAATGAAGGGCTTCAGGCTGCCTGTGCTTGTGCACTGATCTTGGATGTGAGTGCACTAAAATCACCCAAAATCCCAAATTTCCTGGGCAGAGAAGGAAATGCTGCTGTGCTCCCTCTCTTGTGCAGCCCAGTGTGTCCCGTGCTGTTGGACAACTGGAAAAGTCCCAGTTGGAGAGGGCTTGGAGCAGTCTGGGATTAAAGGGAGGTGTCTGTGCCATGGCAGGGGTGGGGTGGGTGTGACAGTGACCCAGTGACACCCCTGGAGAGCCCTGGGGGTGCCCCACTCGTGTCCCTGCGTGCTCAGGCTCCCTCCCGTGTGCTCTCTGCAGAAGCTGACCAACGTGAGGATCATGAAGGAGAACATGAGGACTGGCAACCTCCCAGCCAACATGAAGAAAGCCAGAGTGATCCAGATCATCCCCTGTAAGAGCCCCACGCCCCATCTCCAGGGAAAGCCCTAAATCCCCCTGGAATCACACCCTGCTCCTGGCTGCTGGCAGAGCCCAGCGCAGAGCACAGCTCCCCTCACGAGCTGTCACCTGTAAAAAATCCCCTGAATTGGGTTTGCTAAATCACCAGAAAATCTGTTACAATCAGGGATTTTGAATTAAATTTTGAATTAAATGTGAGTTAAATATCTCAGCAGTTTCACCTTTTAAAGCACCCCCCTTTCTGTGTCAGTCCATGCACGGTCTGAGCAGCACTGTCATGTTTGCACCTGGAAATGAACATTCCAGAGAAAAAATTTGCTGGGGTTTGTTCTTCCGTGTGCAGTTGGCAAAAGTAAGACTGGACTCGATAAATTAAGACTGAGGTGTTTTTTTTACTGGATTCAAAACTAAGTGCAGACTTTTTTTTCCAGATGATTTTAACAGAGTGATTCTGTCCATGAAAAGAGGGCAGGAGTACACAGACTACATCAATGCTTCCTTCATAGATGTAAGTTTAAAACACTTTCTTTTCAAATGTATTTCCTTTTCAAATCAGAGATTTTGCTGCTGCTCATAGGTCTTTTTAAAGAGGCACAATCAGCTTGGATTGCAGAGAACCTGAGCTTTGTTTATGGGAGTTTCCAAATTTCTTATCTGGTGTTTTTAATTTCAGTTTCGATGGTTGTGCAATTTAAAGCTTGTTGTTAGGTTTATAAACTTTTGTTAAATTCTGACCAAACAAACCAGCTGCACAATCAACATTCAGTGATTCCATGTGGGTCAGGTTAACAGGTGTAAATATTTGCTTTTCTGAGAAACACAAAAGTCAGTGTTGAGCACAAGGAGAAGCTGTCACAGTTTGGCAGCCAGGCTTTACTCGGGCAGAGCTGGATGAATTCCAAGATTTCTGCCAGCTTCCTGTTGGACATGGGATTGTGTTTTTGTTCAAATATGAGAATGAATTATGTCCTTAAGAAGTAAAGGCACGTCAGTGTCTGAGGGCTGTGGGCTCCAGACAGATCACACCTGCATGGAAACCAGGAAAGGCTGGGTGTGGCCCTTGGTGCTGGGTCTCAGCTTGGACTTGACCTCAGGGATCTTTTCCATCCTCATTGATTCCGTGAAATAAAACTGGGCCTCAGAATGAGGTAGAGGTTAATTCTAGAGGAAAGCTGGGAGCTGCTGCTGCCATCATCTCGTGAAATCAGCTCCTGCAGGATCTCAGCCCTCAGCCGTGACTGGGAACGTTCACCTGAGAGTTGTGGGGCAGATTTTAGAATCACAGAATGGCTGAGGTTGAAAAAGCTCTCTCAGATCACGGAGTTCAACCATCCCCCAGCACTGCCAGGGCCACCAGTGCCCCGTGTCCCCAAGTGCCACCTTCACGTGGATTCTAAATCCCTCCAGGGGCTGCCACGTCACTGCCCTGGGCTCTGACAATTTCTGTGGGGGAATTTCTGCTCAAATCCAACTTCAGCCTTCCCTGGAGCAGCCTGGGGCCGTTCCCCCTCGTTCCCTGGGGAGAAGCCTCCATTGGAGCTGGGCTGTCCCCATGGCCAGCAGCTCTGTCCCCATGGCCAGCAGCCTTGTCCCTGTGTGCCAGCAGCCCTGTCCCCATGGCCAGCAGCCCTGTGAGACAGCAGCTCTGTCCCTGTGTGCCAGCAGCCCTGTCCCCATGGCCAGCAGCCCTGTCCCTGTGTGCCAGCAGCCCTGTCCCTGTGTGCCAGCAGCCCTGTCCCTGTGCCCAGCAGCCCTGTCCCCGTGCCCAGCAGCCCTGTCCCCGTGCCAGCAGCCCTGTCCCTGTGTGCCAGCAGCCCTGTCCCCGTGCCCTGCAGCCCTGTCCCTGTCCCCCCCGGGTGACCCCGCTCTCTTCCCACAGGGGTATCGCCAGAAGGATTATTTCATTGCCACCCAGGGCCCCCTCCCTCACACGGTGGAGGATTTCTGGAGGATGGTGTGGGAGTGGAAGTGCCACACCATCGTGATGCTCACCGAGGTGCAGGAGAGGGAGCAGGTACGTGCTGCCCTTCCCCTTCCCGCCTGAAAACCACTGCAGAATTTATTTTTTTAGATTTTTTTTTTTTTTTTTCCCTAAGAAGAGCAGTTGCTTAACTCTTTAGTGTAGAGGAAGCGCTGCTGCTTTTTCTGGAATTGTCAGGAAACACCAAAAAAATGCAGAATACTGTGATTTTTTTTTTTTAAGCTTCCAGTTTGCATCATGAGATGCCTGACATAAGACAGAGTTTTGGGATTTGGGAACCAACTTCTGTGTAAACTTTTTAAATAGTAAAAGCTCCCATTGCTCATTCGGAGCCGGTCCTAATTTGATTTAAATATAAGAATTATTTCATTATTTGATTTGAATATAAGAATTATTTCATTATTTGATTTAAATATGAGAATTAATGTCATTAATTAATGAAAGAGTCCTGTGCTGCAGCTTGAAAATTCTGGGTTCAACAAAGGTGTGAAAAGCTTTCTCTTGGTGGTTTTGGGAGGTTTTTAACGCCATTGCCTTCCTTTCAGGAATTCCATTTATTATTCTAACCTGTTTTAAATCAATATTTGCTTTCTGGGCCTCCTGAACCCTTTTCATCATGATGGTTTCTAGTCAAGAAATATTTTATCATTGTATTCTTAGAGTTCAGAACACACTTACTATGCTGGATGTCACTTATACCAGAGATTCACGGCAATGTGGATAACTGAGAGAAATAAATCAAGGAATGTTTTCAATTCTCTGGATTCTGCAGGAAAAATGCTGCCAGTACTGGCCATCAGAGGGCTCTGTGACCCACGGAGAGATCACGGTGGAAATCAAGAGTGACAGCCTGATGGATGCCATCAGCGTGAGGGACTTCCTGGTTACATATAACCAGGTAATTCTTTAAAATTCCTGACTTTTTTTTTTTTTTCTTTTTTCCATCAGAAGGCATTTACAAATCTGGTTACGTATTTTAAGTTCTGGCATTTCTGTCTGGACTTTTATGTGGTTAATCAAAAGCTGGCATTAAGAGGAAGCTTGAAATGAAATATGAATTTATATGAAATTTTATGTTTCATATAAAAATGGGATGAAATAATTTTGTTTAAACTCCCTGAGAATTCTGATCTGTAAAACAGGTGGCTGCAAAATGGGGGTGGGTTTGTTTTTTTTTTAACTGTTTTGTTGTGGTTGTTATTCTTAGATTTTTCTGCCACTTCCAATGTAGGTATGAAAGAAAATTTGGTCCAAGATTTTTCACAGAATTCCAGACTGGTTTGGGTTGGAAGGGACATTAAAACTCATCTCACTCCACCCCCTGCCATGGGCAGGGACATTTCCCACTGTCCCAAGTTTTTCTAAGCCTTGTCCAACCTGGCCTGGGACACTCCCAGTGTATCCTAAGTCCTTCCCAGAGGAAACAGCTGTGCAAACCAAAGGAAAACTGTCGGGGAAAATTATTGGATGGGGGATTTAGAAGCAGACCTGCCAGGATAGAATCATGGAATATTACTGGAATAAGATCATCAAAGTCCTAAACGTGTTACGGGCCAGGCTGCAAATCCTCCCCTGCAGCAGCCCAGAATTGCTCTGGGCAGGAATTGTGTGTGCACTGGGGAGCAGCTCGGGGCTCAGTGCTGTTTCCCTGCTGGCAGAGCACCCAGGAGAAGCAGAGCAGGATGGTCAGGCAGTTCCACTTCCACGGGTGGCCGGAGATCGGGATCCCAGCCGAGGGGAAGGGCATGATCGACCTCATTGCAGCCGTGCAGAAGCAGCAGCAGCAGACAGGGAACCACCCCATCACTGTGCACTGCAGGTGAGCCCTCAGCCCCTCCTGAGCCCTTCACTGGCACTTTTTGTGTTTTTCACATTCTGGGCTGGTTTGTTGGGCAGTTTTAGGTTTCACATTCAGAGCTCCTGAGCTCTCTGCACAGAGCAGGGACACAAAACAATTCCTGCTCCAGCTCAGCCTCTGGAAAGGATCAGCTCTCTGCCCCTGGCATTCCTCTTTTCCCTTTTTTGTCCCAGTTCATGCCAAGCAAAGGTGTTTTCATTGCAGTGCTGGAGCAGGGAGGACGGGAACCTTCATAGCCCTGAGCAACATCCTGGAGAGGGTGAAGGCTGAGGGGCTCCTGGACGTGTTCCAAGCTGTGAAGAGCTTGAGGCTGCAGAGGCCACACATGGTGCAAACACTGGTATGGGGTTTAGCAGCTTTGGAAGGGAGTTCTGTGTGTGAATATTCCTGGGAGAGGAGAATAAAGGGGTTTTTTGCAGGTGGATATAAATGATGAGTGGTGGGTGTGTGTGTACGAGGCACAGTCAGGGTTTTACAGGGGCTTTAGAGCATTTCTGAAAATACAACTTGGTTAAATATTCTCTGCCTTTTAGGAACTTGAGGCAGTTAAACTGAACATATCTTGAGTGTTGTAGATGATAAAATCTATGAAGTAAATGAATTTCCAGCTATTTATCAATTATTCTTTCTTACCTTAAAATGTCTGGGCATAAATTGGAATCATGGAATGGTTTGGGTTGGAAGGGACCTTAAAGCTCATCCCATTCCCACCCCTGCCATGAGCAGGGACATCTCCCAATGTTCCAGATGCTCTAAACCCTGTCCAGCCTGGCCTTGGACACTCCCAGGGGTGTGGAAATCCTTGGAAATGTCTCTGACTTGTTTAAAACCTTTCAAGTTTTCCTTCAAGTCATCTACACCTGCTATTTAAAGCTTACTCCAGATGCTTTTCCCTATTGAGTAAACTTTAAAAACTTTTTGGAGACGTTTCTTAACTTGGAAATATACGAAAATATTGATATTTTTGATTTCCATAGCAGCTTCCATCCAGCAATCTGAAACCTCTTTGGAAACAATTTCTTCACACCCTTTTTCCTGGGAGATGTTTTCTGTGTCCCATGGATGGGAAGGAAAGGAATGGGATTATCCAAGGTCAGGCTGAGACAGGGAGGGATGGCTGCCCAGTGCCAGAGGGCAGGGCTGGGTGGGATTTTGGGCAGGAATTCCTGGCTGGGATGGAATTCCCAGAGCAGCTGTGGCTGCCCCTGGATCCCTGGCACAGGGAGGTGTCCCTGCCATGGCACTGGATGGGATCTGAGCTCCTTTCCAATCCTTGTCCTGGGAATTTAAGATTCCCTGGTTTTCCCTGGGCCGTGCTCAGGAGTTGCTGCTGTCAGCAGCTGGGTTTAAATCAAAAGCCAGGCCTAAGAACTGATTCTGTTTAAGAACTTCTGAAAAAGCTCAGGAAATAATTTGAAGCAACGAGCAACAATCAGCCTGACCAAAGAAAGAGGAACCACTGTTTTTATTGAAAATAATAAAGAGAAATCAGACCTCACCAGTCCTCAGCTACTGGTCCCAGTTAGGACATGAATTTATCACTGGGATGTGCAGAATTCACATTTTCTGAGTGGAGCCAAACCCCCATTTTGATCTCTTCTCCTTGTTTTCCAGGAACAGTATGAATTCTGCTACAGAGTGGTACAAGATTTCATCGACATCTTTTCAGATTATGCTAATTTCAAATGAGAATTCTGCCTTATTTTTTAATTTGTCTGTATAAATAGTTGTATATTATGTTAATTTATTCCATGTCACTCGGATTGTCGACTGAATTGTAAATACAAAGTTGTGCTGGCTCTAAAAGTTGCATTTGCTGTAAAAAGTTGTTTCTTAAATATAAATATCTTCTAAAGCAAAGTATAATGTTCCTATACTGTATAGCACTGTAAGATGGGATAGAAATCTTTATTCTAAATAACAAAAAATTAACTCTTGGGGTTTGTTTTTTTTTCCTTTGAATTTTGCCACTCATAAATATTTACCAACAATGTTATCTCCCAGTTCTTGAATTTTTTTGATGGGTGATTTACAGTTCATCCTGAAAAAAGTGAATTTTGGTGCACATATTTAAACATGTTTTGTTCACCATGAAAATAGAGATTTATTTTTCCAGGCTGTTTTAAAGAGCTTCCAGGTTTTGTTGGATTTTGAGTCTTACTGTCCATAGGGTAAAATCAGTAGAAATACAGATTTGAATTTTTGAATTAACAGAAAGTTTCAAAACCCTATTAATTTGTTTTTTTTTCCCCAAGTATTATTTAAATCGACTTAGGCAATAATGTGATTTTTAGAATATTTTACATATTTTAAAAGTATATTTTGCAGCACCTGAACTCGTCTACTTGAAGAGAAAGTAGAGAAGTTAAAAGCTTCTCTTCCCTATAAACACCTGCATAATTTCTCAGTTCTTTAAAATAAGAGATGAACTCTTATTCCTTGTTTGGACTCAGCAGGATAATTAAGAGGTAAAAATTGGGAAAACCATTTCATGGACACTGAATATTGTAGCAGAAGTTCCTCCAGGTTCTTACCCTCCCAGAAATGTTGTCCAGGAGGGGTTTAGGGTTGTGTACAGAGATATATTTTTACTGAAAGTACTACTGAGAATAGAACTGCTGACAGAAAATATAAATTTTTTTTATTACAGCCCTGACCAGGGGCTGGGAAATCCCCAGAATCACAGGGCACCCGAATGTTGGATAATTACCAAAATTTCTCTTTCCCACTCTTCCAAAAGCATCTCTGGCTTAATGAGCACAAAGGGGTGACTCTGTCATTAATTACAGGACGAAAATGCAACAGTTCTGTCTCGTCCAGCCGTGCATCATCCAAGCCTTATTTCAGCTTCCACTGAGCTTTCCCTGCTGCTCTTGCACTATTTTACCCCTGCACCTTGGAGGGGTGCAAGGGGGTGTCCCTGGCTCTGCTCCCGTTCCATCCTGCCTGGGAAAGGGTTGGGATGGGAATTCCTGAGCTCCCCGTTCCCGTGGCTGCCCTCCTGGATTTATTTGTGCAGTAAATTGTGCACCTCAAAACAGGGGGTGTTTAAAGGCCAAACCTGGCTCGTGAGTCTGAGAGGAGAAACACTCGAGCCACAGGGCTGGGTAAAGCTGAGGAAGGGCACGTTCCTGAAATTCCATCCAAATGGAGAGAGCCGGGATAAATTCAGCCTGGAAATGACACAGTGGGGACTCAGTCTGATTTGGAGCACAGGGAGAATCCCAGAGGTTGGAGAATAATGCAATGCAATTCCCACTTTCTGATCCTGATTTCAGGATCTTTCCAGCCATTTAGCCAGCGTTTGAGTAATAATTTGTCAGGTTTTTGGGTCCCTGAGGTAAAACCTTGGGGTGAGCTGTCCATGAGGTCAATCTTGGTGCAGGGAGGCTGCAAGAGGTTGGAAAATAGCACAATGGAATTCCCATTTTCTGATCCTGATTTCAGGATCTTTCCAGCCATTTAGCTAGCATTTTGATAATAATAATGATAATAATAATAATTTGTCTGTTGGGCAGATTTTGTGGGTCCCTGAGGTAAAAAGTGGGTTTCAGTTGCCTCATGAGGTCGATCTCAGTTCAAGGAGACTCTGAAAGGTTGGAGAATTAATTCCATTGAATTCCCACTTTCTGATCCTGATTCCAGGGTTTTTCCAAGCATTTAGCCAGCGTTTGAATAATAATTTGTCAGATTTTTGTGTCCCTGAGGTAAAACCTTGCAGTGAGTTGTCCATGAGGTCAATCTCAGTGCGGAGGGACTCCAAAAGGTTGGAGAATAATGCAAAGGAATTCTCATTTTCTGATCCTGATTTCAGGATCTTTCCAACCATTTAGAGGGCATTTGAATAATAATAATAATAATAATTTATCTGTTGGGCAGATTTGTGGGTCCCTGTGGTAAAAACTGGAGTTGTCTCATGAGGCCAGGGAGACTGAGAGGATGGAAAAGAAAGGAATTCCCACGTTATGATCCTGATGTCAGGATCTTTCTGACCATTTAGCACCTGAACAATAATAATTTGTGTGTTGGGCAGGTTTTGGGGTCCCTGGGGTAAACCTTGGGTCAGTCTCAGTGCAGCAGGGATGGGTGTGAGGGTGTGGGGGTCCCACAGCCCCCCAGGAGCTGCAGCACAACCCCACGGGGCTCCCCAAAGGCCTCCTTACAACCAGGAGTAGGATGGAGTTCAGCTGGAACAACAAATCCTGGGATTTTCCTTGACAACCAGCTTGAGATATGGAGGAGGAAAGAGAAATGCCTGAAATACAATTCCCAGCTCACAGCTGTAGCTCCACAGAGGTTTCTGTGGAATTTTTTGTGGAAAATTCGTTGGGTGCGCTCAGGGGCTGGAGCTCTGGGCGACGTCCCGGTGGGTTGGGATTTTCCTTTGGATCTCCCTCCGTTGCACGGAATTCCTTTAAAAGGCCAAATAGTTGGATTGGAAGGGTCCTTCTGGTCTGCCTGTGGCTTTGGTCACTGTGTGACTCGGACTGTTCATGTGTTCAGAAGGTCCCAGCTCAGCGTTGAAGCGTTCGCTTCCCGACATCCCGATCCCACGGAATTCCCCAAAGCAATCCCTTAAAAGTGCTTGGCTGACTTGGGCCTTAATGAAGAATGCATACTGTAATTAGCAGTGTTTTTTAGGCTATTTTTATGTATTTTTTTAAAACTTTTAAAACGAGCCCGACCACCCCCGTGTTCAGTGTTTCGGAATGTTTGCGTTTCCCTCGTCCCATTTTCCATGTAAAGTTACTGGAACTTTTCTGTATAATCCAAATGTATTTAATTTGTCAAATCTTTATAATATATGTATGTATTATACAGTTTCAGCTCTTATTATTTTCTTTTCTTACGTTTCTAATTTGATCTTGCTGTGTTTTTAATGCCGGTGAATGTGGCTGAATTATTTGTATATGCAAATTGCAAGATCTAATACATTCTGATGCTTCCTTTTTATTCTCCACCTGCATTATTTCCTTTAAATCTTTTAATTTCATTCCTGTGTTGTGTGTTCATTTGAATTAAGCATTCTAAAAGAGTTGAAATCCATTATCTAGGTAAGTAATTTTTCAGTGCTTATCAGCAGCTGTTTGGGAGTAAAATTCAGATTTATTTTGGGGCTGAACTTTGTGCATATAAAGGGTGTAAAAATTTATGGAAGCAGTTGGAATCCAGGTCTTCCCAAACTGTTTGCCTAAGTAAGAGTTGATGAAATAAATAGAGTAAAAATTAAGTAAATAAACTGTGGTGTCATACCAAGATAAAAACAGGATCTAAACTTCCAGCTGTGTCACCAATCATGAATTGAAAGTTCACTCTAATTAACAGCAATTTTTTAATTCATTTTTACAATGGATTGGGCATTTTGCTAAAATGAGCCAAGAAGCCCCAGTGTTGTAACAGGGGGAGAGGTTTGAGTAAAGCAGGAGTAACTGCTCAGGGGTTACATCCTCATGTCCAATCAAATGGGATTTTGTGATTTCTGTTTGACCTTTTCTGATTCCTCTGGTCCACCCCAAACCTCCCATTTGATGCCTCTTCACGGTGGATTTTATATTTTAAGAATAATTTAGGATTGTATTTTAAATTTTAGGATTTTTTTGTTCCTACAGTTGTTGGGAAGAACTTTTCTGCTCGTCCTTCCTGGGCGCTGCTCTCATATTTGTAAGATGAGAGGAAATGGCTTCAAATTGTGCCAGGGGAGCTCTGGAAATTAAAATTTCCTCATGGAAAGGGTTTTAAAGAGTTGCAAAAATGCCTGGGGCAGGTGGAGCCCCCACCCTTGGAAGTGTTCAAAAAATGTGTGGATGTGGCATTGAGGCTTAGTGGTGAACTGGTTCATGGCTGGATTTGATGATCTTTTGCAAATTTAAAAATCTCTGATTCCAACTTGCCATTGCATATAAAAGCTGTTAATTTTTTTAATTATTCCAGAGGAGTTGGTAGAATATTTAGTGTGATTGAGCCCTGTACTTTGATGCAGCTTGTGAGACCACAGGGAGGTGCCTTGGTGTGGTCTCAGAAAACAGAAGAATCTCAAATATTCATCAGTTATTAATTAATTGTGGGTTAATTTAAACAAATATTGATCATTGTAATTGTTGATCACACAGCAAACATGGATATTTCTATACTCTACTGGTGATCCAGTTGGTTTTTCCCTACTTTTAAACATTACAAAAAGATACCATAAAGGCCTTCTGCTTCTTTACCTGGTTCTATATTTAGAAACTCAACTTTTAGAAAAAAATACACTTTAATTGTAAACTGTCCTTGAGATACATTTATTTTAATGGGATATTTAAACAATATAAACTCAGGCAGATCAGAGAGGTGTTAGCACAAATGTCAAGCTCTCTTTTGCCCGATGCAGAAATTGTTGAATTGAGAATTTTCCGGGCCACTGAACTTCCCAGGGAGTGTTCTTCATCTGAGGAATTAAAGGATTAGGATGTAATTTAGATCTTTTGGTGAGAGCTTCCTTCTAATGACTTTTATCCATTTTCTGTGCTGCTTTGCACAGAGGAGGGGAATTACTCAGTCGTTAATCGAGTTGACACCTTGCCAAGGAAGTTCCTTGTGCAAAGAATCCTCTCCTCCTTTCACCTGCTTCCATGGCCCCAGCCTTTTCCTGAATTTTTCTGAGCTATCCATAAGCAGGGAACAAAAGATCCAAGCTGGCACTTCCCACCAAAAAGAGAGGAAAACTTTCCCAGGTGGGAAGAGCTTGGGAAGGAATTATTGAGCACGGCATTTTCTAGTTGAGATTTTTTATAGAAACTTTGTCCTTCCAAAGATGGAAGATGTGGAAAAGATGGAGTTTAGGAGAGCATGGGATGGGATTTTGGGCAGGAATTGTTCCCTGGGAGGTGCCCAGAGGAGCTGTGGCTGCCCCTGGATCCCTGGAAGATCCAAGATCAGGTTGGACATTGGGGTTTGGAGCACTTGGGACAGTGGAGGTGGCACTGGATGAGCTTTAAGGTCCCTCCAAGCCAAAGCATTCCATGATTTTAAGATTCCCATGGCAGCCTGTGGATGGAGCAGGAGCTGTTTCCAAGGCAGCAGCCCATGGATTCACTCCCCTCCCTTGTTTGTAAGCACACACGGAAATTTTGGAAGTCTGGAATTTCATAGAGGTTGAGGGAATTTCCTGAATCCAGGGGAATCTCACCCCAGTCCCAATAAAAAGTACAAATTTCTACCTCAGCTGTGTAAAAGGGACTGGCTGGGAGATGCAGAATCCCTCTGATCCCTTTGGAATTAAACGAGCTGCTGATGGGAAAATTCCCTGGATTAAGGATTTCTGGATTTTCTGGATTCCCAGATCGGGCACGG
Source organism: Thryothorus ludovicianus (assembly GCA_013397245.1). Lineage (NCBI taxonomy): Eukaryota > Metazoa > Chordata > Aves > Passeriformes > Certhiidae > Thryothorus > Thryothorus ludovicianus. The sequence goes on from VZTB01018168.1 coordinate 18,902, forward strand.
GCTGGAATTGTTGGGGACCAGGAGTTGGATTTGACTTAAAAATATCACTGTGTCCATCATATTAATTTTTTTTTCCCTTAGCAGTTTATATTCTTTCACCATTTAAGGTAAATTAATTATTTCAAAGTATTTGTTAGCTGGGGATAGATAAAATTTGGAAACATCTCATTTGTTCCTAAATTTATGCAGATTCCTCCCACATGAAATGCTCTGTCCAAATCAGGTTCTGTGCATGAATACAAGCACCCCAAAAATCCTGGGTGCAGGAATGTGTCAGTGTAATAAACTGTGATTTTAATAAATAAATAAACTATGATTTTAAAAAAGAAATAAACTATGATTTTAAATGAGAAATTTAACTTTAAATTTTTGGGGTTAATCACATGACCTCTCCTCTCTGGCCTTGGTTTTATACAGTGTGAATAGCCTGAATATTTATTTATTTTATTCCTTAAAAAAGCCCTAATTTAGGGCAAGCTTTAAGCAGAATTTGTGCTTTTTAAAGTAAAAACCACTGCTAGAAATCTGTGAGAAATGAGCTCCATTCAGTGCTTCCAAAGCACCTGTTCAGACACTTGAATAAATAACTCACTATGAGGATCTTTGTGTCATAATTAAAATGCTGATTTTTTAAATTTTCTGATTTTATTTTTCTCCTCATTTTGGACAGCTGACAGTTTTATTCATGGTGTATTCAGGTGTATTTGTCTAAATTAATGTTCCCAAATTAACCTACCAGCAGATTTAATCCTCGAAGGAAATGTTTTTTTTGGGTTTTTTTCCCCTCCTGTAAATCCATTTTGGCAAATATTTGTACAGATGCTGTTTCAGAGAGTGCTGCTGCTCCTGGAGACAGATTGAAAATCTTTGTAATAATTTGTGTTTTCCTCTAAATATTGCACATCACAAAAGCTGTGACACCACTAAATCACGCCAGAAAATACAATTATTGCCACAGTGCAGGTGTATTTATTTATTTGTGCTGTTTGATCACACGTGGGCTGGCAGAGACTGCAATAAATTCAATTTCTAAGAGTTTTTCTGCTATAAATTGTTTGGTTTTGATACATCATTCAGGACCTCCAGGAAGGATTTTTAAATATCTGTTAATTAGCAACGGTGCCCAATTAGATACCAAAGAGAATCCTGATTTTGGTATGGTTTACAGCTAAATTAAAGATTGTCCAGTAGCACACAGCTGCTGTAAAAAAAAGAAAATAAAAAGTAAAAAAAAATTAAAAAATAATTTAAAAAAATTATTAATAATAGTAATAATCTGGATCAATTTAAAGGCCCACCAAGGCTTATGAAATAGACTTCAAAGTAATCTAATGGAAAAGAAATAACATTTAAAAAGCTGCTTACATCTAACTGGATCACATCTAAAGGCATCACACCACATAAAATAGTCTTTGAGGCAAGCTAGATAATAAAATAGGAGTAAAATCAAAAGTTGTGCTTTGTAAAAGATCTGAATAGCAGAATTTTATCCCCCGAAGCACAAAAGGCTGGCTGACCTTGTCCTGTGTCCCTTCCCAAGCATCAAACTTGGAATGAAGGTCACATTTCATATCTCAATAATATCTTGGTGTTGTTGTTATTTTCTTCTGTCTTCAAACACAGAACAGTGTTCATGTTGGTTCTTGGCCTCACGATCCTCAAATTCAAGTGTCAGTGAGGAATTCCTGTTCAGGAGCAGAGATGGGGATCAGTTTTATATCCAAATGGAGGTAACTAATTTGCTAATTAAAATGCACTTCAAATACTAATTTAACTTTTAATGCTGCTCACCCCCTCCCCTCCTTGCTCCCTTTATTTTTCTCCCCTTTACTGTTGTGGTTAATAATATTTTTGTGGCTAGCAGTATTTTAATCGGATTAAACACAGGTGCTTAAATCACTTCCTAAAGCCTAAGTGAAGCTGAATTGTTATCAAGCAAATCTGGGCACTTTTTGCTGATCTGAGGAGGCACAAATTTGGGACCAGGTTCAGGTTTTGATTCAGGTTTGGGAACAGGTTTAGACTCAGGTACAGGTTTAAGTACAGGTACAGATACAGGCACAGGTTCAGGGGTAGGTTAAGATACAAATCTAGATAAAGTACAGGTTTAGGTTCAGATATAGGCACAGGTTCAGGGATATGTTTGGATACAGATTTAGATAAAGGTTCAGATAAATCTGGTTAAAGCTCAGGTTTAGGTTCAGGTACAGGTTTAGGTTCAAATACAGGCACAGGTTCAGGGATATGTTCGGATACAGATTTAGATAAAAGTTCAGGTACAAGTTCAGGTTCAGATATAGGCTTAGATACAAATCTAGATAAAGTTCAGGTTTAGATTCAGGTACAGGTTTAGGTTCAGATATAGGCACAGGTTCAGGTGTAGGCTTGGATACAAATCTAGATAAAGTTCAGGTTTAGGTTCAGGTACAGGCTTAGGTACAAATTCAGGTTCAGATATAGGTTTAGACACAAAACTGGTTAAAGTTCAGGTTCAGGTTCAGAGGTGTGAGCACAGGCTGTGTTGTGGGTGCAGATCCAGGTACAGCTGTAGGTAGAGGTTCATGTACAGGTGTAGACACAGGTACAAGCACAGCTTTGTG
>VZTB01018168.1:22569-33501 GCA_013397245.1 Thryothorus ludovicianus
CCTCTCCGCCAATCAGCGCTCGCCGCGCTCCTTTTCGAATGTTCAACGGTCAGCTCGGCTCTTTCGTTTATCCTTCCGCCGATCCGGCGCGGGGTTGAGCTAAAGGAGTCCCTCTGCCCGGTGCCGCTTGTCAGGGCCGGGCGGGCTCGGTGCTGTCCCGCAGCCTTGGCTGCTGCCGGCAGGTGCCGGCAATAGCGGCGGCTCCCGCTCCGTCCGTCTGCGCGGTTCCCGGGGGCTCCGTTTCTGTACCTGGCGGAGGGATACGCCAGGGCGGAAGAGGGGGCGCAGTGCGAGGATTCGGGGACGGCGCGCGCGCGCGCGGGAAGGGCTCAGTCGGCGTCCGCCGTGCCGGGAGCGCGCGTCGGACGCCGCCACACGGGGCCCCTCAGCGGGGACAGCGCTCCGGCAGACACAGGTACGGGTGGGCGAGCGGGGAGGGCGGCAGGGCCGAGGCAAAGCGGCTTCGGGGTGACGGGTGCCGCGAGGAGGAGTTGGGCCGCCTGACACCTCGCTGCTGTGGCCGCCTGCCCCCCCCATTGTGGCTTTAGCCGCTGGCCATGGTGGCTGTGCCTCCTTCGCCCTCGGTGTTTGCCTGTCCTGTCCCCACCGGTGGTCGTGACTGCCTGAAGCCCGGGCTTGTAAATCTGGAATTCCGCAGTTTATGCGGCTTTTTTGGCTTGGGGAGCTGGTGGCTGCCGGGCACAGGGTGCTCTGGGGGCAGGACACCGAGTGTTTGTTTGCGTTCCCTGAAAGCCGAGGGGACGGCCGGGTGACCCTCCAAGCTGTGCCTTGTTGTCAGCAAGTGTTTTATCGCACGAAACCCACCCAAAAATCCCACGAGAGTCTCTGTTAACTGCATTTAACTCGCTTGTTTTACGTTGCTGCTTTCAAGTAGAGTGTTAGTAAAGATGCTTCTCTGAGAATCGCTTGTAGTTGTATTTATACATGAAAAAATGCATTATATGAACATACATAAGGATTAGCTGTTATGCCGTGGGTTTATGTTTTTTATGCCAGTTCCTCCTGTGGTGATCTGTGCATGATTGCAGAGTTCAGGAGCTGCCCAATTTCCAGCCCCTTCCCAGCTGTTCCTGCCACTGTCCCCTCCTTTTCCAGGGGAATATAACCGCAATCAGTTGATCTTTATTTTCAATTCAGATCTGAGAGTTTCCATCTCGGTAAGAGATTAAAAGATTCAGATTTAGTGAGGAGGAGTGAGTTTTTAAATTGCTTCTGGGACAAAAATCTTTGTTGTTCCTAAATCTTTCCAAGGTAACGAAACTTTTCTGATGGGTAACAAAAACCTCCTGAATACTAAAATTAGTCTGACAATTTACATAAACATGTTCCCAGTTTTTTTTACACATTAAAAACAGCACCGAGATTCTTCTGCTGTCCACTGGAAAATATCTCATCTCTGGAAACAAAATGAAACATAAAAATTTACATCAGTTTGCTCTCATAAACATATAAATCATAATTGGGAGGAGTAATCTGGGTGTTTTTTCTAGGTAAGGTTCCTTACATTTGAAGATGCCACGCTACGGGAAAATCACTGTCATTAAAAGGAATGGGACTGATGGAATTGTTTATCCACTCACCTCGACTTCTTGTTTATTTGGAAGGTGAGAATTTGCTTGCATACATTGGAACACTGAGTATTTTCCTGCAGATCATGTCTTTTAATGCTGCTTTACAAAAATAAATGTGTATTTAGGAATGGTGTGCAGAGCAGGGAAGGTGATACTGGGCTAAGGTTAATGTAAGAGTAGAAAGTCGAACTTTATTTTATTACTGCTTTTTGTCCTTTCTTTGCCTGGACTGCTTTTATTGATTGATTGATTTTAAGTTTCTGGCCACAGGAAATCAGGGGAAGGGATTAAAAACTATAAGACCAACACCAAGTCAAAAGCATAAGGGATTAGCTTAAGAAAACGACAGAATTTACATTTATAAACATGTTTTAACTCACAAATAACTTTTAAGAAGGTTGAAGTGGTTCTGCAGGTGGGACCAAGGATCCAGTTACCTGTTGGCAGTCTTAGATAGAAATGTAAGCCTGAGAATGAATTTAACAGCTGATTTAATCTGAAAATATTCCACAAGTCTCAGGAAACTCTGGAAGCAAGTGATCCCATAGCACAGGCTGTGCTGTAGCCATATCTCAGCTTGCCATAATCTGATTTTTTCACAGCTTGGGTATTGCACTCTTTTCCTGATCTCAGCTCTCTGATACTGGAGGTCTGTGAGCTGCTCTTTTTTGCCAGTTTAAAAAGACTTAGGTAGTTAATTTTCTTCAAATCAGAGACCTCCTGCTGCTGTACCATTACTAAATACAATTCTGGGGAACGCCCTTAACTCTCCAGCAGGTTCCCCTGTGCTCTGTGTGAAACTGAGCCTGCTTTTTTCCCCCCAGGAAAACAGAATGTGACATCCGCATGCGGCTGCCCTGGGTGTCCAACGAGCACTGCAAAATTGACATCAACGAGAACAAGGAGGTGAGAAGCTGCTGCTCTACTGAGGCACGCATTGCCTGGTAACCCCTCAGCAGGACACTCAGGTTTCTGTTTGGTTTTTCAGGCAGTGCTGACCAATCTGAGCACGGTGAACCCCACGCAGCTGAACGGGGCTGGCTTTGAGCAGCCCGTCCCCCTGAAGCACGGGGATGTGCTCACCATTATTGATCGTTCTTTCAGGTGGGTGCCAGGGCCACTCTTGAGTGATTTCATTCTAGAGTGGAAATTAATGAAGCTCAGTTCACATTTCTCTAACTAACAAGTGCTACAGCTCTTCAGCAGAAGGCAGGATGGCTTAAAGTTATCTTTTTATCACTTATGTCACAGTAAGCTGAATCAGAAAAGATAGAATTGTTTAGAGAGATCATTCTGGTTTTGTTCCAAGAGTTGTCAGTTTTAGGGGGAAATTTCAAGTGGTTTTAAGCTGCTAAAACCTTTCAAAGGAGATGTGTGCATTGTTGTTAACTATCCCTAGGTCATTCCTCTTAATAATAGGAATTTAGTCATCAATTATTTGACAAAAAATGATGTTTTGAAATACTTCTTTCAGGTTTGAATATCCTCTGCAATCAACTCCGAAAAAGAGGCGTTCCAGGTCTCCAAAAGATGAAACTCTGCAGGTAATTCTGTAGCTGTGGGCTGTTTCTTTACAATTACATTGGTGGTAGTGACATGCTTTTCTATTTCCGTGTTGTGTTTTCTTATTAAAAGTAACTTTTTGGCCCTAAACTGCCTTTCTGTCTGAAAATACAAATAAACTCTTTTAGATAAATATTTTTAAAAATTTAGTAATCTTTAGTCTAAATTTTAGTGAAAAAATGGTCACTTTTGGTAATAAATAATTCATGATGTTACTAGAACAGTGCTCTAAGGGTTTGGTGAGAAGGGGAGGTTCAAGTGTTTTATTCTTATTTGACAGCTCAGAATTTAAATGATAAAATAAGATAAACTCCTCTCAAGAGCCTCAAATGTATTGGGCAATGTTAAATATCAAAGAGTTCAAGGATTTTGAATACTTTAAAGCTTGTTTAGGGACAGTTCTCTAACAGATAGGGTTTTTTCAATGTAGATTTGAAAGCTGAAGTATAAAATATTTGTTGCTCTGCTGTAATGTTGTACAAATTTACAGGTTCTTCATGTTCAGCAGGTGGCAGAAGTGGAATTATTGCACAAACAAACTTCAGGAGCTAAAAGTCTTGATGCTTCAGGTTGGTACCTGTTTTATGAGGGCTTTGTTTGCTTTTGTCCCCTTAACTGCATTAATTATTAGCATTAAAATTAAAGTTAGAAGAGGGAAAAACAACATTTTAAGACTTTCCAGTCTGAGTACACCTTGCTGTGTTGTGTCAGTGATTATCTCATCATGTCTAAATGCAAGTTTACCTTAGACATTAAAATTTAACTTGAAGTGCTCTGCCCACCTATAGCTACCCCATTTTTAAACAAATTCTTTATTATCTCTTGCATTCTTTCCTAACAAAAAATTGAAACAAATATAGTGTTGGATGTACATGGTATATATTGAAATAATTATTTACAGAAACTGTTTCCTGTAGAACCAGAAAAATCCAGAACTGCTGATTCTGGGTAATTATTACCCACAGACTGGTCAAATGCCAGGACTTCACCTTCCCATCCTTCTTGTCTTAAATAATCCTGATTTTCAGAGAAGGCTCTTTATTATCATTTCTGACAGATTTTTGTTCCAATGCAATAACCCCAGCTGCTTCAAGTGTTCCATTTCAGTAAATCCTGGTTGACCCAGAAGATCTTTGCTGACCAGAATCTTTCCTCTTGGAAGGGAAAATAAGGAATTTTTAATCTGTATTTAAGGAACTTGTAGTTCTGCAATTTTGAAGTAACTCTTTGTCTGTATTTTTGTTCTGCTTTGCTTTTTTTGTAGATAATGCTGAGTGTGAAGAAAAAAATGAAAATAAATCAACTCCAGAGGAAAATCTTCCTGAAGCTTTCCCTGTCAAACTCCAAACACCCAAATCTGCACAGAGAATGCATCGTGTTCTTAAAAAGCCAAGTGAAATGTCTCCCTTTAGTAAACTCTATGAAAAGCTGAAATATGAGCTGAAAGTGGAAAAACCTCTGCACAGGGGAGCTGCCTCTCAGCAAGCTGCAAAAGGAGACCCCGGGAGTGTCCTGCCAGAACCAGGGGCTCCCATTTCATCCCTGAGTTGTCTTTTTGATCTGGGCAGCCTGGCTAAAGGAAAGGGAACAGGCAGAATGGAAAATATTGAACAATGTCCAATTGTGAGAAGAGAAGAAGAAAAGAGCCCAGGGTTTAAGCAGCTGCCAGCAGCAGGAAGAACTCCCAGGAGGAGTTCTACCAGGAATCCTCAAACTCCCATTCCAAAGGAGATGTCAGGAGACACCAGCCAGAGTCCATTGCAGGATCCTAAGGAATTCAGGACACCAGGCAGGTCCAAAGGTGCTTCAGTTACACCCAAACCCAGCAGGGAGAGCCCCAGGAGCCCCCTGCTTTTGCTGGAACAGTGCTCCATAGAAAGGTTGGATTGTCCAGCCCCCTCCCCCAGGGTTGCTGGAGGGGGTAAATGTGTGCTGAGCACACCAACATCCAGGAGGAAGAGCCCTCGGTCTCCTTTAGTGTCACCTCCCAGAGGAACCCCTGGAATGAATCCTGGAAATGCTGGTACTCCAAAGACCCCACGGCGTGGGTCACTGAAACTGAAGTCACTTCCAGAAACCCCAGCTGGAGCTCCAAGGGAAGATTCAGTGTGCAGAACTGAGAACACCCAACTGCCTTTGCCAGAAGACAAATGCTTAAAGAAAAGAAGAAACAGCAAACAACAAACACCAGGAAAACCTGTCCAAGAAGTGCTGAAAGAAATCTGGGATCAGGCAAACCTGGATAACTCGAAGGTGGCACATTGTGAAACCTCTCTCTCTGATTCCAAGAGTCCCAGAAGAAACAGCAGGGAAGGTAAAGAGCTCTTGGACAGAAGTGCCCACTCAGAGGCATTGGCTTCAGAAGAGATGTTGGCATCTCCAGCTGGTCAGACACCTGGAAGGAAAAGGGGAAGGAGCTCTGGAGTGGTGGCTGGAACAGGCCTGGAGACAAACCCTGCTCAGGAACATCCCAGTTCAGGCAGGAGAGCCAGTGGGGCTCCAGCAGAGCTGGCCATGGGCAGCTGTCCCCAAAAACAGGATTTGGAAGAAGCCAGTGCTACGAGACCTCGGAGACCATCGGCCAAGAGAAGATATGGAAGTCTGGGAGATGCTGAGCCTGGCTCAGAAACAAAATCCTTTGGCCTCTGGCATGGAGAAGACTCAGGTAAATGCATTGGATCCCCTGCCTTGGCTTTTTGTGTTGGGGAAATTCTGTAACACTTTTCTAAGAATTCTCCTACTTGGATAAAATGCCTAACAAATCACACTTATTGAAAAATATTTATCATGGAGTTACTCTTGACCTTAGTAATATACAATGTGTGTGAAATATCCTGGGTTTAATCTAAGTTTCTTTGAAATGCACAAGGAAAGGTTAAAATGCTGCCTTGGATTCTTGGATATCTAAAAATGGTTTCAATTGTTCTTTTCAGACAAGACAAAAAGAATCTCTCAGAAGAGAAAAAGTGGTGAAACGCTCCCTCAGACTTTGGGCAAAAGGAAGAGAGTGTCTTTTGGTGGTCATCTGAGTCCAGAGCTCTTTGATAAAAGTTTGCCTCCCAACTCTCCCCTGAAAAAAGGAGCTCTCCCTGCCAGGAGGAGCTTACCCCATGGAAACTCTCCTCGGGCTGTGCTCAAAAAGGCTCAGAGCTTGAAGCACTTGCTAGATCAGGTAAATAACAAGAGTAATCAAGATGTTGAGTCCATTGCTGTGATCAGAATTTATAAATTCCATTCTATATGTATTTATTCTATTATTTATTAATTCGAAATTAGTAGTAAACCTTGTGTGTTGCATGCTGGTGTCACCCAGGAGTGTTTTGGGATGCTCAAAGAATCATCAGCAAGTCCAGGTTTGTTGTAAAGTGAAAGTACAGCCAAGTTCATTGGGAAGGTCACTCTGCTACTTACTGGATGGGTAAAACACACAAGGAAAAATCAGGAAAATTTAAAATTGATCAATAGGAAACTAAAATTGACATAAAATTATTTAATTGGTGGCTGGGGTTGGATGAAGGATAAGGATGGGAAAGTGTGAGGATCAAAAGTAAGCTAAACCCTCCTGCAAACTTAGCCCAGACTTGATCAACAGTTTAGGAATCATTTCCTTTATCATTCCTGAAAAAGTGAAATCCAAGTCTCAGGCAAGGTTTGCCTGGACAAGTCACTTCATTCAAAAGAAAGAAATATCATCCATTCGCTAATGTGTATTTTTTATTTTTTCCAGGAAGAAAAAAGGTCACCCAAAAATTCCCCAGCCTGGCAGTCCCTGGATGCCTCATCCTCTGTCTCAGGGAAGGGAACGCCCCAAATCCCTTCAGGCTCTCCAGCCCCTTTCAGGAAAGGGCGTTTCTCCATCTCCCAGCTCCCCACCCCACTCCCAATTGCAGAGGAGAGGGATGCTGGCTCAGGAGACATGGATCCAGAGAGGCAAAGTGATATCCAAGGGGAAGCACCCAAATCTTCTCCTGCTGCCCAGGATGCCAAAGCCTTGGTGCCAGTGTCACCTGCCAAGGCAGCCAGCAGTGCCCAGCTGGGTTTGAGGGGCACTGCCAGGAAGAGCAGAGGTGGGGCTGTGGCTGTTTTCAGTGCCAAGAGGAGAAGTGGTGCCTCCAGTGCCAATTTATTAGGTTGGTTTCAACAGTTAATTTTTTATCACTCACTTTCATGCTTTAAAATACAGGAAGCAAACTGGAAAAGTCCTGGTTTGTTATGCAGAGGCCACCCAGTAATTGGTGAACCTTCTGAAATCTGCTGGGCTTCTTGGAAGTGCAAAGTGTTACATTTTCTCATTCATAAAGCAAATTTATTAAAGCATCTAAAACTCATTTAAAGATGAGTTTAAAACCTCCTATTCAGAGGTTTAAAAAATGGTAAAATTATCTTTCAAGGTTAGAGTCATGATCTTTAAAATCTGTCAGGTTCAAGTAGTGTTAAACTAAGCCATGTTTATCACATCAGTTTTGTTTTGAAAAATGTAACATTTTATAGCAATGCAGCTTCACTTTGGGTTTTTTTGTGCCTTATTTTTATACAAAACTTTGTCTGGGAACTGGGCTGTATTTAACCACTCAAAAGTGGTACATAACTGGTAGAAAGGATAGGATCATAACTGGGTGTTACTTTTAAATCTTCAAAATTCCCAGTGTTGAGCACTGATTTGAAATAGTTTTGACAGCAATGGAAACTAATAGGGAATTGTGTTTCTTTAAGTTTTGACTTTTGAATAAACTTTGAAGGTAGGGTGTATTTGTCACCTGTTTTCATCAGTTAAATCAGTTTGACAAAGTCAAATTCCCCATTCACCCAGGATTTTTTATTACTTTATTATTCTGTCCATTTTAATGGCAGCAGAGCTCTTGACAAATATCAGTGGCATTCCATTTCTCACCACCTCTTTGTAATGTGCTTTTTAATATCACTGCATCAATTCCTTCTGTAATATGAAAAGAACATCACAGCTCTTAAAAATTTCAGATCCAAAACAGAAAACTGTTTCCAGTGCTTTTTCAGATAATTTCCTGGGTGCTTTTCTCTACATCCTGCTCACCCTGGCAATGTCAGCTTTTCAAAGTTCTTTTTATTTACAGACTGACATAGCAATTCTGACAAGAGAATAAGAACATCCTTTTCTTTGGGAGCACCTTTCTCCTTTTTATCTCGATTTTAAAAAATCATTTCTTTTATATGATCCCTGTGTTCTGGTAGCTTTTTTCCTGAAGTAAACAAGGCAGGTGTCCTACAACTTGCAGCTTCATTTATCCCACAGCTGCAATTCCCTGCTCCCACTGCTGTGTACAGAATGATGCTGTGATGAAGGTAACCTTGCTTTGGGAATTTTGGGGGAGTGTGTCACAAGGAGAAGGCGACACAAGAAAAATTATGGGAAATAATAATACTAAATAATAATGCTAAATTCAGTATAAATAACTGAAATTCCTCAGGAAGGCGGTGAAAGAAACTTCACTTAGAAACAATTTCTCTTCTGTTAAATCTCACCAGAGGAAAGTTGATCTGTAATGAACGAGGCTGAAAGGCTCATGGTGAGTTTCTGCTGGGAAAACCAAATTCCTTCCAAAAGAGAGAGGAAGGAATTGGGTCAGTGTTCAGTTGTAGGACCTGAGCTGTGTTTGGCACTCTGTGGAGCTCATTGCTTTGGGGTGGACTCTTCTTAAACCAAAATTGGGTTTTCAAATTGCAAATATTTCAGAGAACACTTCAGATTGTTATCAGATAATAACAGTTGTTATCAGATAATAGCAACCACTTTACCAGACTGCAGAAAATGTATTTGGAATGATAAAGTATTAATTGTGAACTTTCATTTGCCCAGCTGAGGGTTAAAGTGGTTCTTTCTCATTTCCTTCTAGTTGCAAAGTCTTGGGCAGAAGTGGTAAAAATGGGAGTTGCGAGACCACAGTCAAAGACTGCTAAAAAAAGTGTCCGTAAAAGAAGAGTCCTGAAGAGGATAAACCACCCACCAAAGGTATCCTTTGCTTTTTTTGTGTTTCTTTGTTTTATTTTCTTGCATAAGCACCAAACAGCTTGGATGGATTTTGATGGAGCAGCTGAGCCCTTGGTGTGATGTCTCTCACAGCATGTGGGAAATGGAGGTTTGTACTAAAGGAATCACAGAATTATTAAGGTTTGAAAAGACCTCTGAGATCTTGGAGTCCAGCCTATGACCATAAAAATCAGGCAGGACATGTTCACCATGACTGATGAGAAATTATGGAAGGAGCTTGGCCACCTCTTCCACCTTGAATCTTTGTTTAATAACTTCTTTTATTATTATTTTTATTTTTCCCTCTGCAGACTCCAGAGAAGAAGATAAAAGATCACTTCAGCACAGGTCATGCAGAGTCACCTGCTACCATAGTTGTAGGTAGAGCCTATTCCACCACAGTCAGGTCAGCTGGAAACGTCCCTAAAGTGGTAAAAAATCCCAAGCTGAAGCTGAACATGGATATGGATGAAAGCTTCACAGGTGGGATTTCAAAGTCTGTTGCTTCATCTGCCTGCTGTGCAGTTCCTTTGTGAAAACATCTGCTCATTTCTCCAAATACAATTTGTAGGAGTGCCTGAAATGTTCCAGACTCCAGAAAATCAGGGAGGAAGAACATTTCCTTTGGCTACTGCTCAGAATGCTGATTTTACACCACCGTGGGCTGCAGGGGACATTTCTGACTTGCACACTCCTGAGGAGTCTGGTAGGTTTGGTATTTTTAAAAAAAAAGAATATTTTAAGTATATTATGGGTTAGCAGCAATCTCAGCCTAGGCAGACTTAAATGAGGTGAAGCATCCAGCAACTCATGAAAAGAACCATTGAGATTTATCAGGTATTAAAAGAAAATGTAGTTCCAGTTAATTTCTGAGTCAGATATTTTATTATTCTTTTTGTTTGGTATGGGACTTCAAGCTGCTGACGAGTTGTTTCAGACACAGAATGCCCAATACACATGTTTGGATTTTGAATTTAATTTTTTTTTATTATACAGCAATTAAAATGCTTGAATTTTCTGCTTAATTTATTTTCCAAATAACATAAATCTACTGCTTATTTCAGGAGAGATGATGGTGTCACCATTAAATAATTCAGATGCTTCAGAGCAGGAGCAAGAGAGTCCAGGCATGTTCTGCTTTCTGAGAGAGGAGTCCTCTCCATCTATGTTTGATGAAATAGCCACCAAAACTCCTGAAAAAAGAAAAGCTGTGCATGAGGATAATGTGGGTAATTCAGCAATAATTCTAGAAAAAACAGCATCTCTGGTGAAATCAGGAAGTAAAAGGAGGACTCCAAAGCAGAAGTTGGAGCCAGCTGAAGTCATGTCAAGCAAAAGGAAGATTTTAAAGACCCCTGTACGAAGATCAGAACCAGGAGAGGTTTTGTCAGGTATCAAGAGGCTCTTGAAGACCCCAAGGCAGAAGCCTGAGCCTGCAGAGGTTTTGTCAGGCATCAAACTTCTTATGAGGACCCCAAAGCAGAAACTGGAGCCTGTAGAGGTTTTGTCAGGCATCAAGCAGCTCTTGAAGACCCCGAAGCAGAAAATGGAGCCTGTAGAGGTTTTGTCAGGTATCAAACATCTCTTGAAGACTCCAGATCAGAAAATGGAGCCTGTAGAGGTTTTGTCAGGCATCAAGCAGCTCTTGAAGACCCCGAAGCAGAAAATGGAGCCTGTAGAGGTTTTGTCAGGCATCAAGCAGCTCTTGAAGACTCCAGATCAGAAATTGGAGCCTGTAGAGGTTTTGTCAGGAATCAAGCAGCTCTTGAAGAC
>VZTB01018168.1:53298-78192 GCA_013397245.1 Thryothorus ludovicianus
GAGACAAAGGGAAAAGGAGGAAAGAGGGAACGAATTTGCCTTTTTTGCTGCCAGGATATGGATTTGACCCCTCCAATTTCCCAGAATTCCCACAACCTGATTTCCCTGCAGATCCTGGGGTGCTTTCTCTGAGACACCACAAGGAGGAAAGAGGGAAGAAATTTGCCTTTCTTTGCTGCTGGATGTGGATTTGGTCCCTTCAATTCCACAGAATTCCCACAACCTGATCTTCCTGCAGATCCTCGGGATCACAACCTGGGAGTGCTTTCCCTGAGACACCATGAGAAGGGAACAAATTTACCTTTTTTTTCCCAGGATGTGGATTTGGTCCCTCATTCCCAGCAAACCCCCAGTGCTGCCCTTTGTGGATCTCTCCCTGCTGGAAGAGTTCTCTGTGTGGTTTTCTCCATCCTCTGTGCTGGAAGTGCTGCCCAAGCTGAAACTTTGGCTCATCACTTCCCAGTGATCTCCTCCAGGGAGGAAGCAGCTCCAGGCTGGCTGCAGGAGCTTTGGCCTTTCCTTAGGCATTGTTTGAGGTTTTCTTCCCAGTCCTTACAAAGTCCACAATTACTGGAGGCTCCCAAGCTCTTGGGGCCACCTCACTTTGATGACCCAGCTCAGGACAAGCAGTGCTGACTCCAAAAGGGACAAATTTCTCATGCAATCAACTCAGAATCCTTCCACCCCTTCCCACTGCAGGCAGCTGTTCACCCCAAACCCCATTTTTAGCTGCTCAGCTTGAAGCTTTTCCAGGGGAGAGAGAAAGAAGAGACAGCCAAACCATGGGATATCCATGTGGCTGGACCCCTTCCTCAGCTTTCCTCAAGTGGAGAAGCAATAATTCCAGTGGCTCATTAATTTCAAAAGATTTTTTTCCTACAACTGTTTTGGGTTTGCTTGACAAGGTTTTGGTGGTGAGGGCGGTTCCTGGGAGAAGCTGTTGAAGTTTTCCCCATTTCCCACAGAGACAATTCCAGCTCCAGGCCCCAAATTTGGTACAGGACAAGGAGTTTCTGCAGCACAAGGGACAAATGAACGCGGGGATGTTTTCCCTGATCAAATTCCCTCTGCTCAGGTGTTTCCCAAATTTCTAACCCAGATAAAAGCTCCAGGGTGGAGGCACTGCTGGCCAGGCCTAGCCCAGCTGAGCTGGTGGCAACGGGGATTAAAAGGGGATAAAAAAGGGGGAAAAGGGGATAAAAAGGGATAAAACCGCCCTGCACAGCCTGAGCTGGGCAGGGGAGTGAGGATGGGGAAGGGGAGCAGCTCTGCAGCCCCAGTGAGGAGGGAGGGGCAGGAGCTGAGTCCTGGGGAAGGGAGTGAGGGATGAACTGATTCCCAACCCTGGGAATGGGGGAGAAAATGGGCAAAAACTGAGCCAGGTAGAAGAGAGGGTGAGGGGAAGGAGTTTTAAGGTTTGGGTTGTGTTTCCCATTACCCTGCTCTGGTTTGATTGGTGATAAATGAAATTAATTTCTCCAGCAAAGCTGTTTTGCCTGTGAGGGTGAGGAGTGAGTGATCTCTCCCTGTCCTATCTCCAAATCCTTGAGATTTTGGTTCTATTTTCTCTCCCCTGCCCAGCTGAGGAGGGGAGTGATGGAGTGGCTTTGGTGGCACCAGACAGGATCAACCCTCCACCACTACCAATTAATATTGTCCCTGTTGCAAACTGTGCATTCTTATTAAAAAAAAATTTTAAAAAAAAATTAGATAATCGAGTCAGAGTATTGAAAAGTGGCTGCTGTACATGGGGAGTTTCAATATTTTAACCAAAATGTGATGAGTTTAATGGAAATACTTCACCAACTCAGTGGCTCCTCAGATTAAAGGCCGCCAAAAATCCATGGTGACACAAAGGGCCAGGAATTAATTTTTGATCAATTTGCTTTATCTGCAAGCTCCATTTCTGTAAACATTTAAACAGTTGTTGTCTACGAGTGTCTGTACCAAGTGTAAATTTTTAAAAACCCTTTTGGCTTGTGTTTCAAAGAGCACTTTCAATTAAAAAAAAAAAACCACCTTGAGCTAAACGAGAATTAGACTTAAAATTTTAAAATCCCTTTGCATTACCCAAAAGGAAAGATAAGGTGTTGATCAAAGGTTTTACCTTTACAATTAGGTACAAGTATAAGAACTTAGAAACTTTTCTGTTTCCAAGTATCTCATCTAAGCAGATTTTGTAGTGGTGGATGATGGAGAAATCACCAAAATCGTGTGTAAATGTTCATCTCTGAGGGAATGCATTGCTCATCCTGACTTTTTCTCTGCAGCTTGGAATTTGAAAATGTTTTTCCTGTCTTCCTCTCTGAAGCTGTAATTCCCACTGTCAGGGGTTTCACTGCCTCCTCCTGTTGGAACTCTGTTCCCCCTTTTGTAAAATGTGCAAAGTGGGTGAGAAATGATGGAAAATCTGAGTTTCCTCCAATTCCCACGAACTCCTGTAACTCTTCCTTTGATTGGGGCGTCCCTATTTGTTCCCTTTTCCAAAAAGTCTCTTGAGAGCCTCCCGTGCTGCCTGTGATGCACCCGCCCAAAGATTTCACTTTTCTTCATCCTTGATGCTTTTCAGATGGAATTTCAACTTCTGCTTCCTGGAATGCTTCCCATCCTGCTGCTGCTGCTTTCTGGATTTTGTGGGACTCTCNGCAGTGAGGGATCAGGAAAATGCCGTGAACATTCACCCAAGCACGAGCAGCCCCTGGATCGGTTTCACCCCCTGGGCAATGTTTGGAACAGCAGCAGTTAAAGGCTCAGAATTAACATTTAATTGTTGGTAATTAAGTGTAAAACGCCACCTCCCAGCTGTGTTTTTTTACCGGGGAGTTATCAGGTGGATGAGTTCTTTCAGGGATGCTTTTTTTCCAAAATCCTCTCGGTCTCTGTGAGCGTTACCAGACGAATTTTAGGCTGGATTGGTGTCTCTGAAAGGTTGATAAATTCCTCTGGTTCACCCGTCCTTTCAGATTTTATTTGTATTCCCAGTGGAAATCCACAATTCCACAGGAGGGTTCCCAGGTTTGCATTAAATCCTGAAAAGTTTATTCGGGCAGCCCAACAAACACTTCAGCCTTTTTTTAATCATTTCCCCCCCAAAATCCCGAGAGGAATTTTTGCCACAGGAGCTCTCACAGGGTCCCAAGAGAATTGATTCCAGTCCCCCTGATCTTCCATCCTGGCCACAATTCAGGCCGGTGGCCTTCCTGGAAAGTCTGAGGGTAAAAATAAGGTTCAGTTTGGGTTATGCAGGCAAGAAAAATAAGTTTCCAAGGGGAATTCCTAACAGCCCAAATTCCTGGGATCAAATGGGGTTTCTGCTAAGTCAGAGCTTAATTCAGGAGCCTTTTATCAAGGCCAAGCCTAAGGAGCATTTCTGAGATCACAGAGTGGCCAAGGAGGGCTGCAGGGATGTCCCACCATGGATAAATGCATCAATAATAATAAAAAAAGTGAAATTTGTTATTTCCAGCTCCTCCAAGCTGTGGGACAGAGAATCCAACGCTCCTCAGTGTGACTGCCCAGCCTCACAAAGGCACTGCCTCCTGCCCTAGGCCTGGGTGAAATGCAACTCTGAGATGTGCCAGTATTTGTGTGTGAGATTCCCACTGGGACTGGGAAAAGAGGGATGGAAACAGCGCCTGGCTCTGGGGAAGCAGCCACCAAAGGAAGGAGTCTGGTGGTTTTTCCCAAGCTCTCCCAATTTACACATTTAAACAAGAGGTACTTAGGCCATTCCCAGGCTGAGTTATGAATCCCAGTCTTCTGGGAGTGCTGCTTTGTACACCTGTGAAACTGGAATTACTGCAGGCTTGAAAATAATCTGCCTTTTAAAGCTCTCCTTGTTTTCTTTTTCCCAAAGTCTGAACAGAAAGGTCTTGCCTGCGTGTAAAAACTGCAGTGTTATAAATAATTTCTTCTGTCCCTTTCGAGACTGAGAAAATGGAAATGTTTGCTTTCAGCAGAGCTTGTTTTCTGTTGACTTCATTTGATAGCTGTCCAGATAAAAATATGAGCTAATATATTTTGACATATTTCCTAAGAATGTGTGTGACATCAGCTGGCTGCTGCTGTCTTAGGGAATGTCAGAGTGATGTCATGCAGCCCTTGATTTTAAATGAATTAAAGATGAAATGTGACCCCTGTATAGGTTGTTGTGCTGTATTGAAGCTGCACAGCCACATTCATTTACTATCAGCTTCAAAGGATTTCAAGTTTTGTTGCAATAGCAGAAATTCTGATCTGGTGTCCAATAGATGGGAGAGATAAAATACAGCCCAAACCAGGCTCTTCTTCAAGATATTTATCCTTGCATGCTTGGTAATTTCAGTTTATATTTGCTGTCTAACCTGGTTTTCTACAGTCCTGACATTCACAAGTGCAGCCATGGACTGTTCCTCTGAATGATTCACAGAGGAGAAATTATTTCATTAATGCCTCAACATCATTTCTGTGCTTAAGCCAAGAGTAGGGGACGTGCAATTGGTGACCTCAGTGCCTTAAAACCTGACAGAAATATAAAGCCATGAAAATTATCTCACTTCTTCACAGGTCATCCCAGTTCATACTGGGAGTGTGCTTGGCATTTCTTCCTCTGTCCAGCTCTGAATTTCCAGGTAAGGGTTATTCCTTGGTTGAAATAAAAGCGATTTTGGCTGGTTCAGACCCCTCCTGGTGATATCCAGGTACAAACAAAACCGACCAAAAATTCCTGCCAAACTCAAGCTGTTTATATGTGATCTCCTCTTTATGGGGCCAAATTTCTGCTTCCTTTTTAAAATAGCCCCACAATTTAAATTTCAGTACATTTCAATAAAACTTAAATTTTAAAATTCCTCGAAAATATTTGTTAAAGCCAGAGCTGTGATTTGGAATTTTGGCACGGCCTCTGAGCTTCCTTTTGGCCACCTCCCACAGCCCCAGCTCCGAGGGGCTCCTCACTGCCCTATCCAAACTCAGGGCTCCAAGTTTTACGTTTGTTTCCATGTCCTAATTTCAAAGAAACCAGTCTGTAATGACTGAGCCCCACTAAATTCCTTGACTTCCCTAAAAAGTGCATTTGAAAAAACCTGTGACAGTCACGGCAGTTGCTCTGGATTGCTAAATGTCCAGGGGGATGCACTCTGTCATTCATAGTGGGTGCAATCATTTATTTAATGGAGATTTAATTAGATGGAAGCAGAGGCCACATGGAGACACTTCCATAAGCATCAGAAAGGCTGGAAAAGGAGCCAAATCCCCATTTTGTGTGCCTGGTAAAAGACAACTCTTCTGGGAGATGTTGGAGGATACCAACCAGCACCATATGAACAACGAGCTGTCAGGAGAAGGAAGAAGAGTTCTCCAATTTAATTTATTCTCCAAGGTTAATTGGGGAGCAGAGTACCTGAGCTTCACTTGACATAACTAAAACTGGAGCGTTTAGGAATGTAAAATCTGAAGAAGATCCTGAGTTGATCTATTTTTTTAACAATATGTTTATTTGTCCATAGTTTGCTATCACTGGACTGAACCCAAAAGCTGCTCAGAGTGGTTGTTTCAGCCATGACCAAGTGACAAAATCAGAGAGGCCCACGTGCTCTGCAAAGGTGTCCCTGAAGGAAAACCCCTGGGTGGGTGTCACCCTGGAAAACTGTGAGGAGGTTGGAATGCTGAGGCTGCTGGGGAGCTCCAGGAGTGCAGGGATGGCACAGAACCAAGGGACACTTGTCTGGGCCCTGGCTGAGGAGGGACATCAGCAGGAATTTTGGCACAGAAAGGGTGGCCAGGCCTTGGCAGGGGCTGCCAGGGAGGTTTGGAATCCTCACCTCTGGAAATGTCCAAGGAATTCTGGAGGTGGCACTCAGGGCTCTGGCCTGGGGACAAGGTGGGGATGGGGCACAGCTTGGACTCGATGATCCTGGAGAGTTTCCCACCTCAGAGATTTTGTGATTCCTTGGTGCCCTTCCTTCCTTCCTTCCTTCCTTCCTTCCTTCCTTCCTTCCTTCCTNTCACTGTCCCTTTCCCCTCTGCTCCATCTCCCAGCCCAGCATACCACCCATCTGCAGGAGAACCCCGCTGCCGACACCGTCCTGCCAGGGACGGATTGGGGGGATCTTCTTCCCCTTCCCTCTGGCATGGAGGACAATCCCATCCTCTCCTTTTCCTTCCTTTCTTCTTCTCCTTGTTCCTTTTCCTTTCTCCTTCCTTCCTGTGTTCCTGGCTTCCTTCCTTCCCTCCCTCCTTCCCTTTCCTCCCTCCCAAATTTTGAGCAATTCCTGCCTACATTTCCATCTCTCCAGCTCAGACCTGTGGCTCTGCAGTCCTGTGAAGGCAGGAGGAGCCCTTGCCATGTGATTTTTCAGGAGCAGAGCCTTGGCCATTCCCACTGGGATCCCTGCCAGCCCGGGCACATGCCCATCCCTCAGCCCAGCCCTTCTGCTCAGATATTGATTAGCAAAACAAGCTCATCACAAAATTGCCAAATTTAATTTTGATCAGTTTTGTCTTCCCCCAAGGAAAATTCATGCTCATCATTTTTTTCCCCTTTACAGGCAGTATTTGAATCCTCCTGTTCTGGGTTTTACTAGGGCCCATCTGGTATTTTGTAGACACTTCACTGGTGCTGGATGTTGATTTCTCTAACGATTCCTGGGCAACCTGGCTCTAATTATTTGAAATTTTTACTCGTTTTAAAGTAGATTAGATGCTTTTTTTGATGTTGGGTCTGGTGATTTGCTTTTTCCTCCACAGCAAAAATAGACCATGATTAAACCAAAATAACTGCATTTGTTTTTCAAAGAAACTTCACAAAATTTGTCATGTTCTTGCTGTGCCGTGGAGACTGTGGGTTTATTTGTTGTGTGGAGCAGGCACTCAATGTGTTTTCTGGAGAACTGGGGTGCCAGGAGATTTCTCAGCTCACCGGCTGAGTGAGGGCGCAGTGTGGACGGATCCCCATGGGGGTGATCCCTTCAAGAGGCTGAGCTAGAGCAGAACCCAGCCAGAGCCAAAGGATAAATTGGGGATTTATTCCAAGGCCTCTCTGGGCACACCTGGGCAGCACCAGAGCCCGGCTGGGCACACCCAAGGGGAGCCCAAAATGGGCCCAGAATGGACAAACGGCCACGAGGGCTCACACTTGGATCAGTTCTGCCCCAGCAGCACATTGCAGTTCATGGGCCAATTCCAGCTCCAGCTGATGCAGCTCCATCCTCCTTGCTTTTCCTTCTCCCTTCACCCTTGGCTTTGTTCCTGCCCTGAAAGTTGTCCTTGGTGCTGAGCTGGAGCAGGAATTGTTTTGTGTCCCTGCTCTGTGCAGAGAGCTCAGGAGCTCTGAATGTGAAACCTAAAACTGCCCACTAAACCAGCCCAGAATGTGAAAATATAAAAGTTAAAACCTAAGGCATGGTGGTCACAGCCCCAGAGGGTGACAATGTCCCCCTGCTCTTGGGGAGGTGCCAGGGAGCCCCTGGAGCAATTCCCCAGCCTCACCTGGAGCTGGGAAGCAGCACAAAGACTCTGTGAGGGAGGAGCCCTGTCAGTTCTGGGGCTTTTGCAGATATTTCCTGAAGCCTGGGTTTGGCCTCCAGATGAGGCTTTGGGCTTATCAAGGCTCTCCCAGGCTGTTCTGGGCTCTCAGGCTCACGGGGGTGCTCAGAGGGACAGGCTGAGGACAGGCACCAAAATGGGTGTGGAGCTGCTGGAGCAAACCTGGGGAGAGCCTGGAGCTGCCCCAGGGCTGGGACATCTCTGCTCTGGAGCTGAGGGGACTCACCTGGAGAGGAGAAGCTCCAGGGACACCTCAGAGCTCCTTCCAGAGCATAAAGGGGCTCCAGGAGAGCTGGAGAGGGACTGGGGACAGGGAATGGCTTTAAACTGACAACGGGGAGATTTTGATGGGATTTTTGGAAGAAATTCCTTCCTGGGAGGGTGGTGAGGAGCTGGGCTGGAATTCCCAGAGCAGCTGTGGCTGTCCCTGGATCCCTGGCAGTGTCCCAGGCCAGGCTGGACATTGGAACTGGAGCAGCCTGGGACAGTGGGAGGTGTCCCTGCCATGGCAGAAATTATCTTTAAGGTCCCTTCAACCCAAAGCATTCCATGATTCCATGACAGAGGGAACCCACCTGGCTCCTGTAACCCCTGCCCTGAGTCCTGCTCAGCCTCCTGGGCCCATTTGTATCTCCCAACAGGAGAAACAACCCCAAGAACCTCTTGGAAAACCCCTATTTTTGTCCAAACTTCCTCCTGCGTCCTGTTCAAGTATTTATAGCAGTTCTATTTTCTCATCCCTACATCAATATTGAAGTTTAATGTCAATATTAGTATGGAGTGTCTGTGAGGGTTTGGAAAATAGGAATCAGAGCGATCAAATATTTTATTTATGCGCAGTAAATTTTTAAAGTCTCCCCTGTGTTTTGATCGAAAATGCGTATTACTGCACGATTTAGCTCCCAAAGTCTGTCTCTGATGTCAGATTTATTTGGGATCTGCCGGGGGCTGATTGAAACTTGGGAAGAGCCAACGTTGCCCTCACCTGCACCCCGGGCGGTGCAGCTGAAAGGTCTCTGCTGTTCCGGGGTCTCTGTGTTAAAAGGACAATAATTCCAAACTCTGGGCATGGCTGAAGCAATGAATAGTGCAGAAATGGGATCAGGGTGTTCCCTGATCCTTTAAAAATTCCCCCCTGGCACGACCCCGGGGCTGCTCCTGCTGCTGCTGCCCCAGGAGCTGCTCTCAGCACTCCAGGTTTTCAGGGAAATTCCCTTGTTTCTGCTCTTGGGAACACAGAGAAAACCTCTGTAAATAATAATAATAATAATAATAAATAATAATAATAATAATAATAATAATAATAATAATAATAATAATAATAATAATAATAACAATAATAATAACAATAATAATAACAACAATAATAATAATAATTTATCTTCATTAATAGCTCCTAGGTTCTTATTTCTAAGGCAACATTTTCCCTACTTTTCTTTGAAAAATAATGTTCCAAGTAAGAATGATAATAAAGGGAAAATGAAAAAACCCACCACCCTTCAGAGACAGATTTGCTCATTCTTAGTAATTTTTTTTTTTTTTCATTTAATGGCAAATAAGCATGAGTGTCCCTAATTACCCTTAATTCCTAATTAATGTCAAATTTTCTCCACCTCCAGCCACTGTTGAGGCTTGGATGCTTTGGTGGTCACCTTTTACACAAATAACCCCTTTAAAATATCACAATAGTTACTGTTAAATCCTAGGAAGTGGCAGATTATTACAATTTTTTCAATTTCAGAGTATTTAGGGGTGTTTTCTGTTCATTTCTTTTTAAATAAATGACAGTTTAGAACAACAGAGACTTGCAGCTGGTTCCTGTTTCCATCTCTTCTCCCACATTTCATTTCATGCCTTCAGAATCTGACCCAAATTCCAGGACAGCTTGAGCCAGATTTGCCAACGTCCTCTCACTGTGGATCTGCCAGTGGCCACTTGGTTCTCCCTGGAAATCTGCTTTGTCTAGAGCAGCCTAAATTATTATTTTGGTTTAATATTCACATTTAGGCACATAATTATGGAACTCTAGAATCTTGGGAAGGTTTGGGTGGGAAAGGATCTTAAATCCCATCCTCCCACTGCTCCAATGTCCAGCCTGGATTTGGGCACTCTGCTCTGGGAATTCCATCCCAGCCCCTCCTCACCCTCTCAGGGAGGAATTCCTTCCCAAAATCCCATCTAATCCTGCTCTGCCTGCCCAAGTGTGGCCAGCTGTGAATTTTTCCTTGAATCACCCATACCTGGCTGAAAATCCTGTTCTTAATTTAAATTTAAAGGAGAAATCTTTTTATGGTGGAAGAAAATTTCAGCTCAGCTTCCCTTTAGAAAGAGAAAAGCAGGAAGGTGATACCAAGCACCCCCATCCCAGGTCGTGTCTTGCTCTCAAGGACTTTTTTTTTTTTTGCTTGTTTCATCCAGGACCAAGTGTGTTGTAATCAGGAAATGAATGAGCTGATAGTGGGATTTTCCTGGGCAGGCAGACAGGAATTTGCAGTCCTGCAGCCCCAGGTGACCTTTCCCTGGCTGTGCCTGTGTCACTGCCACTGCTCATCCAGGGAAAGCCCAGCCAGGGCCATTTCCACCCTGTGGGAACACAAGGTTGGTCTCTGACTGCCCTGGAGGCTCAGGGACCCGGGCAGGGGCTCAGAAACCCTGGAACAGAGCCCAAAAACACCTGTGGGTTGGATTTCAGCCCATGGGAACAATTGCCAATCTTAAAAGAAGAATTACAGGTCACAAGAGTTTAAATAGAGTGACAATAAGTTTGTCACAGGGGGTAAAAGTAGATTTTGGGTTTTAGTACAGCGGGTTGGTGAGGCCAAGCTGGAGGAACCTTGTGGCTTTTTGGGTTTCTTCCTTCTCCTTCACCTTCTCCATTTCTGCTGTGATGGTGACACTGGTGATTGGTTTAGAGTAGAGACCAACTGTGTAACACAGGTGATAGGGATTGGAAAGTAACTGTAAATAATGTAAACGTAGTTTTTCATATAAAAGATTAACACCACCTCAAGGGAGGAGAGTTTGCCTTCAGCTGTCCTGTCAGAAAGACCTCGGCATGTCAGAGAATGTTTTAGTTAAGATAAAATAAACAACCTTGGAAGCAAGAGCTGAAGAGTTTCAGCTTCTTCTTCCATCGCAGGCTGGGGAAAAAGGACTTTATTAGCTCGGGAGAATTTCTGCAAAGGCAGAAAACCCGACACCACCCTTTCTACAGAACAGGCTTTAAACACTGGCTGGATTGACCCACAGCTCCTCAGCAGCCCTGGGCTGTCCCACCCACAGCCCAGCCCAAGGCTCTCACTTTGGGTGAGAAGGGTCACCAGAGAATTGCCTTTAACCCTGCTCATCTTCCACCCTGGCCACGATTTGGGTCAGGAACTCCCTTTGAAAGTTTGATAGCAAAAGTATTTTTCCCCTTGGGTTTTTATCCAGGTAAGAAAACTCAGTTTTTGAGGCCGTTGCTTAAAAACCTGGGTCTGGTTATCCAGCCTGAGTTCTGTAGGAATGCCACCTCCTCTTTATTTCATTTATTTTTTCAGCTGAGCCGTGACTTTTTTGGCATGGCAACATCATCCCTGGTTTCTTCCTTCCCTCAGATAACTCCAAGGCACACAGGGAAGCTTTGACCCTGCCACTGGTGCCCTTTGCTGCCAGGGCTGTTCTCTGGCACAGGGAGCAGCAGTTTGTGATTAATCAAAGTGTTCATTAGAGCCGTTTATTTTCCACGGGAGCAGCACAGGGGTGGTGACTGGAGGTGGTGGCAGTGACATTGCACGAGCAGGATCCCTGTCCAAGGGCTGCAGCGTAATTATGGGACAGCTCTCATTTGCATATTGCCAGGATGCTGCCAGTAAATATTAATGGATTACTTTTTGTTCATTTAGCCTGTGTTTTTGAAAGATGCCTAAAAACAAAAAGATCATATCTGTATGTTGTTTTTTAATTTATTTTCACCTTTTTGTCTCCTTTGGAGACCCCTGGTGTATCAGCACTTTGTTTACCACAAATTAAACCTTAGCTGATTGTTTACCAGACTGAAGACCCTTGTGCATTACTCCAGCACTTTCCCTTTTTTTAATAATCACAACCTGGGAATCATTTGCAAGAGGCCCTAATCTGCATGAGAATTATACAATTAACTTTTGATTAACCGCCTAGTTCTTTTGGAAACCGCAGTGTATAGGATACTCTGCATTTAAATAATTTTCCTTAAATTGGGAGCAGGCCTTTCATTAAAGCGGCGAGTTTGACTAAACAACAACATTTGGAGATAATCAGGGTCAAGACAATAGGCAAGGCTGCAAGGCTAGAATGTCATCTTTAAATATAACAGCTGAGATAAAGGCACCCAGATTGCGCCTTATCGAAACACAAAAAATCAAAGCTCTCTCTTGTCTGTGGCAAAATACCAGGCCCTGGTGTTTAGGGCGCCCATTGTTTGGGCCTGGAAGGTTGCAGGATTTGCATTCAGAGAGCCGGGTCTGACACACATTACATCACGTAGGGTACTTATCTCGGAGTCTGACAATAATTATCAGGAAGAATATACTCAGAATGACTTTTTTGTGATTTTTATGCATCCCCAACACAAGGAAAGGGAGATAACGGCATTATGAAAAAGGGGAGAGTCTCCAAAGGCTCTCCCTGGAGCTGCGTTCTTCGATTAAATTTGCTGTGCCACTTTGGTGTGCTGAACAAGTGGAAAGAAAGACTATGAGGCTTTTATAGAGGGTAATAATAGTCCTGAACACAGCCCTTACCAAAAGATAAGATCCATTGTCGAAACAAACAAAAGGAGCGGTATTAAACAGCACTTGAAGAATATCTATGAGCAAAGTTTGAAATCCTTGCCTCTTTCTCATACCTTGAACCTGGCTCTGTGGCGTGGCCATCTTCTAACCAGGCACTTTTGCCAGCCCAGAGGCTTCCACTGAGGCTGCTCTGCTCCAAGGGGGTTTGTGGTGGGATCTATCCATGGTTTCAGGGAAGCCAGGGAAGAGATTGAAACCATCCCAGCCCAAGCTTGCTGTCTTTCCTATGGGGGATTTTTGGGCATATTTGTTGCCAAAAGAGGGTTTAGTTCCTGCAGTGCCTTTGCTGAGGGATGCTGTGATAATTTAAATCTCATTTTTCACAGGGTGATTGTGGCCTTGCTCAAAGTTCATCTCCAGGTCAGCACAGCACAGGTGAGGGTGATGGACACCTGCAATCAATTTGCAAGAGCCTGGGGTGCCATAAAAAGGGGAATGGTTTCCTAGTGCCAGAGGGCAGGGCTGGATGGGATTTTGGGCAGGAATTTCTAACTGGGAGGGTGGGCAGGGCTGGCACAGGGTGCCCAGAGCAGCTGTGGCTGCCCCTGGATCCCTGGCAGTGCCCCAGGCCAGGCTGGACGTTGGAATGGGAGCAGCCTGGGATGGTGGGAGGGGTGGAACAAGATGGGCTTGAAGGTCTCTTCCATCCCCAGCCAGTCTGTGATTCTGGAAAATAGATTGGAAAAGAGTTGAGGCATTTCCCAACATCCTCCCTCAGCCTCTTCTGTCTGCTCTGGAGAGCTTTCCCTGTGCCTTGTGCCCCCAGGATCCCCCTGGCTTCCAGGGATGTTGAGAGCACAAGCTGGGTGTGTTGGCAGCAGCCAGGGCTGAGCAGGCTGGAGCTCAGCTGCTGCACCTGCCCGTCCTTCCTGCCTCCCTCCCACCCCACAGGGCTCCCCATGAGCTGAATCCCAGCCCAGGGTTGGGGAATGATCCCTGAGGAAGGGCTGGAGGGGAGGCTGCTGGAGCCCAGGGAGGGGGAAGAGTCATTTGGCATCTCAGAAAGTTCAGAAGTTCCACCCTGACCAAGCTTTGGTGCTTCAGTATCTTTAGAAAGCTGTGACCCTTTTAAATATTTGTTTCAACCTTCTCCTTCCCACCCTCCTTTTCCTAAGCTTTCATTGCTTCCAGGGGACCCAATTCTCCTAAACTGAATCCAGATCTTGCTGCTGCTCTCTTCCTGCTTGTTTTGCCTATTTCCCCCCCAAGCAGGCACTGCCCTTTTTGTTCCTGCATTGTTGAGTCACTCGTGGTGTTCAGTCCTTTATTAGAATGTTCTCCGTGCCAGTGGCAGAGCACGTCTCACAATGCACAAACAGTCCCAAGCACTCAGGAATCGAGGTGAGTCCTCCAGATAATGTCTAAAAAATAAGATTCTTAAAAGAAAAAATGTTCATTTGTTGCCCTGTATTTGGCTGCTGCCTTTTTTTAAGTTTGGGGTTTTTTTGTTTTTTGTTGTTTTTTTTTTTTAGTTTAATCTTATGGGTACTTAAAGAAAAAAACAGGCAAAGGGAAGGAATGTGAGAAGTACAAAAGCTCAGCTCTGTGAGTAATGTGAAGTATCATGGGGCTTATGATTAAATCTGTATATAACATTTGAATGGAGCAGGAGGAGATACTTTATTTCCTGGATAAATCAAAGTGCTCTGATATGGAATAAACTGCAAGAGTGTATTTATGGGCTCCAGGGCGCAGCAGCCACCAGCAGCAGCCCTGAAGTCCGAGGGTTTCTTTGGTTGGGGTGTGGGGTTGGTGGTGAGAGGGACCTGTCAGTGCTTCCCAAGCTGTTTCCTCAGCTGATCCCACGGGATTTAGGAGTGATAAATCACAAAATCCAAGCCACAGCTTTGGATCCATGGAAAGGTGACTGGCAGGTCTTCCACTGACACAAACTGCATAGAAGGGATGTCCCACACCCCAGAGCAACCTGCCCAGTATGGGAACTGGGGGGACTGGCTGGGGGGCACCAGCTGGGAGATGGGCTGGGATTGGTCAGTGGGTGCTGAGAAATTGTGTTGGGCATCACTTGTTTCTCTTGGATTGTATTACTCTTTCTCCTTCTCCTAGTAATTTCTATTATCATAACTATTATTATTATTATCACCATAATTATTACTGTCACTATTGTATCATATCAATAGCACTAATACTATTAATACTATAATAATAACAATAATAGTAGCAGTGGATTTTGTTGTTGTTTTTGTTAAAGGAGAAGCCACTGCCTGAGCATTGTCACATGAATCAAGGATTCACCATCCCTGGAAGAGTTCAAAACACCTCTGGATGTGACACCCAAGGATGTGTTTGAGCAGAAACCCCTGAAACTCTTCAGTGGGGACCTCAGGAGAGCACAGGGAGAGACTCAAATCTCTGCCACCAAACGAACACCCCGTGACAGTGCCAGGGTGTGCTCTCTCTTTTTGGAAAGAATATGGCAAACTTTCCTTTCCTTTCCTTCATCCTACTAGCATGGCTGGAATGCCAAATCTGTCAGATGCAAAGGATTGCTCAGCCCCATTCCTGATTTCCAGTTGTGTTTCCCGGGAAGAGCTCCTTCCTTTTCCTGCCAGCACCCAGGACCATCCAGATGATTTTTGAAAAGTTTGCAATCAATGAAATCATCCAGCTCAGACTTTTAATTGCCTCTTCTACATTAAATATCTTTGCAGGGCTGAAACAACCTCTGCAAAGCTGCCAGGAGTGGTTTCATGGTTATCATGAATTTTGAGCACTCTTTGAACCAAAGTCCAACTTCAGCTGCTGCTCCTCAAGTCCTGGCAGAGAACAGCAGATGCTTTCTCCCAGACAGTGCCTTTCTTCCTTCAGGACTTAAATGAAAAAGAAAGGTGGAGAAAACAGCATCTTGTACAGATAAAAAGAGATGCTCCCTGATTTCCTGACAGAGTGGAGAGGCCTTTAAAAGCGTCCACAGCCGGGAGGGATGTGAGAGGGTGCAGCAGGAGCAAAGGAGCCCCTCCACGTGGCAGAGCCAAGTCAGGAATTACCATCTTTAAAAAGCTGTTGTAGCAAGCAGGAAGGGAAGCAGAAAACCTTGGAGATCCGACAGCAGCCGTGGTTTACAAACAAATCTGTTGAAATGGGAGTTTCCCCTGGGATTTCTGCTCTTTGCCCTGCACTAGTACCCAGGAGTGGCCTCTCCGAGGGTGGGAAGGGGCACGCTCTGGTCTCACGCTGGCATTCATGCCTGGCACCCCTTCCCCTGCTCCTGGCTGATTGATGAGCTCCCCTTTCCCCTGCCTGTGTCTGCCAGCAGCCCCTGGGAGGGAGCAGGGAGGAGCAGGGCTCCTGCTGAGGAGCAGAGCAGATGCTCCAGGTGTGGATGTGAGGCTGAGCTGCCCCTGATGCTGATGCTGCTCCCAGCAAAGCAGGCAGGCTTGGGGGACAGAATTCCTGCTCCTTTGACATCCTGGAGGAGGCCCCTGGGTAGGTCCTTGGTGCTGGGAGGGGAGAATTTACAGTTTTATTCTCGCCCGTGGTCTCACGTGGAGTTTATTTCCTCTGTCATGCCTTCCTGGGGCTGCGAGAGCAGGAGAGGGATGCCCCTGGGAACTGGGAATGCATTGCCTTCCTAAAATTCCAAACTTAATGTATAAACTTTCATATCACATCTTATAAACCAGCCATTGGCATCCTCTCCTAGTTAGGGACTTTAAAAAAGCATATCTTGCTAATACTTGTAATATTTCCCCCAATACTCCTCTGTTTTTCTTTCTCCAGAAAATTTGCAGAAAATCTTGGAGATCTGTGATTTAATCTAAATATTCTTAAATTGGAATTTTCACAGGATTTTCTTCACTTTACCCTGAATTAATAACCAGGAACATGGGAGTTGTGTGTGGGAAGAGGGGAACAGGACTCACTTCCAGATTTCAGAATTAGCACATCCAGGCAGAAGTTTCTATTGAAATAACATTTTTTGCTGATAAAAATCAAAGTTTCATGGCTACATTTACAAATAATAGCACAGATACTCGTTATCCTCATATCTCTGTCAGCCAAGTCAAGTTAATTGGCTAAAATATTGAAGATGGGTTGTCATCACCTGTGACCACCTCATTTATAGCCCTGGATGACAGGAAAATGAGAATATTGACAGGGCTGACAGCGAATTTGGGAAGGAAGGGTGCCTAAGAGGAAAGAGCAAGGCTCCAATTTTGGTCACTTTAAATCAGAATTTGCAGGAAGAGGTGTCAACAGGGAGAGAGAAAGGCAAGGCTGAATGAAAGGAGACAAATTGGGAGCAGGGCGGTGGATCTGAGAGCCATTTGTGTAAAAATTGACATTAAAAATCCGTGTGAAGAAACTGCTCCACCCCCAATGTCAGGAGAAGCAGGAGGTCCTTCATGGAACATTCTGGAGAAGGTGAAGAGGATGAAAGAGGAAAACAGAACTGAAGGGGAAGAGAAGCAGGTGCAGAAATTTCCAGAACAGCTGATGGGGTGTGGTCAAAGGATGAGCAAAGGCTGCTTGAAATTGGGTTGAAATTGAGATGAAGATGGACAGAGCTGGAGAAATGCCCTCGATTGCCCTGAGGCAGGAGCTTCCCTCAGTGCTGAACCTCAGGATTGTCCTGCCCTGAGCCATTCTGGGCCCTGTTTCAGATTAACCCACAGGAAAATAATGGGTTAATAATGTGGGACCAGAGGCTTCCAGCTGCTCTGGGTTCACTATTCAACCTCAGCCACCCCTTCTACTGCACGGATCTCACAGATCCCAAAAATTCCAGCGCATGGGGAGGGTGTTTGGGCAGCTCAGCAGCTTCTGAGCCATTCTCCAGAATTTTGTTTATTTGCTCGTTTGTTTTTTTAAGGCAGGCTCTCTTTCAGAGCAGAGGTGTTATACCAAAAACGGATTCAGGACAAGCACCTGGGTGTCCTGCCCAAAGTGAATCTGTGTGGCCCATCCCAGCAAAGAGCTGAGGGGGAGGAATTGTTATTGCAGCTGTGCAGGAGGGGAAATGGGATGGAGAAAGGGAGAAGATCAAGGTCCCATTGAGGAGGCAGAACCCAGGCTCTTTTCTCCAATCAATATTTTAATATTAATATTTAATTTTTATTTTCTAACACCAGTGACCCTCTCAGATCCCTGCAGCATTACCTCAGTTTTCTCACTTGCTGAAAACCTGATGTGATTGTCCAGAGCTGCTGGAAACTGCACTGCAGGCACAACATTCCCCTTCTGCAGTCATTGCTTGGGACTCCCTCAAATTAAAGGGGTGATTAAAGGCACTGATGGCACCAGGGAGATGCTCCTTAGGAAGAGCTAAGGTGGGATCAAGCCGTGTTTTCTGCTGTCTCACATTTTAGCTGCCTTGGCCAGCCCTGGGAAAAGGCAGAGGGCAGTGATGTATTTCTGATTGCTGCTTTCAGCTTGGCAAAACAACCCCCAAAGCCAATTTGGAGCTGTTACAGGAGCATTGCCTGCGGTGGAGGTGCTGCCAGAGCCACTGAACAACAGCAGACACCAAAATGAATCATTCCAGAGCATCTGTTTTGCACAGGAAAGCAAACAAATCAACAGCTTTGGTGCTGAGCAGAGGTTATTGGTGAGTGGCTGGATTCACAACTCTCATTTCTTTTTGCATTGTCTTGGCTTTGACTTCCTGACTCAGAAGAGCCTCATCTCTGGCTGGCACTGAGTAAGAACTCTCCAGTTACACCCCAGAAATGTTAGAGGAGAGCTCCTCATGCATTATCACATTATTTTAGCTATCAGCTGGAGGAAATGGACACTTGATTCATCTTCTCCCATCTATTGATTCAATCCTCCTTTTAATTCAGCTCTGGAGCAGACTATTAGCCTCCATTCACATTGCCCTGAGATAATACAACCTGATAGCTGCTCTCCTGCTCCATTATGGGACAGGGATGAAATGGTTTTGTTCCTGTGTGTGAGGAGCTATCGACTGCTCTGCTGCCTGCCCAGCACTCGCTGTCCTCACTCCTGGGTGTCTCAGCGCCTTTTCTCCAGCTGGAGCTGCTCTGGGGAACACACAAAAAGCCTCGGGCAATGTTTTGTGCCCTGGAAAGAGCCCCCAGCCCTCTGCCTGGAGCTTCCATGGAGTGCATTGAGGCTTGAGGAAAACCAGCCCCATCTCTGCCATCACCATCCATCAAGCTTTTCCATTCCTCGGGCTGCAAACCTGTCCCTGCCTCCATCAGCATCCTCCAGGGATCCTCCAGGTTCTCCTTCAGCCACATCCCAGCTCCAGCCCAGCTCACCGTGTGCACAGACCACCCCCAGTAATATTCATTTATTTAAGTTTTATTTTTAATATTTTTTATTCTCTCTGTATTTTTTTTTCTATTTCCATATTTATTTTGTGTATTTGTCAGCCTGCCTTGTCTCACCCACACACAGCTGCTGCCTCAGGACTGTACAAGCTCCCAAAGTCATGGAATCACAGACGGGTTGGGCTGGGAGGGACCTTAAATCCCTTAAATCCCTTAAATCCAGTGCCATGGGCAGGGACACCTCCCACTGTCCCAAGCCCTGTCCAGCCTGGCCTGGGACACTTCCAGGAGTCCAAGGGCAGCCACAGTTTCTCTGGGAAAAATTTAAATCCTGGGCACAGATACTCAAGAACCCTTTTCTTTCATTCACAAATCAGTGATATTCTATTAATTCTGTTTGGGATGATCTTCTGAAGAACGTGAAAAGTAGAAAATGAGATTCACAGAGAGGAAATTTTTAAAAAATCTCACCCCAGACCTGCTTTTACCTCTAACAGAGTCACAGGGATCCATTTCCTGTCTATTTCTGTTTCTATTTCTCATCCAAAAATATATTAAATATTAATTATGTTGTCACAGAAAATAAAAATTAATTTCGTGCTAGAACACACTTAAAAAAATTAATATAACACGTTAAAAAGTGCTGGTTCTAATTGTTGCTGCCATGGCAAAGGTGCAGCTGAATTAAATTAATCCATGGGAGAATTGTTTTGTTGTGCAGTAACTACCACTGTTCTTTGAAAGGCCGGGCTTTTTTTTTTTTTCCAGCTCCTTATCTGAAAAGGTTTGCCATGTCTTCATGCCAGCACTTGTCATGCTTTAGAAAAATCACAAGCAGCAAAAAGTCAGAATTGTCAGTTCAGAAGACACTGCTTGTTCCACTGGGTAAAAGCTGCGGAAGCAACGTCGGCAAACGATCTTTAGGAAAAGGGAAAAAAAAATAATAAAAAAAAAACCCCGATGGAAACAGCAGTGGAATGAAGATAAAAAGGGTTGCAGGCTTTATTCTCATTGAAGGTTGGCAACGGGAAAGCTGCTGGAGTAGAAGAAGAATATCTGATAGGTCATCTGTTGTGTAATGAAGAATAGAAGACAAGCGAGGAGAAGCAAGGTGATTCCAAACCTCTGAGGGATGGAAGATCTTGGGAGAGAAACATGAAAGCAATACCTTTATAAACTGACCAAATTTAATTTACTATCAACGAGCCTTGTAAGGCTCTGGGCTGACAAAATCCATTTGTAATGCTGTGGGTGAGGCTGAAGTCAGGCATTTTTCTCCTGTGGAATCATTTTATTCTGTATTCTTTTTTTTTTTTTTTGGTGCAGGTTTTCTGATTAAAAATTACCATGAGGGTGTCAAATATTTCCTTGTCCTCCTGATATCCGGGCTTAGTTACCCCATAACTGATCCTACATACCCATCTTCAACAGGCACAAGTAGAGGGGGAGCAAAAGCAGATAAATATGTTGTGATTTAAAATGCACAATTTCCTGCAAAATGTCCATGTGGCTCTGCTCTGGATGTTCCTTGAGAGACTCTGGAGTTGTCAGGATGTCCTGCTGCAATATTTTAAATGCATCTTATCAAATGCATTCCTGATTTCAAGTGGGAAGTCCTAAATGAGGTCCTGAATGCTTTTCCTTTCATTTGGGATGTACTGAGAGTTGTGAAGTCTGGATCCTTTCTCTGGGAAGATGTTGGGATGGGATGGACAAGAGCAGATTTCCACTGGATAATGGGAATGGTTTGGGTACCAACATCCCCAGGCCGGGCTGGGCTCTCCTTGGCTGTGTGGAGAGAGAAAAATTGGTTTTAAACTGAATTTCTAATCCAGTGGTGGGCAGAGTGACTAAATTCTGTCAGTGTTTCTGAGGTCTGGTAGGAATTTAACAGGCTGAGAGACCTGGGGGGGCTCAGCTGGAGAGGAGAAGCTCCAGGGAGAGCTCAGAGCCCCTGGCAGGGCCTGAAGGGGCTCCAGGAGAGCTGGAGAGGGACTGGGGACAGGGGATGGAGGGACAGGACACAGGGAATGGCTTCCACTGGAAGAGGGGAGATTTGGGTGGGATTTTGGGCAGGAATTGTTCCCTGGCAGGGTGGGATGGAATTCCCAGAGCAGCTGTGGCTGCCCCTGGATCCCTGGCAGTGTCCCAGGCCAGGCTGGACATTGGGGCTGGAGCAGCCTGGGACAGTGGGAGGTGACCCTGCCATGGCAGGGGTGGAGTGGGATGAGCTTTGAGGTCCCTTCCAACCCAAACCTCTCCATAATCCCATGAGTGGGAATTTTCCCTCTCCATGAACGGAGCTGTTTGCTCTGGCAGAGCCTCAGTGTTCTCTGGTTATTTGGTTTAGTTCAGGAGAAACAAGAAATGACCAAATCCCTCCAGATTCTGTTTTCTAGGCACAGAATGCACCAGCAGGACTCCTCCTTGGTCTTCCACAGCATGGAAGGGAGTGGGATTGGGATCCTTCACATTTCCATGGGCCTCAACATTTCTTTGAAGGTAAAATGAGTGGAGAAAGTGGAGGAGAGAGGAAGGTTTCCTGTTATGGACAAGAACAGGCTTTGGAGATTTGTGTCAAGTTTTAAATTTGACTTGATGGGTTAAATCTGAAGAAGGAGGAATTCCTGCTCCTTGATAATGGGAAAAAATGGCTGGAAAGGGAGTAATTTTAGAGTTAAATGGGGTTAATTTTATAAAAGGATTGAGCTGCAGGGGAGAGCACCCTTAGCACCACAGGTGAGCACATTTCAGGGGAGCATCTCTGTGATGTAACAGAAAAATGTCAGGGTTGTGATGTCATAGAATAGCCAAGAGTAAAATGTTAAAACAGCATTTTATTGTATTGTAACCCTGTCTTACAATGAGAATTCTGTGCCAGCAGAGTTCCTCTGCTCATTATAAGAAGCTCTGTGCGCGGACATGCTCGTTTTATTTCATCTTGTTTTACAAATCTAATAGAAAAAAAACCCCAGCTAAATTAGGCTAAACCACTTGATTCTGCTCTGCCCTTCTAAACGCTGTAAAGTAAGAAGATTATGTTACCCCCATCCCCACAAATCAGGATTAAACTGGAGTTTTCAGGGTTTTGTGCCAACAAAATCCCCAATTTGCTGAGCTCCAACTCTCTAATCTGAAGCCAGAGGCCAGAAGAGGGGATGCACTTTGGAAACTGCAACGACCATGTTGTGTGTTTGGAAGAATTGGGATTTTTTTCCTTAAACTCTCAGCTCTCCATTCCCCCTGCCACGGGAAGAGTGAGTTTCTTTTCTCTGGAACCACTTTGCTTTCTCAGTGAGGGCCACGTTTCCTTGTTTCTCACCCACTTGTATTAGAATTGGAAAATTTCACCTGCAGCACAACATGCATCTATTAAAATCCGTGCCAAGCTCCTCATCTCATTTTGAAGGGAACGTGAGTTTTCCTCCATAAAATTCCAGTGGGCAATGAATTAAAAATGACAACTCTATATACGGTGAAAACAAGAAAATAAAATATACAAAACATTGCTAATGATCAGTTCTTGAAAAATTTACCAGACACATTCTACCCAGGGAGCTAAACTCATTAGCAGAAAGTGATAGGAAAGCTGAGAAACTCCAGGATGAGGCTCAGGCACAACATATTCAAATGAAATCTCTTTAGCAGAATAGTTTTGTTTCTTTCCCCACAATATTTAGCAGCAGCATGTGTTGCTTTTTTTCCTTGTTGTTAAAAAAGAGGTGCCTGGGAGGTTATGGCATCTTGTTAATCATGTTTGGGAGCTGGTCCCTCCTTGGGGAAGATCCAATGATGGGTCCAAAGTTTTCTGTGTTTTTTCAGGAGGGTCCGGCTCAGCCCCAGCCCATCCCTGGTCCCAGAGCCACCCTGGATGTTGCCTTCTCTGGATCCAAAGGTGAGTTACAGACCTGGGCATGCCCCAAAGCCACCCAGACCATCCCTGCACTGCCAGCACTCAGTTAATTGTGATAATTAATGATATTTGTGTGACTCCACTCGATGACACTGGGGACAACCCGAGCCACCCACGTCCCGCGTGTGGCACTTGAATGCTGCCACCTTCCAGGAACAGACAATTGTTTCACACCTCATTTGCAAACTAAAGGAGATAGGGAATGAATTAAACTTCCTGCAAACACTCAGGAGGTTTACAAAGAGTCCTATCTCGAAGTCTACTGTACTATTTGCATAAAAGAATTCGGTATCAATGTAATTATTAATGATAATTCTCAAGCAGTTGTGCTGCTTCAGGATTTCTCAGATTAAGAATGTAATGAATTAGTAATAAAATCCGAACACAGATTTACTCCTAAATACAATTTCCTTCCTGGCTGTGAATCTCCTTGTGTTTGTTATAAAAGGTGTGCTTGTTGGAGCAGCTTTCCTCCGGCGGCGTGCTTTAAAGGCAGGAGTCTCCCACAAAGTCAAACTCCTGCCAGCAGCCACTTGAGGAGCAGCTTTCCTGTTCTTCGGGCAGCAGGAGGATTGTTGTGACTGTTGTGTCCTTGGTGAGAAATGTCCTCCAAGCACCCACCCCACGCTGAGTGCAGCACCGAGGGTGAGAGCGTGGAGAGCTCGAGCTGCTGCTCTCCCTGAGCCCAGCCTAAGAGCCCAGCCTAAGTGACAAAGCCAGGCCTGTTTGTGCTTGGCTGCTGCCTGGGCTGTCCCCAGGTAAATCCAGGTGAATCCATTTTGGGAATGGCCTGCCATCACTCCCTTTGTGTGTCTGTGGCACCACAAATCTGCACCTCAGCCACAAGTCCTGCACTCCAGGGAGTCTTTACAGAGACTGGATGAATCCCAGATGTTGGAGAAACATGGCAGCCATTCATGGATCACACCTTGGACAAATAAACCCCAACATTTTGGTGTTTGTTTGGGGCCATAAAGTAAGCGAGTACTTTTTATGTGGAGGTGGTGGCACGTTTTAATTTAATTAATTTTTTTCCAAGCCCACCTCTTGAAATCATTTTCTCTTGGAATAATCATGAAACAATTTTTAACTGAAGCTTGAACCCCAGCTGCAATATAAGAAACTTTTCTATTTTCTCCTCTCACCTTTTCTCCTTTTCTCCTCAAATCATCACCTGCACCTGGAATGTTGGTGCAAATTTTGCACTTTCTGGGTTGTCAGTTATGGTGAAACATTTTTTCCCAGGATATTATAGGACTCTGGCATCAGCTCTAGAGCAGGTAACATTTCTCCATTAATTTGGGTAATTTTTTATTTATTTTATGTCATTTTTGTCCAGTTGGATGTTCTACAAGATTAGAAATAGCGAAGTTCAGCAGATTGTGCAGTAATACCTGGATGTTTTAATTCAGAACAGAGTTCTGCCTCCCTATTTATTATCCAGCTACAAATACACCTTCCTGGTTTGATGGTGGGATCTCCAGGCCCTATTTTCCCATTTTTCCAGTCAATGTGGCCCCTCCATGCCCACCAATCCTCAGCAGGACCCAACCACCAAGCCCAGTCCTTCAAGGGAAGTTGATGGGGCTGAAATTTTCCATAATCTAAAGGAAAAAAATCCCATTATCTCTGCAGTTCTGGCACCCTACCCTGTGCTAAACCCCAATGACAAAGGAAAAACTGAACTCCATGTCCCCGTCGTGGTGACAACAACCACCTTGGGAATGCCTTGGAATTTGCCAGGGATGGATCCATTCCCCTGCCCCTGCTGTGGCAAGGCCTGCAGGTAAATGGGTGAGACATTGCCAAAATATTGATCAGCTGGCAGGAGGAAAATCCTGCAGGAAGAAGTACTTTGGTCCTGGAATGTTCCCAGGGAAATTTTGCCCTGACAGGATTCTTCAATGGCATGGCCATGAACAACAATGGATGTTTGCTGAAAATGAAGATCTGCTCTTCTCCCGTTCTCTGCTTTGGTCTCCTTTGCCAAGGCCTCCTTTTGCTGGTTTTGAGGCCACTGGAGCACACACACTTTGCACCAGACATCCTCATCCCTGTCAGTGGCAGCCCTGGGAAAATTTCCATCTCGGGATGTATTTTTTCCTAGTGATCCCATTTTCTGTTCAGATTATATGAATATACTTAATGTGACTAATGGTGGATTCCTGTTTGTTTCAGCCACACTGAGAAAGTGGAGTTGGTTTTCACCTAATTCCAGAAATGAGAGCGACTGGATGTGGAGGATTCTAAAGGCAAGCACAGGAGATGTGCTATGCTTTAGACTTTTAACTGGAGCTTAATTGTCTTTAAAGTCATTTGCACATGGGCAGAGCTGCAGCCCCCACATAATCCTTTCCTTTCCTTTCCTTTCCTTTCCTTTCCTTTCCTT
>VZTB01018168.1:78328-90424 GCA_013397245.1 Thryothorus ludovicianus
AACTTGAGAGTTCAGACATAAAACGTGTGAGGATTTCAGATCTGGAGAAAGAATGATATAATTTGTTGTAGGAACAAGGCAGTGTTTTAAATTCCAGGAATTTTGCTTCATTAAAATGTAGAAAACACTAAGGTCATCTTGAATTTGCCTTGTGGAGTGCTATAACTGGAAAATAAAAAAGGGCAAAATATTTTGGTGTTTGTTTAATTAGGTAAAAATTGTGTCAAGTATCATTGCAGGACCCTTTGGTGACAGGATTTGAATTTCCAGGAAGGGAGGGAGATCCATCTCAGGATCAGACAAGGGAAAGTGGCCTCAGGTTCCTCCAGGAGAGGTTTGGGTTGGGAAAAATTTAGGAAAACTTCCAGCATGGAAAGAGTTGCCAAATCCTGGTGCAGCTGCCCTGGTCTTGCTGGCCAGCCCTTGGCTCTGGGACAGCTGCTCCTAACATGGGGTCATTTGTTAATATTTAATTAATGTTTAATATATTCAATTTGTTAATTTGCTCAATTTGAGCTCTGGATGAAGCAGTGAAAGAAGAAATTATTCTTTATAAATTTATATTTTTGTGTGTGTTTTCTCAGCTATTGACTCTTTAAACTCCCTGTGAAATGCGCTGCGAGTTTAGTCTTTGAAAAAATCCTGTTTTAGTTTTTTAGCATTTTTTTACAGCAGGGAAAAATTTCCAGCTGCCTTTTTGAGGCATTTTAAGTTCAGCTCTTCTCCCAGGAGTTCCCATGGTCACTGCAGGGAACCTGGAGATTCCTTGGCTCCACCTCCACTGCCTGCAGATGTTGGGCCTGTCCTGAAGGAACAGGGCCTCGACTCATCCTAAAAAATGTTCAACATCTGTGCAAGAGCTTTGAAACGTGACCTGTGGCAGCACATCTCCCCCTTCCCATTTCTGTTCATTCATTTATTTATTCCTGCTAACCCAGAGTCAAATGAAGCCGTTCAGGACCCGAAATTTCCCAATTTTCAGCCTGCGTGGAGCGTCCTTATTTCTGTCAGTGTGAAACTTCTCTGTGTTTCTTCACCTTTGCTTCTCAGCAGTTGTTCCACTCACAAAATCACTCCATTATCCCAGAGTTTCCTGTTTGCTGTAATGAAGACAACTGGATTTTTGATAGTCTATTAAATGGTCTATTAAATAATGTGGTTGCTGGAGGGACCCTGGTGATTCTGTGTGGAGTGGCAGAGTAATAACTCTGTGATTCAGATGCTGCCTGGATTTCCTTTCCATTCCAGCTGTTGGAAATGTTTTCCTGAGAGTTTGCATAAATCTTCCTCCTTCTCAGCTGGCCTGCAGCCAGCACGGATCCACTTGTTCTGCTGGAACCTGGGATATCCAGCAGATGGGGAAGCTCCCAACTGTTGGAATTGTCAGTCTGAGATGCAGGAGACATTTCAGCCTGAAGCTGAAAATCATGGGTTTGATTAGAGGATAAAATCTAGGTAATTATTAAATTAATTCTCTACCTGGATTAATTCAGAGAATAAAAGTGAGTATTTACTTCTGTGATGGGACAGCAGAACTCCTCTAATCTTAGTCTGGGAATATTTTTGGGCAGCTCTTTATATTTTAGTTTTATTATAAATTAACTATTCTATTCTATTCTATTNTATTCTATTACTATATTCTATTTATATTTAACTATATTATATTTGACTATAAACTAACATATTATATTTAAAAATTGATATAATTTTTATATTAACCCAGACTGGATGTCCATATATGGGGGACCTTAAAAGCCTCCTGACCAGCCCAGTGTTCAAGCTCAGCA
This sequence comes from Thryothorus ludovicianus, assembly GCA_013397245.1. NCBI lineage: Eukaryota > Metazoa > Chordata > Aves > Passeriformes > Certhiidae > Thryothorus > Thryothorus ludovicianus. The sequence goes on from VZTB01018168.1 coordinate 80,116, forward strand.
GTGAAAAGGTTTGATAAGGTTTTCACTGATTTACAGGCTGTGGGACTTGCTCGTGTCAGAGCAGAGCCTGAAGAGGTTTCTTGGCTCAAACTCTCATTTTCCCCTGAGGTTTCTGATCCCAAAGGCACGGGGAAGGTCGTGCTGAGATCCCAGTTTTGGGATTTTTCTGAATTCTCTCCCTGGCCATTGGCAGGGCAGGTTGTTGGGCATTGCTGTGGTAGAGTAACGTGTGTGCTGCTAAAATGATTTTAAACTTTTTATCCTTTTTCCCTCTGTTCTTCAGTTTTCCTCCTCTACCTCTGAAATATTCCTCCCAATTTGTGCCTTTTTTCCCCAAATCCTCACCAGGATGCGGCCCCACAGGAAGCCTGTGCAGTGAAATATTGGATTTTTTTCCCAGCCCATGTCCATTCTCCACTGGCAGAGGGGCTTTTACTCGGGACTGAAAATGGACAGCACCAAATCCCAACACTCCATCCCTTTCCTGTTCCATCCCAGCACAAACAATTGTGCCTTAAAAAACCCCAAATGCAATGAGAGCAGCAACCGAGGCAAATTTTTGTGCAGTGTTTGTTCTGGGGGAGGATTTTATTGCTGTGACTGTGGTTTCTGTGACCAACCCTTCACCAACCTCTGGGTTCTCTGCCCCTTGAACTGAGCAGGGGAGAACTTTGCACCTTTGGATTCATTTAAAGCTCCCTTGGGTTCTGCTCTGCTCCTTCTGGGCTCAGAGGTGCTCCCAAGTCCCCAAATTCTCAGGGTAAGGATTTGTTTCATCCCAGTGTTGGCTTTCTGTCCTCTTGGGGGTTGGAACAAAACAACCTTTAAGGTCCCTTCCAACCCAATCCATTCTCTGATTCTTTCAAGGTTTTATGGAAGGAGAAGGACAAGACTTCCTCCCCCGTGGTTGGATGGCTCGCTAGCACTTTGCCACCAGCTTTTATTCTGTGTATATTCTCATATTTTATTCTATATATCTGTTAGATTCAATCAATAAACTTATTCCAGGACTGTCAGTGTTTTCACTCTCGGGCCTCATTTCTGTGGTTTTCCTTGTCCAGGGACTCTGGTGCAGGAGCTGAGACATTTTGGATGATTCCCTTCCACCCTCCACATCTCTTTATAATCCTGAATCCTTCCTTCACCAGAACTTTCCTTGTTACCTGAAAATCAGTGTAAAACTTCTCTGTTGCCTCCTTTCACTTGCCCCAGGGAATTTTTGGATATTTCTCTGAGAGCTCTGTACATTAAGACTTTGTGTTTTGTGTAGATATCTCAACACTTCATTTATTTTAGTGTTTTAGTGGTGACATCTCAATATTTTCCACTTATTCTGCAGGATCCATTTCTTTACATTCAGAACTTCCTGGTGAATTTAAAACCCAAACTGCTGCAAACTCCAGGGATCAGAGACCTCCAAAAGCATTGCAGTTCTGGGAGTGCCTTAAATTGCTCAGAAACGAAAAACTTGGAGTGGTGTCTTCAGAGTTTAAGGCCAACACTTTTTTTTGGTGCTGATTTTGTACAAACTCAGCACTTTCCTCTCCTCCTGAGTGATGGGGCTCACACTGAGCTTTGGCTGAAGCAGTGACATCACCCTCCTGAGGAATTTTCCAATTCAGATTTTGAGTTCTGTACCTGCAAAAAAACCCCACGTAGGCCTGTGCTAGAGCCTGGAAATTATTTTATTCTGTTGTTATTATCTGATGGAACTTAATTCTTTAAAAACCCTGTCCTTATTTATATCGATCACCTGCAATTTGTTTGCTGCTTTATTCCAGTTGGAAATCCCATTTCCCTGTGTTATCAGCCATCCATGGATTTGAGCTGCAGGCTCTGCTTCCTTCACTGGATGGCTGGGAAGGAATTATTGGCCATGATTGGATGCAGCTGGTGCAGCTCTTGGAAAGGCTGAAAAACTCCTCGGAAAGACTCTCCAAGATGGTTTTGATAAATTCCAAGTTGGAGAGTTTTTATTTGCTTTCCATTAAAAAGCCGTAAAAGAGACGACTGCTCATATGTTGCAGGAGGAATTCCTTTACCCTGTTGAGAGGTGGCAGATGGAAAAACAGGAATTTTATGTTGCAGTGATAGCCGGCATGTTGTACATGTTAATGTCCTGCATCCCATCTTCAACAGATCTCTAAATTTGGGGGTGAGACAGTGGAAAGNATTCTCTCCCTGGCCATTGGCAGGGCAGGTTGTTGGGCATTGCTGTGGTAGAGTAACGTGTGTGCTGCTAAAATGATTTTAAACTTTTTATCCTTTTTCCCTCTGTTCTTCAGTTTTCCTCCTCCACCTCTGAAATATTGCATTTACCTCCTAATTTGTGCATTATTACCCCAAATTCTCACCAGGATGCGGCCCCACAGGAAGCCTGTGCAGTGAAATATTGGATTTTTTTCCCAGCCCATGTCCATTCTCCACTGGNTTTCAAGGTTTTATGGAAGGAGAAGGACAAGACTTCCTCCCCCGTGGTTGGATGGCTCGCTAGCACTTTGCCACCAGCTTTTATTCTGTGTATATTCTTATATTTTATTCTATATATCTGTTAGATTCAATCAATAAACTTATTCCAGGACTGTCAGTGTTTTCACTCTCGGGCCTCATTTCTGTGGTTTTCCTTGTCCAGGGACTCTGGTGCAGGAGCTGAGACATTTTGGATGATTCCCTTCCACCCTCCACATCTCTTTATAATCCTGAATCCTTCCTTCACCAGAACTTTCCTTGTTACCTGAAAATCAGTGTAAAACTTCTCTGTTGCCTCCTTTCCCTTGCCCCAGAGAATTTTTGGATATTTCTCTGAGAGCTCTGTACATTAAGACTTTGTGTTTTGTGTAGATATCTCAACACTTCATTTATTTTAGTGTTTTAGTGGTGACATCTCAATATTTTCCACTTATTCTGCAGGATCCATTTCTTTACATTCAGAACTTCCTGGTGAATTTAAAACCCAAACTGCTGCAAACTCCAGGGATCAGAGACCTCCAAAAGCATTGCAGTTCTGGGAGTGCCTTAAATTGCTCAGAAACGAAAAACTTGGAGTGGTGTCTTCAGAGTTTAAGGCCAACACTTTTTTTTGGTGCTGATTTTGTACAAACTCAGCACTTTCCTCTCCTCCTGAGTGATGGGGCTCACACTGAGCTTTGGCTGAAGCAGTGACATCACCCTCCTGAGGAATTTTCCAATTCAGATTTTGAGTTCTGTACCTGCAAAAAAACCCCACGTAGGCCTGTGCTAGAGCCTGGAAATTATTTTATTCTGTTGTTATTATCTGATGGAACTTAATTCTTTAAAAACCCTGTCCTTATTTATATCGATCACCTGCAATTTGTTTGCTGCTTTATTCCAGTTGGAAATCCCATTTCCCTGTGTTATCAGCCATCCATGGATTTGAGCTGCAGGCTCTGCTTCCTTCACTGGATGGCTGGGAAGGAATTATTGGCCATGATTGGATGCAGCTGGTGCAGCTCTTGGAAAGGCTGAAAAACTCCTCGGAAAGACTCTCCAAGATGGTTTTGATAAATTCCAAGTTGGAGAGTTTTTATTTGCTTTCCATTAAAAAGCCGTAAAAGAGACGACTGCTCATATGTTGCAGGAGGAATTCCTTTACCCTGTTGAGAGGTGGCAGATGGAAAAACAGGAATTTTATGTTGCAGTGATAGCCGGCATGTTGTACATGTTAATGTCCTGCATCCCATCTTCAACAGATCTCTAAATTTGGGGGTGAGACAGTGGAAAGTTTGGAATCTGTTTCCTGAGGGGTGTTTGGGGCTGGTCCTGCTCTTTGTGCACTCACTGCTCCTTTCCCTCCCAGTTGGAGCCATGGGGGAAGTTTGCCTCCCAGTTTTGCTCTCTCGTGGTCACTGCTGGTGCTGTCAGGGTTCCCGTGTCCTCGGGGTGGGGTTTGGGCTCTGTTGTCCCCCCTGTGCCCAGCAGAAGCTGCTGCTGGAGGGTTTTGTCCCCTGGTTGCTCTCCAGGCCAAAGGCTGGAGGAGCTGAGCAGAGCAGCTGCTCTTGTTGCTTCTGCTGACATTCAAAATCTGCCTTTTCTAGTGGAACAGATAATTTTTGTGGCAGCCCAAGAGGTGAGATCCTTCTTTCCCTGAACATCTCTGATGGATATGAAGGCAATATTTTGCTTTCTCTGATTTATGGGCCTGCTTTGCCAATGCCAGCAGATGAAATGGATTTTTACTTGAGACTCGTCAGAGATGTACGTTTATTTCTCTCTCCTCTGCTCCTCCAGAAGATTTGTGGTAGACACCACAAACTTTTGTTTAGGGTTGGGAAGAGCACAGAAAGGGTTTATGCTACTGTTTCCACAGAAACTTTTCCTGTGCCTTGACACTTCCTTAGCATTTGCTTTTCTCCTCCAGTCCCTTGGATGTAAATTTTATTCCTCTCCAGTTTGCATTGATGATGTTTAGTCGAGCTCTGAATGTTTTGCCACCTCATTTTTAGGTGTTTGGCCCCAAACATTGCCTGAAAGACTCTCCTTAGTTTCTCTCAATTTATTTCTTTGTTCCAGCCTTTCATGCCAGGGATTTTTGGCTGTTCGCAAAGTCAAAGGGAGTGAGCCCTTGCCAGGGGACAGCTCTCCCCATGTCCATCCTGTTCATGCAGCTTTTCCCACTCCTGGGAATTTCAAAAGCAGCGAAACACAGTAGATTCATGTCCCAGAGTTGCTTTTTATGGGATTCTGGTGTTTCAGTTCCTCTGCACCCCACAGGATTTGTCCCTTCAAGGGATGAGGGTGAAGCCCCAGGTGTGGGCTGGTCCTGGGACTCCCCTGGGCACCTGAGCCCCATTTGGTGCTTGTGGGGGAGCAGAGGGGGCTTGGGAGGCCTGGGGAAATCCCAGGGATTGGCTTTGGGGTCTGCTCAGGGGTGGCAGTCCCTGGGGGTGAGGGATTGGCTCCTTTGTGGTGAAGGTTGAGCAGGAGCTGGGAATGCTGAGGCTGGAGCAGCTGCCCTGTGAGGAGAGGCTGAGAGCTGTGGCTGTTCAGTGTGAGGAGGAGAAACTCCTGGGAGAGCTCAGAGCTCCTTCCAGAGCTCCCAGGAGAGCTGGAGAGGGACTGGGGATAGGGGATGGAGGGAACAGGACACAGGGAATGGCTTTAAGCTGAAAGTGGGGAGATTTAGATGGGATTTTGGGAAGAAATTCCTCCCTGTGAGTGTTTAGCTTTAGCTAGAAGAGGATAAATTTAGATGGGATTTTTGGGAAGGAATTGTTCCCTGGGAGGGTTGGGACGTGTCCTGGGTTCCCAAAATTCCCAGAGCAGCTGTGGCTGCCCCTGGATCCCTGGCAGTGTCCCAGGCCAGGCTGGACATTGGGGCTGGAGCAGCCTGGGACAGGGGGAGGTGTCCCTGCCATGGCAGGGGATGATCTGAACATCCTTAATTCCCTTCTAACCCAAACCATTTTTATTTTAAGGTTCTTTGCCTTGCTGCAACCCCCAGGCCGTGATAATTAGGCGGGCAAAGAGGTGAGCTGGGCACGGTCCCATCCTTGCTGCAGGAAATGTCCCTATTCCCAGGCTGGGGGGAGTTTTTGGGAGGTGCTGCTGCAGCTCTCCGGGAATGTGCAGCTTTCCCAGCCATCCACCCGATGGCAGCACAGCGATGGATGTCACACTCCCGGCCTTGCCTCCCACCCCTCGCTCCTACAGAAGCAGCAATTTTCTCACAATNNGCAGCAATTTTCTCACAATCTAAAAAAAAAACCAAAAAAAAAAAAAACCAAACACAACCAAAGAACCCAAAAAAAATAAAAAAAAATATTATTTTTATTTTAAAGCTCATTATGTCGTCTAACATTTCTATTTAAACTCCTTGTTGAGATATATACATTTAGTAAATAATTCTCATAGTCCTGACTTTTTGGAAAAAAGCTGCAGCACGTATAAAACAGACCTCAGAAATTCCCAGCATGTGGCCAAATGCCCCATTTTCTGAGTGGATGAAACTGGGCTTTCCAGTCCAGCCTCGTGCAATTGCAACTGCATTAAGTCATGAAGGAGGGTAATACAATGTACCATCATTTTCAAGTAATTTAATCACGAAAACTAAAAATTTGGAAGCAAACAGATATTTTACTTAATAGAAACCATCTGCACTGTACAGTAGGCAAATTGTATAAAAATGAATAAAACTGTCTCTGGAGGAAAATGACTCAGGCACCAGCTTATATAATGAAGATGTATATGTGCCTTTTAGCATTTGCATTGTCTATTAGAGTAGGTAAATCGCAGTGCTGGTGTAAGGAAACAGCTCCAGATTTTATTACCATCCTGTGACTGATGGAAAGGCAGCAGGGGAAGTAATTCCTTTAGAGGGGGCCTGCTCCACACCCCAAAGGCTTTGGGTGGCAAAGCTTTACAGGTGGGGGCACATTTTAGGCTTTTTCTGGGGCAGCATTTTCCCTCATTTGGGTTTTTTTACTTGGTTCAGGCCTGGTTTATTTGGGATCATCCAGGAAGGATTTCCTACCGGCTTTTATTTGGTAAAGTTGGTGGATGAGTTTTGAAGATCTTTTAATTTTGTCCTTTAAAGCAGTCCCTTAAACTGCTCCTTTAAACTGGGTTTTAAAATTGGTCCTTTAAACTCGTCCTTTAAACCTCTACCCAGCTTCTTCCAAACCCCAAATGCTTTGGGTGGCAAAGCTTTACAGGTGGGGGCACATTTTAGGCTTTTTCCTCATTTGGGCTTTTTTGCTTAGTTCAGGCCTGATTGATTTGGGATTGTCCAGGGAGAATTTTCTACTGGAATTTTATTTGGCAGAGCTGGGTAGATGAGCTTTAAACAGGTATTTAAAATTGATCCTTCAAACTGGTCCTTTAAACCCCACCCAGCTTCATCCACACCCCAAATGCTTTGGGTGGCAAAGCTTTACAGGTGGGGGCACATTTTTGGCTTTTTCTGGGGCAGCATTTTCCCCTCATTGGTGAAAATATTTTTTGCTTTGTTCAGGCCTGGTTTATTTGGGATCATCCAGAGAGGATTTGCTGCTCGTTTTTATTTTGGTAGAGTCTGGGTTTTAAACAGATCTTTTAAATTTGTCCTTTAAAGCAGTCCCTTAAACTGGTCCTTTAAACTGAGTTTTAAAATTGATCCTTCAAACTGGTCCTTTAAACCCCACCCAGCTTCTTCCAAACCCCAAATGCTTTGGGTGGCAAAGCTTTACAGGTGGGGGCACATTTTTGGCTTTTTCTGGGGCAGCATTTTCCCTCATTTGTGAAAATCTTTTTTGTTTTATTCAGGCCTGGCTCATTTGGGATCATCCAGAGATTATTTGCTACTGGTTTTTATTTTGTAAAGTTGATGGATGGGTTTTAAAAAGGTCTTTTAAACTGTTATTTTAAATTGATCCTTCAAACTGGTCCCTTAAACTGGTCCTTTAAAGCCCCACCCAGCTTCTTCCAGACCCCAAATGCTTTGGATGGCAAAGCTTTACAGGTGAGGGGAAATTTTAGGCAGGTTGCTGCACTTGGAGTAGGATTTCCCCTCACTTGTGAAAATCTTTTTCACTTTTTTTAGACCTGGTTCATTTGGGATCATCCAGAGATGATTTGCTACTGGATTTTTTATTTTTTTTTTGTAAAGCTGGGTGGATGAGCTTTAAACAGATCTTTTAAACTGATATTTTAAATTGATCCTTCCAACCCCACCCAGCAGAAGGGGCAGGTTTGACACAGAGATGCTGCTCCCTGCTGCTGGCACTGCTCCCTTCCCCTGTTGTTGAAGGACAGATTTCCCTACTTTTCCAAATATTTATTCCCTGGCATTCAGCAGCTTCCCTAAATGATGGCAAATAATATGAATTATTCAACCACAGGGCTGCAAGAGCCTGCCTCTAGCCTGCTTCTGAAATGAAGTTTATAAGAGCCACTTTCAGGGGCTGAGATTTAACACTGGAAATAAATGTGCCCTGCCTTGAAAGCTTTGTGTTCTCCCAGCCCCACAATGAGATCTGGTGAGAAAAGCAGGAATTTTCTGGCACACTTTTTTTAACAAAGAAAGATCCCAACTTCTTGGTGTTATTCGTGCTTTTGTTTTCTCAGCTGGGATGCTGGAGGGAGGAGGGAAACCTGGGTGATGCAAAAGCAGCTTCATTTTTGGGTTGGGAAGAGTAAGGAGGTGAAAGCAGAATCAGTTTCCCCTGGAATATTAAACAGGTTTGGTGACGAGAACATCTCACATTAACAAATATGTAAAGTTAAAATATGTCCCAAAAGACTGAGACTTCTGTGAATTTAAATCAAATCAGATGCAATTTTCTGCCCTGGTATTTTCCCTTTTTGGTGCTGTAACCCCCAGATTCACACAAGCCTCACCTGCCCCAGTGCTGCAGCCTTGGAGCTGCTGTTTCACACCTGGAACACAAAACCCCACCAATATTTTAGGTAAAATTCTTATTTTATTCCTCTGAACGTGGCTTTGGGTGTTTGTGATACTCCCCCGTGGTGTTTGAATTCAAGAGTCCTTTAAAAAAGGATCAAATTCTTGGGATCCAGAGGCTGCTTTTTAGCAAATGACAGTGTCAAAGTCAGATCTGGGGGCTGAATTGTTTAAAAATTGATATTTAGGGGGAAGATGTTTTTGGGAGGCTCAAAATCACCCTGGTCAAGGCAGTGGGAGTCATTCCTGACTTCAGTAACCTGGATTTGAAACTTTCTGACAAAAAAATCCACAGATTTTAGCCCAGACTTGCTGCACTGGGAGGAAATGAGGCCATCAAGTTTAGAGCAGGATCAATCCCAAGCCCTTAAATGTTTTATTAACACTATTTTATTAATTAACCTTCATTGCATTCATGAAAAAGAAAATGTATTTGCTTGCCTATTCAAATCTGAATATAAAATATTCCTTACCTGTGTTTTTTTTTGTGTGAAAATGTAACTCACTTTGGGAAATCTCAGTTATTTCCTTTTTTTTTTGAAATGAGAGATGTATGGAATTTAAATCCTTAGAGATTCGTAATATTCAAAATATAATATTTTGTGTGTTCCTAAACCACAGGCAGAAAGAGCAGTTTATCTTTTTATTTTTAAATTTGGCGATTAATAGCCAGTAAAACATGAAACTCTGAAATGTAAAGAGCCCCAGAGTCCAAAAGCACAAAGGAAATGGCTTCAGAATGAAGACATTTATTTTCTTCTTGCTTTCTTGTCCCATGGTTTATTTAGTTTCATGTGATTTGTGCCAGGACAAAGTGTGTTCTATAAACAAAAAAAGGGAAAAGGTTAAACCAGTAATGAAGTGCAATGATAATAAAAAATAACGATGAAAAAAAAAAAAAAAAAGATGATTAGCAGAAAGAAAGGAAGGGTGAGGAGTTACAAATAAAGAGGGGGTGANCAGAAAGAAAAGAAGGGTGAGGAGTTACAAATACAGAGTGGGTGAGAGTGGGACCCCAAAGAACAGATTTATTAGGGAATTAAAATAACTGAGTTTTTAGGGTGGAAAGAGCGGGGTTCAGAGCTCCACGGAGCGGGAGCGCCAATCCCAGATCCACACGATGGCACTCTTAAGCTTTCAAACAATTCCATCCGCAGCATCCAAACCCGCATTTCCCCTGCCAAAAGCCGAGGAGGAGCTGGCGAGGGGGGGAACAGAACGCACAGAACTTGGAAACCCCCTTGGAACCTGAAAATCCCGAGCTGTCCCCAGCCCAGCCCACGCTGTGACCCCGGGATCTGCATCCCAAGGGATTGGGACCAATCTGATTTTGGTCCTGAGTTGTCCCCAGCCCACACTGTGACCCTGTGAGTTTCATCCCAGTGGATTTGGACCAATCTGATTTTGGTCCTGAGCTGTCCCCATCCCAGCCCTGTGAGCTTCATGATTTGATGATGGTCAGGACAGGGAGGGACAGGGCTCTGGCCCTGGGGTGTCTGAAGGGTGATGGGGTAAGGGAACTGAAAATACTATTTTAGATACACCCAAAAAATCAGTTTGCAAAGCCCTTCTGCACGGCAAGAGGGCCACAAGCCCCACAGCCCGAGAGCGAGCTCGTGTCGGGACATTTATGGGGGAAAAAGGTCAGAGTTGTTGTTTTGGAGTTTTTTCTGCTCAGCCTAAGCTGTACAAAAGTCAGGAGTGTGGGCTGCTCTCTTGAACAGCGTTTGGTATCGAGGGTGTTTGATAAACAAGAGCTGCTCCTGTCAGTCTGCAGCACTGAATTCTCTCCATGTGAAAGCTGCGAGGGGAGGGAGGGAGGTGCTGGGGCAGATCCTGCCCTTCCCAGCACGGTCATTCCAAAGGCTGCAGAGCCCTGGCCGGGAGGGATGGGAGTGCTGTGGGAAAAGT
>VZTB01018168.1:90433-136629 GCA_013397245.1 Thryothorus ludovicianus
GAAAAAAAAAAAAAAAAAAAGAAAAAAAAAAAAAAAAAAAGATGATTAGCAGAAAGAAAAGAAGGGTGAGGAGTTACAAATACAGAGTGGGTGAGAGTGGGACCCCAAAGAACAGATTTATTAGGGAATTAAAATAACTGAGTTTTTAGGGGGGAAAGAGGGGGGTTCAGAGCTCCACGGAGCGGGAGCGCCAATCCCAGATCCACACGATGGCACTCTTAAGCTTTCAAACAATTCCATCCGCAGCTCCCCGCGTTTCATCCAAACCCGCATCTCCCCTGCCAAAAGCCGAGGAGGAGCTGCCGAGGGGGGGAACAGAACGCACAGAACTTGGAGACCCCCTTGGAACCTGAAAATCCCGAGCTGTCCCCAGCCCAGCCCACGCTGTGACCCCGGGATCTGCATCCCAAGGGATTGGGACCAATCTGATTTTGGTCCTGAGCTGTCCCCAGCCCAGCCCACGCTGTGACCCCGGGATCTGCATCCCAAGGGACTTGGACCAATCTGATTTTGGTCCTGAGTTGTCCCCAGCCCACACTGTGACCCTGTGAGTTTCATCCCAGTGGATTTGGACCAATCTGATTTTGGTCCTGAGCTGTCCCCATCCCAGCCCTGTGAGCTTCATCCCAATGGATTTGGTGATGGGAGGGACAGGGAGGGACAAGGCTCTGGCCCTGGGGTGTCTGAAGGGTGATGGGATAAGGGAACTGAAAATACTATTTTAGATACACCCAAAAAATCAGTTTGCAAAGCCCTTCTGCACGGCAAGAGGGCCACAAGCCCCACAGCCCGAGAGCGAGCTCGTGTCGGGACATTTATGGGGGAAAAAGGTCAGAGTTGTTGTTTTGGAGTTTTTTCTGCTCAGCCTAAGCTGTACAAAAGTCAGGAGTGTGGGCTGCTCTCTTGAACAGCGTTTGGTATCGAGGGTGTTTGATAAACAAGAGCTGCTCCTGTCAGTCTGCAGCACTGAATTCTCTCCATGTGAAAGCTGCGAGGGGAGGGAGGGAGGTGCTGGGGCAGATCCTGCCCTTCCCAGCACGGTCATTCCAAAGGCTGCAGAGCCCTGGCCGGGAGGGATGGGAGTGCTGTGGGAAAAGTCAGCAAATCACGGCACACCAGTAGGGCCATGGAAGCAATTCCTGCTCCTTTTCCCCTCTGCCCTCCTGCCAGGAGGGTCTGGGCTTTGTGCTCGGGCTCGGGGAGGATTTTCCAGCTTCCCTGTCTGTGGTGGTTGCCCAGGCAGCAGCTTGGACCTCAACCACAAAGCTCAGCCCGGGGTTGGGTACAGGTTGCTGACCTCCTGTGTTTTCCTGGCAGGGGAAAAAACAAGACCTGGCTCCTTTGTTCCCTTCCTCACCTGAAAGGATCCTCTGCCTTTGGATACAGAGCTCCAAACTCTGCATCAGGTCTTGACCAGCAGCGTTAAAGCCACTGCTCCTCTCGGGGCAGCCTGTGCCAAGCTGCTCTTCAGGGAAGAGTTTCTCCTCACCCTTTCACTGATGCAAAGAAAAAAACGAGGATTTCATCAGCAGCTGGTCCAGGAGGGGAGTTTGGAATGTTCCAGCAGAGTCCCTGTGTCACCTGTGCCCGTATCAAGGAGCCCTCAGTGCAGGAGTGGGAATTCACCCTGAAAAAGTGGGCACAACCCTTTATTAAAAACTCAGCAGCAAAGAGTCACTGCAACACCAAATCAGAGGCAACCAGAGCACAAAATTCTGAGAAAAAAAATAAAAAGGACAATTTTCTGACTCATAGACTTACACCAAATGAGCCCTTTGTGGGGATGCTCTCCAGGTGCCAGCACAAACCACATCCTAAAGGTACAAAAATAAGGAACCTCCTAAAGATCCCAGTATAATGCTCATCCTAAAGGTACAAAAACAAGGAATCTCCTAAAGATCCCAGTATAATGGTCATCCTGAAGGTACAAAAATAATGACCATCCCAAAGGTCCCAGTAAATTGCACATCCTGAAGGTACCAGGGTGAGACATCCTGAAGGTCTCATCGCACTGGGAGAGGCACTGGGACCAGTTTGGGGCTCTTTAGATGAAAGCTCTTCCCCCATGCTGGGATGTGCCCGGTGCTGGTGAGTTTTGGGGTGTCAGGGAGGAGCAGGGTGGGTTGGGCGGGGGCCAATGAAGATTCCCAGCCCCTCCCTGCCCTTGGATTCCTGGTGACTCTTCCTGCAGCTCTCTGGGTGTCTGAGGGCTGGAGGGGTCCTGAGGTCACCCAGCACCCAGGGGGGCTCTCCTGAGAGGGGCTGTGGGGAGAGAGAGGCTCCTGAGCTCTGCTGGATCACATCTCTCCAAAACTGCCAAGCTGGGGTTAGAGGGCATCCTCAGGGGAGTGTCCAAAATCAACACGATTATCTTGATTATTAATATTTGCATTGGCAGCACTGCTGTGGCTTTGTGTGGAGCACAGTCCCTCCACTGCTCAGCCTGCACGGCTGCTGAGCCCCTGGAGCAGCAGCTGATCCAGCTCCAGAGTGGACAATCCCATTTTTATTTGTGTTTTCCTAAATGTCAGGAGAGTTTCTCATGCAGTCTGGGTTAGTGGCCCCTCTTTTGGGACAAATCCTGACCCTGGTCCCAGAATGTGATGTACTGAGCCTGGTGTAGATCACCTGGATCTTCAAAGGAGAGGTAGGATCTGTATTTTAGATGGATGTGGGGAATTTGGGTGTATTTTTCCACCATTTCTAGGTACCCTAGGCACCTTAATTTTTTATATTTTCCCTCTAAAATTGATCAATTTTAACTGAAATTTTGTCCAGTGTCACTTTATAAGAAGCACCCCCAACCTTTTGCAACACAATCCCTGGTACTCCAGGGGTTAAAAATAATTCACTCCTTGAATTTTTCAGCTCTTAATTAGACAAGAGATTATTTGGACCAACAATACTTTGGGCAGGGTTCACAATCTAAGTGTGTTCTGCCTTATTTTTCCTAAAGAAATCCTTTTTGGAGCATGAGAAGGTCAAGTGTCATCTCTGGTTCTTTTTCTTTTTCTTTTTCTTTTTCTTTTTCTTTTTCTTTTTCTTTTTCTTTTTCTTTTTCTTTTTCTTTTTCTTTTTCTTTTTCTTTTTCTTTTTCTTTTTCTTTTTCTCTTTCTCTTTCTCTTTCTCTTTCTCTTTCTCTTTCTCCTTCTCCTTCTCCTTCTCCTTCTCCTTCTCCTTCTCCTTCTCCTTCTCCTTCTCCTTCTCCTTCTCCTTCTCCTTCTCCTTCTCCTTCTCCTTCCCCTTCTCCTTTTCTTTTTCCTTTTCTTTTTCCTTTTCTTTTTCCTTTTCCTTTTTTATATTTAAAGTGTTATAGTGCATTTAATAGAAATGTAATGGACAGATTTATTGCTGCAGATAGAATTTTGTGCTGAGATTTCCACACTGGGTTAAGTTCATTAGTTCTAAAACTCCACTTTTTTCATTGCTGAGCTCACCCTTGCTGTGTTTTCTTGCTAACTGAAGCAGGAAATTGGGTTGGTTTGTAAATATGTGGTGAGAAACAATGGATATGTGTATATATATAAGCAGAAGAACTTGGTGTTGTCTGAAGTGATTGGCAGAGCTTTTCCCTGGAAAAATCTGGGCAGAGGAATGGGGCAGGGACTGCTCAGTGCAATTCCAGATCTCACTGGGGGTCACCTGCATTTTGGGCTAAAGGGACTGAGATTTATCCCAGCTCGTTTTGGATGGAGGAGCAAAAGGCCCAGGCCATGCACGTGGGGACTGCAGCAGCTTTTGGGGGGGTTTGGTTCTCCCCCTGCACCCCAACCCTGCAGCTCAGCCCTGGTTTGGGGGGAAGGCCTGAGCTTCCCCTCCTGAAAGGCAGAATGCTCCATGAATGGCAAAAGTGCTTTTAAAAGGGGCTCGTGGAACACTTTGAAAATATTAATTAGTGTGTTGAAGCATTCTGCATAGCATATCATAGTAAAACTGCTCCAGGGGGTTGCTTGGAATGAATTATTAATATGAATCCCTCTCTCCCTTATGCTTCACACCCTGATTTTATGGGACTTGGCGTGGGTTGGGGTGTCTATTAGATTCACTTATTGCCTGTTTAGTGGGAGTACTTTGTAGACTGCATCAAAAGGTCACTATTATTTTTTTTTTTTCTCCAGAATCCCAAATTTTAATCAGTGAAAAAGACTGAATTCCCCCTAAGAGGGGAAGGAAAGCTATGAAAAATATTTTCAAAAAAATTGAAAAAAAAGAAAGAAGAAGAAGCAGCAAATCACCACAAAGCCATGATTGAAATAATTTTCTGTGGAGAAGGGAAACCAGGCCAGGCCCCGGGCCCAGGCTGGTTTAGGAGCATCACTGTGGGGTTTTACAGAGCTGGAATGGCACAACCACACACAAATCCCACCTCCAGCCTTGTCCTAACCACTCCAAGAAGAACAATTCCACTGAAACACTCTTGTAACGTGTTCATGCTTCCTTCACAGCCATTTAGATGCCTTGTACCACAAGCAGAAAATTCATTAAATTCACAGAGCACAGTTCCTTCTCCCCTCTTGGCTTTGCAATATCACAGAGCTGAACCTGTTAACCTAACACTGAAAGAGAAAAGCTGTGCTTAAAAAAAAATTGTTTTTCAGCTCTTGAGGTCTGTTTTGATGAAGTCCCTCGTGTGCAAATATAAATAAATCCATAAAGTAATTTGACTTTTAATTCATACTTGGATTATGGAAATATTTGTATTTGCATGGCTGCTAGACTGAATCACAAAGGGGTTTGAGGGTCCAGTTTTCAGTCTTAGAGGAAAAGAAACAGGAAAATGATGGTTTGGGAAACAGTGACACGAGTGACACAGAGACTGCCAAGGGACAGAGGGCTGTGGCAAAACCCAGTTTGTTATCACAGAATCCCAAACTGGCTTGGCTTGAAGGGAATTCAGAGTTCATCCCACCCCACCAGGGACACCTCTCCCTGTCCCAGGCTGCTCCAGCCTGGCCTTGAGCACTGCCAGGGATCCAGGGGCAGCCACAGCTGCTCTGGGAATTCCATCCCAGCCTCTCCCCACCCTCCCAGGGAACAATTCCTGCCCGAAATCCCACCAAAATTTACCCTCTTCCAGCTAAAACCATTCCCCTTCACCCTATTGTTCTCTCTATTCCTTGAAGGCTGAGGGACACTGAGCTTTGGGCTTTGGTCTCACCCCACATTCAGAATTTCCAGAGTCTGCAGCACTGGACTGAGTGCTGAAGATGGAGGGAACATTTTTTCCAAAATATTAAACAACAACAACAAAAAAAGAAATGAATAAGAAGTTGATTTCTGCATCTGAAAATAGATGCTTAAAAATAGATCTGTGTGGCACCTTTGAAAGTCCAAGGAGATGGAGTTTAAGCTTTTTCTGCAAGAAGCAAAGGGAAAGAAGAAAGGGAAAGCTGCTCACAAACAGCAGTGACATTCTGGAAGCAGAAAGGTTTCAGTTTATTTATGGTGTTAAAAACTTCAGGCAGAGTCATCATTTTACAAAGCAAATCACAGAGTGTAAAGTGCCTGTGAGATTATTAATAATGGCTTTTTTTCTTTCCTTTTTCTTCCTTTTTTTTTAAATTTGAATTAAAAAAAAAACCCCAAAAGGTGAGAGACAGCATGTTCCACTGGAGTCTAATAGAAAGCATAAATCTGCACCATCTGCAGAAGTTTGACACAGATTTGCCTCTCTTGCTGCACTTCCCAGGAGTTCTGAGCTGCAATTCCTTGTTGATGACAGCTCGCTGCAATTATGACAGAAAGCAATCATTAGCATCAGCCCTTCCTCACTTTTAGGAGAACCAGCAGCTTTTTCATTTGTTTATTTAAAAAAAAAACCCAATCCTGAGAAGTCCCCCTGCTTTAGGAGTTGAGCTGGTGATGGATTTTTCTAAGGAAAGGATCACTTTACGCTTTCTCAAGTTGTGAGTGTTATTGGCTCTATGAAATGTCTTTTTTTCTGCTTTTTTTTTTTCTGTTCCAGAGGAGAAATGTTGCCAGCTGATTAATATTTGAAGCATGTAGACAACCTGCAGACCTTGCTCTTCGACTCAGATTTCTCCTTTCTCCCCTCCCCAAAAATGGTTTCGCTGCTATAAACTCATTGTTCAGGTTTCCTGCTCCCAGGTGAGACGTGATTATTTATTCACTTCATGTCACCCAAATTCAGGACAAATAATTCTAGAAAGAGTTCAGCAAACAGTTAAAACAATATCACGTGGAATCTCTGTGGAGTTTGGCTGAGATTTCAGCTCCTTGCTTAAAATTATGTGGGTCAGCCTTATGATGTGGGCAGTGAATAGGAAAATCTGCATTTCAGGCACTGAATTTTGGGCACTTTTAAAGAAAATGCTGGTGATGTTTAGTGCAGCAACATTTAGGATGCCAATTTAGGGGTTTGTGTGTGCTCAAGCTGTAGGGTGCAGTTCAGCTCCTCTGGATAATTCATGGAGATTTGTTTTTGTTTCTTATTCAGGTGAGGATTTCAATATTCTGTATCCTCCTGTGCAAGTGTAAGCTGAGAAATGGAGAGTTTTGGTGAGAAAAGAGAGATAAAGGAGCTGAAGAACTTCCAGGGGCCTCTCTGGGCTGGCCAAGCCCCAAATCCAAGATGGATTTTGGTGAACCTTGAGGCTGGGTGAGAGGAGCCACCTCAAAATTGCACCAAAACCAGAAAGGTTGGTGTTTAAGCTGAAAAAAACCCATCCTGATAGAGTTTTTCTCTGATAAATTCTGCATTATTTCTCTTCATGAGACCTATTTCTCCTCCTATCACTTTTATTTTTTCACTGGGGCTACTTTTGATTTCTATCTACATGACAATTTCACTTTGAACTACTTTGAATAAGCACCAAACCCAGCCTTTAATTTTCACCGTTCATTATTATTTTAATGTCCTTCCTCTCACCCCAGGTTTCTCCTGAATTGTTTGTTTGACTTTACTCTTGTTGAAAAGCTCATGGGAACAACTTCTAGAGTACAACAGACACGGCAAACGCAGCAGAATAAATTCTGATTTAAAAATTCAAAGGAAAATAGAGAATTTCTTAATGTGGAGAGTCCTGAATGACAACAGGCAACAAGTAAAATGCACAAAAGGTGCTGTGCAGACTTTACACGAGCTCAGAAAGGTGATTCTTCTGCCAGTGAATTTAGGGAGGTGTACAGTTCAGAAAAAGTATAAATTAGAAAGGATTCAGAACCATAAAAAAACGTATTTATGGAAAAACTGATTCTGCACCTTAGAGGTTCTCCCTTTCTTTTGGCTCCTTGCGACTCTAATTCTGATTTTCCTCATTTTCAGTAACTCCTCACCAACTTTCTGCTTTCACTGACAGTGGGTACCCATTTAGGTGCACTCAACCTGGGCCTACCTGAGTTTTTCATCTGTAGGCAAGCTGGGTTTGTGCTCATTTTAGTGGTAAAATGTGCATCTTAAATATTTGCAGAGTTCCACACATCTGTTGTAAAACCACAGATGTGCCTCTCCGTAGATATATATACTTCCGTGTGATATATTGTGTTTTATAATTAAAATTTTATTGAATTTTAATATAAAAACAAATTCATACATTAAAAATTAAGTAGAGAACAAACATGTGTGGTATCAGGAGGATACGAGCTCCAGTGCAGTAGGACAACAACATCTGACCCATAAAAACCACCCTGCTTTACTCATAAAAGACCTTTGTGACTGGGATTGGTGGGATATATTACTGAGGTTCCAAAATTTGGGAAAAATAATATTGCTTCGTCATTTCCATGGATGGGGAAATGAGCAGCTTTTGAAATCCCTCCATTAAACATTGGAAGACAAATGGATTTAGACAGAGCACGGCCTCCCATCCAGCAGAGAGTTATTTGTGGGATGAAGTCAATATTTTAGAGCAGAATAAAGGAATTTATTTATTGCAGTGTCCAGGGCAGTGGGTACTGGAGATCTGAGCTTGAATCCTGGAATTACCCAGCCCTTACTTGCTCTCCTTCCTTGGGCAAAGGTGAGCATTGGTTACACAGAGTCACTTACTCCTGGTAGGATGTGTCAGGAGAGATGGAGTGAGAAGACCTTGGAGTGCCTGGAAGAGGGGGAATGGTTCAAAACCATTGGGATTGGATGGGATTTTGGGAAGGAATTGTTCTGTGGGAGGGTGGGGAGGAGCTGGGCTGGAATTCCCAGAGCAGCTGTGGCTGCCCCTGGATCCCTGGAAATGTCCAAGGCCAGGCTGGACACTGGGGCTGGAGGAGCCTGGGACAGTGGGAGGGGGGCCTGCCNGAGGGGTCCCTGCCATGGCAGGGGTGGGATGGGATGGGATGGGATCCATGGGAAGGGATGGGATCCAGGGATGGGATGGGGGGGGATGGGGTGGGATGGTCTTTAAGGTCTCTTCCCACCCAAACCACTCCATGAATTTATATTTCTGTGATAATTGTATCCTACAATCCCACTCTGGGACGGTCTAGAGTTGTTCATCGACAAGATTTGATCTTTATGTCACTGTCAGCTTTGGGGATAAATTTGCAATGTGGAGAAAACCAATGACCAGCCTTGGTGTACAGCAGGGACAAGCAGATGTTTGCTCTGCACCAATTCCAACCCATGGACACCACCTTGCTGTCCCCTCACTGATCCCATTCTGCCCTGCTAAAAAACAACCCCCAGCACAGGATGTGTGAGAGAAAACTGCTGAAAAATCTGAATGCTGCTCCATAAAGGGGCCATCAGCCTTTGCCTTGAACGCTGCTTTCATTTCCATTTCAAAAAAGGTACAGCTGAAGTATAAAAAGTTCAGAGAGGGCTGATGGAAATGATTAGACAGAGGGTGAAATGTGTGTGTGACAAGAGCCTGTCAAGTTTGGAACACAAATTTTGTGGCTAACAAGGATGAAAATGGCAAAAACATATCAGATAAGGAATAGTGGATAGGGAGTTTCTCAGGAAGTTGTTGTGGACACCTTTATTCCTCCACTTTCTGCTGATACAAGAATCCAGAAGATGTGGCCAAAATGCCAAAAGATGTGGCAGGGCCCACAGCACAGGCTGGTGACAAGAGACAGGGCTTTGGGGTGGGATGTGGGATCATGGCCACAGGAGTTTGAGACATTGGAAGGGTTCAAAGAATGAGGAATTAGAAATTTGGGTAGCAAAATTTACATTAGATGAGGTAAAACTAAGGGGCAGGATCATGGAATATTAAGGTTGGAAATGACCTCCAACATCATCAAGGCCAACTTTGACCTCACCCCCCTAAGCCATGTCACAAAATGCCACATCCACTCAGTTTTGGGACACTTCCAGGGATCTGACTCCACCACTGCCCTGGGCAGCTGTCCCAGTGCTTGGCCCCTTTTTCCATGAAGAAATCTTTCCTAATGTCCAAACTGGATCTCCTCTGGAGCAGCTTGAGGTGGGACCTCACTCCACATCAGCTCCTGGAGCAGAGGGAGGTGTTTCCCCAGGGCTGCATCATCCCTTTGCTGGATCTCCTCAATTTTTTCCAAGAATTTTGGAATTTGTGCCTTGCCTCCAGCCCTCCCACATCCAGCAGCACCGTCCTCAAAGGAGGAAGCACAGCCAAGCTCTGTTACAAAAATAAACTTTGACTTTTAAATCGCTTTCGTAACCCACATCATTTTTTCCCTGTTTTTTGAAAAGTCAGGATGGAGTTTCAGTGGTGGGCAGAGCCAGGTGTGTGGTGGCTGCAGGAATCCTGGGCAGAGAAGTTCTGGAGGTGCACACCCAGCCCCTCGTGCCCTCACCTGCACACACACGTGGCCCAAACTCAGCCGGACTCTGCACCTCCAACTTCCCCAATTAAAGCATTCAGAACTCCCTCTAAAGAGCTGTCCACAGCCCTGCAAATTGATTTATCCCCTGATGACAGTCCAGGCTGCTGCCCAGACTGCTGGGCAGGGAAAGGTCTTTAATTTAGGGGTTGTTTTCTTTCCTACTTGCTCCTTTTCACACTGATTTTCGCTTGCTTTGCTTCACAATTAACTCAAGGTCACAAGTTTAGGAGGTATCACGGGGTGATCTCAGCTCCACTTGGCATAAATAATATTTGTGTTCCTGCTTGTTAAAGGAATGGATTAAAATAGGATTTTATTTAAAATAGGATTTTATCCCT
Source organism: Thryothorus ludovicianus (assembly GCA_013397245.1). Lineage (NCBI taxonomy): Eukaryota > Metazoa > Chordata > Aves > Passeriformes > Certhiidae > Thryothorus > Thryothorus ludovicianus. Next base: position 100,540 of record VZTB01018168.1, read on the forward strand.
TCCAGCTCGATTTTTATTTATTTAAAAAGTGGGATTTTTTCAAGGAGAATTGCTAAGTCATAGCAGATAATTATTTTTAAGGAATATTTTAAAGGTGTCACTCCCCATAGCAGGGATCTGGAATGAAATGATCTTTAAGGTCCCTTCCAGCTCAAACCACTCTTTGATTCCATGGTTCACTGTTGTCATTTGTGCTCTGAGGATTTACTAAAAAGGAATTTTTCAGGTTGGAAATTTATTGAGAGTATGAAGAGCTGATGGCTTCTATCTGGTAAAAAAAAAGAATATTTTCCTCTACTCACACATTTACATTATTAATGTGCAAACTCACCAACACATCTGAACACACAGCTGAGTTATTCACCATCTACAGTTTCCAGAAATCCAAAATAAACCTGTGATGAAAGATTGGATTATTCACAGATAATCTGCAGCTCTCCCAAACGATGGCTTTATGACTGTGCACACAAAAAACAAACTCCTGGCTTAGTTTTGATTTGGAAAAAAACAAAACAAAAAACCCAAACCCTTCAGAAATGATTAATAGTAATTGTCAGGGATTTGTTTTGGAGGGGACTGTCCTCATGTTGTCACATGTCCCATTAACACAGGCAGCAGGATATCGATTAACCACAAACAAACTCCACTTGCAATTATTTCATTGCAAAGGAACAGCCAAAAGAAAGTAAAAAACCCAGATTTGGAGGTCTATAGATTTTGTTTTGGTGAGTCTACAGCAAGATGATTTACAGATAAAACAGAAAAAATGGTGATAATTTTAATAGATGTTATTTTGGGACAGCTTCTATTTGACATTTTTTTCACTGTCAAACGATGTTAGGGGAAATTAAAGTTCTGTGAATTGCAGTAAATTCCTAAAAATTCATAGCTGGGTATTGATAGAAGACTGGGAAAGGGACAATTATCATCCCTGCTCTGTCAGTGCTCTTCTGTCCTGATGCTTCACTTCCAGGAAAATATTCCTCAGCTCCAGCTGTCTTAAATCAGAGCTAAGGCAAAGCCCAATGAGTTATCTCAGTGTATTCAGGAAAACTCTCACTGATAATAGAAAATAACAACCTTTAGACAGCACTTTTTATACCAGACCGTAAAATTTAATCGAGGGTTTTATCTTGCCATAGAAATTTGGGTGTTTTTTTATAAAAATCCCAGGAAACATTATTATTATTTCTGTTCAGTCCTTTTTCTAAGGGATGGCTGCACAATTGACTCCTTTTTTATTTAGGTACTTCCAGGCACCTGTTGAAGGACACAGGACTCTTCCAAGGGTAAAGTTAATTCCTCAGAGGTTTGGGAAAATCCCAGCCCTTCTCATGATGTTGAAGACTATTTTCACATCTAACAGTGTCTTGGGGAAAAAAAATAATTATATTTTATAGGAATTTGGTGAGGGATACACAAACTCTGCCACTCCCTGATGCGGGTGGGTGGGAAGCTGCACTCTGTCCAGGGATTTTTTGGGAAATTCCACCCCATCCAGAGACTTTTTTTGGAAATTCTACCCCATCCAGGGACTTTTTAGGAGGATGGAGCCTGTAGAGTTGAGCCACCTCGTTGAGTATCAGGGGGAGGATAGCAGGAGCTGCCTGGGATAATCCCAGAGGATGCCCTAAACGCTCGTGTGTTTTGCTGCACTTTGAGGCTTTTTTGATGCTTCTAAGGAGGATGCAATTAGCTTTTCAATGATAAATAAATTAGAGATAGTTGATTTTGCCGTTCACACATTTGTTTTCTTTGCTTTCATGAGGGATTGCAGCCTGTTTATGATTTTCTTAGAAGTTTGAGAGACTTGCTTTGCTTAGTGACAAATCCTCCCCTCTAGGCAGCACAAGGAAAAAAAAAAATAGAGGAAAGCAAAGACAGTGGGAACCTGCAAATGGCCATTGTGTCTGCAGGGAAGGGAATCCCCTCAGGACTCCCAGAGGTTTGGTTTGTTTCCTGGCTGTTTATTTATGTAATTAGAGCTCATAATTCCACACAACGCAAAGGGAAATAAGAAGCTGCAACAAAAGAAATCGCGGAAAAGCTCAGGCAAAAATCAGTGGGTTCTGCAGGACTGGAATAAGGCTCTGGTGGAACTTCAGGGGTGGCTTTGGCTCTGCAGGTGGTGGTCACTGGCTGGGCTCCAGCATGGATGGGGCTTCATGAAATCATGGAATGGTTTGGGTGGGAAGGGGCCTTAAATCCCATCTTGTTCCACACTTCCCACTGTCCCAGGCACTGTCCCAATGTCCAGTCTGGCCTGGGACACTGCCAGGGATCCAGGGGCAGCCACAGCTGCTCTGGCCACCCTGTGCCAGCCCTGCCCACCCTCCAGGGAACAATTCCTGCCCAAAATCCCATCTAAAATGAACTCCTTCCAACTTAAAACCATTCCCTGTGCCCTGTCCCTCCATCCTTGTCCCCAGTCCCCCTCCAGCTCTCCTGGACCCCCTGAAGGAGCTCTGAGATCTTCCCTGAGCCTTCTCCACACTGAACAATCCCAATTCCATCAGTTGTCATCACCCAGATCCTGTGCAGAGATTTCCACCACCCCCTTGAGCTGCTGAGGGAGAAGCTCCCGAGCAGTTTGTGAAGCCATTGAGGACCACAATTTAGAGTGACATCCAAAGATTTGCCATTTAAGGCTTGATAATTCCCTTTAATTTAAATTTGGTAATTATTTTGTACATTCCAGCTGGTTGTTCACACACATTTAGACAAGTCTTCCTAAGGTTTCAGAGTCTCAGGCAATTTCAAGAGGTTGGTAGAGGAGGTAAGGATAATTCCATCACCAACCTGGAGCTGCTAATGGGCTAAAATTGTGCTATTTGGAGAAAATTTTTGCTTCAGGACAAAAAGTATCTGAAAAAAAATGCTTAAAGTAGCAAGAGTGCAGCTTGGACTTTGTACAAAAGAAAGAATAAAATACTTGTAAAAAGCAAAATCCAAGTAGAAAGAAATACTCTGCATAGTCATGTTAAAAGGGAGGTTAGCAAGGTCAAGGATAAGTTTTGTTTTGAGAACTGTGCTGCTGAGGAGTGCAAAAAATAACAAATAATAAAAATGTGCCTTTTTTTCTGCCTCCTCCTGAATGAAACACAGCATTTTGGGGAAGGTCAGTCACTGGGAGCTGATTGGGGATGATTAGAGGCAGGCTCACAACTCAGCTGTACAGATAATTTCAGTCCCATTCCGTAGGAGCTGTGGGAATGAGGCTGGCCCAGCTTCGTCTCTGGGTGAATTTCCATCACACACACTGCCAGGTCTGCTGTGGGAGATCACATCAACCTGCATCAAGGGAAAATTGGGTTGGATATCAGGAAAAAGATTTTCACAGAAAGAGTGATCAAGTACTGGAACGTTCTGCCTGGGGAGGTGGTGGTGTCTCCATCCCTGCGTGTGTTTATAGAAAAGGCAGGATGTGGCACTCGGTGCCATGGTTTAGGTGAGGTCTCAGGGCTGGGCTGGACTCGATGATCTTGGAGGTCTCTTCCAACCTGGGGATTCTGTGAATTCTATTTTAGAGCAAGGAAAGAGGGGGAGCAGCAGCCCAGCCAGCAGGGCACTCCAGGCAATCAGAGCAGCCCAGCCCGCCTCAGCTGAGACTGATAAACAGCAAGAAGTGGGGGAATGTGATTTTTTTTCTTCCTAGGAAAAGCTTTTATCCAAGTGTGTGTGATAAAAGGGGGAAAGGAAGCACGGCCAGAGCTCTTCCACCCACCCAGGGCAGGATGGTCATGGATCCTCGGCTCTGGAACTTTCCCTGTCACCTCCCAGGGACATCTGCTGGGGCTGCAAAATGTGGAAGTGGTGTCTCCACACTGCAGTAGGCTGGGAGCAAGGTGGGTAACACAGGAGGTGTAATTAGAACTGATTTCCAAGTGGTTTCTCCTTCTCCAGGAGGAGCGTGGAAGGGCTGGTTGGGCTCAGTGATGTGGGAATAAATATTGTGTAGATGATGGTAGGGACAGTAAGCAAAGACTAAAGTGGAGAATGAATTGGAGTTGTCTGGAATTGGATGATCAGAAATAGTTGCACTATCAGAAATGAAGTTGCAGAATCACAGACTGGTTTGGGTTGGAAGGACCTTGTTCCAGCACTTTGCCATGGATGAGGAAGGTGACAGGCACCTGCAAAGGTCTGGACATCTCCTGATGTTGACTATAAAGAGAGACTAGGGAAAAAAACCTTAATAAATCAAAAGACATGATCCTCTTTGTGAAAGTCAGACCAGTCTCAAAGTGCTTAACTCAGCCTTCAAGTCCCTCAACCCCTCCTGAGGGTGGGAGGAAGGAGCTTCCCACATATTTTGGGCAAGGCAGGGCCAAGGGAGCTGTGCCTGTTTGCCAGGCCTGTAGTGAGCACCTTGCCTGACATTAAGCAGAGGCAATAACTTTGTGATGACCTAAATTCATTTAAAAAAGAATTACTGATGTATATATTCAGGTCAATAGCACTTTCCCCAGGTTTCAATAATCGGATCAATTATCTGAATCCAATAAAATCTTATTAAAGAATTCAGAATTATCTTTAGAATAGCTGGCCTTGTAGTCCCTGAGTAGGTTACAAAAACTGCTATGAAGAATTACTGTGACCTACTTTCTGGGTGGTACAGATATCATTATCATATCAGAGGTGCAGGCTGATAAAGCTACACGACTTCCATCTCTTATTGAAAAGAGTTGGGTGAAAAACTCAGGCAAAACTTTAATCTAGCTTTCCAAATTATTGTATTTTCCTAAACATCAGCTGAAATTTGAAAAGACAAAGCATTGCAAGTGAAGAAGCACCTATTGAATGAAGTGAATGAGGTAAAGCCAACAGAGCGATGAACTTTTAAAGCACCTGAGTGGGGACAAATTGTTGTTGCAGGTCACAAAAGGAGGTCACTTGGTCAGCCCAGGCACAGCCACACTGACCCAGGGGCACTTTGCACCTCCTTCCACAAGGTCAGTGAGGACCTGAACCCCAAGGCAGAGGAGGAATTAAAAAAGCCAATGGAAAACCTTCCAGCCTTCTCTGTGCCAGGTGAGGTGTTTGGTTATTTTATTGCTTCTGTGACAATCACTTTGTTAAAATGTGCTGGAAACTTGCTTGTGTTTCTAAGCTGTTTTTTGATGGGGCAATATTTGCAGATCTGGGCTGGGGAATGAGGCTGTGCTGGGCAGGATTGTCCCAAGGGCGGCTCTGCAAAAGCAGCTCTTTGGTATCTGGTACCTCTGAAATAAACCTGCTGGTTGTGTCTGAAAGAAGTGTTTCCTTAAAAAAATTCCCTGAGATAAGTCAGGGCTGAAGTTGGGAGCTGTGAAAGACAGCAGGGGTTTAACTGGGGTGGGCAGTGGGCTCAGGGTAGACTCTGCACTGGTGTTTCTGGCCTGGCACCCATCTCTCAGGCAGAGGAACCAGTGAAGGAGGGGTAGGAATACCTGGTGGACTACTTAGTAGGAATACTTGGTAGGAATATCTGGTAGGGATACTTGATAGAAATACCTGGTAGGAATACCTCATAGGAATACCTGATAGGAAAACCTGGTAGGAATACTTGGTAGAAATATCTGTTAGGAATACCTGTTAAGAATACTTGTTTGGGATACTTGGTTGGAATACTTGGTCGGAATACCTGATAGGAGTACTTGGTAGGAATGCCTGGTAGGGATATCTGGCAGGAATACCTGATAGGAATATCTGGCAAGAATACCTGATAGGAGTACTTGGNAAGAATACCTGATAGGAGTACTTGGTAGGAATGCCTGGTAGGAATATCTGTCAGGAATACCTGATAGGGATACCTAGTAGGAATACTTGTTAGGAATACTTGTTAGGAATATCTGGTAGGAATACTGATAAGAATACCTGGTAGGAATACTTGGTAGGAATACCCAGCAGGAATACCTGGCAGGAATACCTGGCAGGAATACCTGGTAGGAATACCTGGCAGGAATACCCAGTAGGAAGCACCTGGCCAGGTCGTACCTCGGCTCAGCCCCATCCAGCTGGAGGTGTGGAAGATGCCGTGCTCCCGTGAGAAGCGTCACCGTGCCCACCACAGTTGGTGAGAATCTCCTCTGAACTGTGCAAGCACAGAATCCCCATTTTGTGAGGTTACAGGGGAGGTGACACCAACAGACCGCTGGAGATGGCCCCGGGATCACTGCCAGGAGAGCTCACGCCCATCCTGTTCCACCCTAGGCCGCTTTCTGCCATCCTCTAAAGCCATTCCTCACCCACCCACCCACGGGAGGTGCAGCTGTGGGACCCCCACCCCACTGGGCAGCGAGCGTGGCCGGGGTCGTTTTCCACGAGTTAATTAGGAAGGCTCTGGGAGTTTTGGGAGCGCCGGGCAATCCCAGCTGCTCCGCAGGCCCCGCCGGCGCGGCCCAGCCGGCAGAGCCAGGCCCTCCTCCCTCCCAGCCGCGGGCTTTGATCTCATCTCACATCCCATATCAAACCAGTTGGCTCCCAGTAGGGTGGTGGGAGGCAGCGGGAGCCGGCGGTGGCCTGTGGCTCAGGGCAGCCACCTTCTCTCCACACAGGCCCGCCAGCCCCAGCTCGGCGGCGGGACATCAAGGCCCGGCCGAGCGACGGGCGCGTTAATTAGGAGGCTGAAATTATAATGTTGCGTTAAAGAACAAAGAGTCTCCAAAGGAAAAAATATGTGCCGCATATCTGACAAAGATAAATTGGATTATTCAAAATATTCCTGATGAAATGTTACATTTTGCAACTAATTATCAATCTGTTTTATCTCCGGACCAGCTGGGCATTTTTGTGCATGCAAGACCTGCCTTACCAATGATCTTAAGATGTCACTGTAGCGTTTACATCTTTTATTTCAAGATTTAAATAACTAGGAAGTAGCTAATGTAATTCACTGCTGAGAAGAAAGGCTAGTTAGTTGAATGCTTTCCAAAGTGATCTTCTCCTAATGAACTTCTCTGGACTGTGAGTAATGAGGCTTTATTCAAATAATGTTTAAGAAAGGTTTTTATAATGTAATTTTTTAAAGAAAGAGCAACATTTAATGCATTTAAAATATCTTTATTAATCCTATACTGCCTCATGTAGCATTAAAGCATTGTGAATATTTGGTTTTGTTCCTTCTGAATGTTCCTTTTGTGATGAATTGGTTGTAGTAGCAATGGAGCTATAGAAATTGGGCAATTATCTCATAAATGTTCAGTGATATCTTACAAATTACAGTCTGACATGATTACAGAGCCGTTTTGCTGTAAAAGCATTTGTTGTTTAAGTATATTTATATACCACAGTGGTCTGTATTTCCCCTGGTCCCTACTCAAACACTACTCCTATGTGCAAGCACTGAGCTTTGCTACCTCTGCTGTAGCTCACCTTTGGGACAGCTATGCTGAGATTAATCTGATGGAGGTGTCATAAAAATTTTCTTTTGAATGTGATTTTGTGATAGTTTTCAACTGGAATAGGAGAAGATTCCTCATAGGTTCCCTCCAACAGCAGTGCTCTGAAATATTTTGGATCCTTCATGAGGTTATGAAGTTCTCCTGGAAGTGTTCTGGTAAAACTGAACTGACAGGGTGGCCAAAAAAAAATAAATTAGGAAATGAAAAATTTTAACATAGCATCTGCTTGGCCAATTTCTAGGAAGGGACAAGCAACAACATATTTGAGCAAACCTCTCTATTTTTGATTAACAAATGAAGTGGCATCATTGAGTATGGACTGACCTCATCCTCCCAAAAAGTTGACTCCCGCTGTTTACAGGACCTGACTGATACACCCCACAATTACACATTTCTGAAGTTGGCTTTATTTACAGCAGAATATCAATTAAAAATAACTTCCTTCACTGTAGATCTTGATTTTTTCAGCTTCTATCTCCCAATACTTAAATTTTAAACGTTATATCCAGCCTAGATTCAAAGTTTTCCCAGAGAATAGGAACTGAACGTGGAGACTTCAGCCTGTGGAACATGGAATAAAACCAAAGCAGTTTGCTCAACCCATCGTTTTTTCCTCCCCTTTCTACAGAGTAAATTTTGTCCCACCTGATGATCATTTTAACCATTCAGAACAGAGTCTGCTTCACTGTAGAAATGAATTCTTTCTGCCTTTTAATCAGTGTCTTCCCAAAGCTGGTCAGTGCATTCCCTGCTTTTCCATGCTCTGTCAAGGCCTGATCCTGCTAAGAGCAGGAGGTGCTTGGCACAGTGGCCTTCCCCCAGAATCCCTGCCACTTTGGAGAGGTCAGCACCCGGCAGGATTTGGCCCTTGCTTTGCTCAAAAGCCTCCCTCAGTTTGAATGTTTCATAATGTATGTTTAAACAGTCGCAGCTAGCAAAGAACTTTGATGAGGCAAAGGGGTAATTGGATTTTCTTGTTCTATAATTAAAAACGTATATATTACATCCACATTAATACCAAAAGAGTTCATCATGATCAGTGTTATTACAACGAATACCAAAGGATTTAACAGTGATTGGCCACTTAGTTTAAAGGGTACCTGAAATCATTAAATTGTTTGCTGGAGGGCTTTTGAAGGCCTGTTGGAGCGCCTGCCACTCCATTTTTTTTTTACTCCTGGCCTGCAATGTGAGGTTTACTTTTACAAAGTAGGTGCAACAGGGTGATCATTTTCCTTTATTATTCCCTTATTGACTTCCAGTTAATTTTAATCTTTGCATTAAGTGACCTCTATTAAGCTTGCCAGGTATCTGATTACTCCGCCAAGGTTGAGACCAGAAGGCGACCTATTGCACCACGTCAATTGTCCTTCACAGAAGCCCTTACTGTTAATCAAGAGAGGAAGATTAAAGGAGATCAGAACTATCAGCCTGGAGTGAATTTTGCATTTGAATACACCTTGCTACCAGTGCGTGTGTATTGTCCTAGAAAAAAAACCAAATATGAGCTCTTAGGAGCAGCTTCTGCACAAATCCCCACTGGGAGGAGTTCTCAAGGCAATGGGGTATCTGCAACCTTAGCCCTACCCTTAAACACTTTAATATATTTGTTAAATTCTTAATTAGATAAATTTAAATATATCTGCAAAGTCCCTAAATAAGTTTTCTTATATTTGGTTTGGACAAACACAACTTTTCTTTTTTTTGTTTTCACTCAAATCCTAAAATGCCCACATTTAATTTTGTTCAGTTCCACATAGGTATAAATGAGCTTAATTACCTCTCATTTTTAGAATCACAGATTCTTTTAGGTTGGAGCAGACCTCTAAGATCCTTGAGTCCAACCATTAAACCCACTCATCTCAGGCTGTTGGATAGGTTAAAGTTGATTCTGCATCAGCCCACGAATGTTCACACTTTGAGGCAGCTCCTTGGGGATTGTTGGTCTTTGTAGAATTCCTTTTGGAGAATTCAGAATTTAGGGTTTGTAGGATCCCTTAATTTGTATCAGTTTGTACATTTTCATGTGGGAAATCCCAATGACTCCTTTTAATTAAACCATATGTTAATTTTGTATTACCATATAGGATAAATTTTGGTCCAATATGAATTTTCTTGTATTTCATTCTCTTGATATATTTTGGAACTTTACCTGAAATACTTAGTGACAAAAATTCTGAAATTATGGTTGAAAACTACAGTGTGGGTCTAGAAAAGATATAATAAATATATGTAAAAATAAATGTATTGATTCATCCCTGATTATAATTATGCTATTATACATTAGGTTTCTGTAGTTTAAAAATTTAATCTCTTCTCTTCAAACGGTCTCATGTACACGACTTCACCTTTGATCATCTACAGAAGTAAAAAACCCCTTGAAATTATAAAAGAAGGTAAGGTGGTGGTAAAATCAGAGTTTTAGTGCAATCAAGTATTTGCAAGGTCAACTACCGCAGTGTAAAATATTCTGAACTAGTTCTGAATATATCAAATTAATAAATGTATTCATAGAGGGAAAAAAAGTGAAAATTAACCTCTTTCTAAGGAATCCAACAGGTGCTTTAAAAAGAGAGCTGACCTTTCTGGAAGATATTTTTCAAAACCTAAAAATCCTCTTTTCCCTTTTTCCCATCATCCCCATCCTGCACAAATCCTCCCAAGCTTGGACAGTTTGTTTAGCTTTCCTAGGAGCTTGAGGAGCTTAATTTCAGTGCGGGGGATCCCAGGAGTTTTTCTCTTTTATAATCAATTCTACCTGCACAAACTTATTCTTAATATAAAAATGACCAGTTGGAACATGAGAATGTCATTTTATTGAGATTCAGGTATAATAAATGTAATTGAATAGTTGTATTTATTTCCTTGACAGGAGAGTCACCTCCAACATTCATTAATTTGATCATTGTGCTTAATTCATAGCAAAACTGGACAAACCCAACTCAGAAATGCTTTTGTTCTATGGCTAACTCCTGTTTTTAAATAGCTTTATGATCTAAAGGCTTCTATTTCCTCCATTTAGACAGAAACGTTGCCCAGCTCTTCAGCTCTCCAGGGGAAACTGGGAATGATTTAAAAAATTACGTGATGATGCATCTTTATGACTTAAATCACAGCAAGCGCATTTATAACTTTTAAAGCATCTGTTCTTCCTCTTCCAGGCTGTGTAAACAAGAGCGCTTTGGCTTCCCCTTAAAATATCCTTTTTTTTTTTTTCCCCCAAATCCACCAGACACACGGTGGTCAATGCCAAGGCATCCTGGAGCCCTGCAGCTCAGCTTGTTGCAATCAGCTTCTGCCGGAGCGGGATCGCCAAGGGATCGGCGGGAGTCGGGAACAGCGTTTAGCACTTTGCTGACCTTGAGCCCACCTTTGCAAAACTCCTCCTGGAACCAAGATTTTTTCCAGCCATTTTCAAGTGATTTCTTCCACCTTCTCCAGGGACTGAAACACTTGATTGACCCGTGATGTTCAGTGAAATTCTTGCGCTGGAAAGGGAAAATAAAAAAAGTCGGCAAAAAAATCCTTTTTTAAAAAATCTTCAAGAAGTTTTCAGCATATCATCTGTTAACAACAGGTATTTGGGATTTCTTTTCGTTGTGAAGGAAGACATAGAAGCAAGCATGAAAAATAGATATTTAATTTTAAATGTATGATTTTTACCTGTATGTTTAACCTCGTAGATAGCATTTTGTCTCACATGAGAGTTGCTAATAACCAGGAAATGATTACTGAGAACTTCTGAAATGACATCAAGTAAAAAATTAAAGGATGTGAGGCAATTTTTTTAAAGAAATAAAAGCTTTTAGAGCTGAGATCATGATAAATTATTTCTCAGCATTCCTTAGAAAGAATAATGGAGCTGAAGTTTGTACTGTGTATATTGTGTTACTTGATAAATCTCTGGCTCACAGAACCTACATGAAAACAAGACTCCCCAAAGACTTGTCAGGACTCTGTGTTGAAGAAGTTCGTGCAGGGAAAGAGGTTTTCTTATTTCTAACTCACTGTTCTGTCTTGTATTTTTTGCTTAAACTTGGTAGACTTTTTGTGGCATCAAAAAAAAATGATCTTTCACTTTTAAATTTTGAATCAGCCCATGCTGAATCAACGGAGTGGTAGAAACAAGTCAATTCTGACCAGTTTTCTGTGTAAAAAAAGCAAGAAAAAGAAAAAAAAAATATTTCTTTTTATTAAATTACTCAAAAGTATTTTTTTAATATCTAAAGTTTAACTCTCCTTTGAGGAATTTACTTATTAATTATTTTCCAAAAAGCATCAGCAGCAAATATAGGTGATAAATACACTAAATAAGAAATTCTGCAACAGTAAATGTTTTAGTGTTTGTATTATGGGTAATCATGTTTGATCTTATCTTGCTAATTTGCTCTCTCAATTAATTAGACAGAACGTTTCTCTGCTAAGACGTTCCAAACCAACATCCAAAAATGCAACTTAATTGCACTGAAGCACAATTTTCTGAAAATTTGCATCTTGAAAGCCTGAACTCCGTAAGTTTCATCTTATTTCTCTTTATAATAATCTCCTGCATGGCAGTCAGGTTTTGCTTTGTTTTTTGTGTGAAAAAAGTGGGACCAAACACTGAATTAATGAAAGTTGAAGATGAACATTTGGAAAGTAGGTATGTAGGGTTTCATTTATTTTAAAAATTATTTCTGGGACTCCATTTGTCTTTTCTGGATAATGATCCTGGCTAGATGAATGATTGCTTCCTAGGGATCCCTCCAAGCCCTATGGGTTGCCATTGGCCTCTGGGCACTAGTGAATTCCAGTGTTAATTTTATTGAGCCCTGGGATTTCCTCCTCCTCCTGGTCACTTTTCCCTGGAAATAAAGCGTGGAACGTGTGGAGCCTCAGCTGCACCAGATCCCTCCTGCAGCACACGGAACGGGGCATGGCATGGGCAGCATCTATAATTTAATTGTACAGCCTGAGAGTTATTCTCTAATCCCCTTGCTCTGCTGTGTCACAAAGCAGGACTCCATGGTCTGGCTGAGCTTCCATGTTCCAGAGGTGATAGTGGGTCAGTTCTAAAAAAAAAATTGAGGAAAAAAGGGAAGCTGTACAGTTAGAGAACAGTTCTGTGCTACAGGCAAGTTCAGTGTGGTGGAGAGAAAGAGGAGTTTTATAGCTCAGGAGAAAATCCTATATCCAGCCCAGCCCCAGAATAAGATTCAAGTTTAGGATCACGTGGTGCAAAAAGTTGTGCAGCCTTTGGTTTGCTGTTTAATCTGGTTGCTCATCTATCAAATGAGGATATTGATTCTTACCTCTCACGATCTCCAGCGAGATCTTTAGGGGTATATATGAAGCACCTATAGATCAGTGAGCTCTGCAGAGATGCTTTAGAGTGCAAAGTGCTTTTAAGTGGTGCAGCTGTGTGCTGGGCTGGGCTGTGTTTAAGGGCTGGTTCACCTGACAGTGCTCCCTGTTTTGTGCAGAGGTGCTCGGGGGCTGGCCAGGCTGCCTTGCAACAGAGCTGGCAGGGCCTGCTGGAAAACAGAGCTGGAAAAGTCAATGCAGCTGTTGCTCAGGTTAAAGGGAAGATTGCATTGTTATACCTTTAGTTGTAATTCCGAGGGCCACTCCAGTTCAATGCAGGCTGTATTAATGTGCATCACTTATCCATACACGGAGTCAGTCAATGACTGCATTGATCCAGGGCTGTGTTTTCTTTCGGAGGATGCTGCAATGAGGCAATAGAAATCATTAGGGCTTGTGATATTGAAATCCTCTTGGTGCTGGCAGACCTGGAATTCACATTTCACATACTGTTGCAGCAGCACGAGAGCAGTCATGCCTGGAATTTCGAGTGAAAGTTTCTGTTTATATATTTTTTGTTGAGTGAATCTGCTCTGTTTTGCTCCTTTCTCTTGCACTCAGGTTATTTTACTGAGATTTGTTACGTACCTGGAATGCTGGCAAGGTGTCCCTGCCCAAGGCAAAGGGAGGGACTAGAAGGGTTGAAGGTCCCTTCCAAGCTTAACCATTCTGTGATTTGATGATTTGGTGTACGGGATGAAATCTTCGTGTGTGGAATGTGATTTTGGGAATGGCATGGCTTGGGTCAGAAGGGGCCTTAGAGATCACCTTGTTCCAACCCCTTCCGTGGGCAGGGACATCTTCCACTAGACCAGATTGCTCAGAACTCTGGAGTTTCCTGAAAAAACCCTCTGAACATCTCAAACTGCTCTTCCGAAACCTCAGAATTATTCAATTTCCTCTTCTTGAGGTCTCTCACCCTTCTCGTTGTCATCACCAACATTTAAGAGCTTTGGAACCATAGCTTTTTCCAAGCTTTTACAAATGGCTGGATGTTTAACAGCCTTTTGAAGTTGGTACCTTGTCATTAATAACAGTAATCTGGTCATTGCAAAAATGTTTATGAGCCCTTCTTCAGAGGGACAATGCAGAGGCACAGAAGAAAACATTTCTAGTTGCAATCTAAGCAAAAAGAGCCTGTTACAAGTAGAAAAGAGAAGAAAATGATGTGACCCTGGTTGACATTTTACAGGGGAGTTTCAGCAATCTGCAGCCTCATTATTGTCAAGTTCTTTAGGATATTCATAGAGGGAGCAGGGGAATAATGGCCTACAGTCAGAAGCATGAATAAGACAACATTCAAAAAGCTGCAAGTTTAATTTGGAGAATACAGCTGAGGAAGAAATGGCAGCAAGGAAAACAAGAAGAAATTTGGAGAACCCTTCCCCAAATAAACCCCCACTAAATACACCCAGTAACCTGTGCTCATAAATCCATGTGCAGGAAGGCTAGTTGTCAACAGGTCATTCCAATTTTCAAATGAGGTTTGTCCTTGCAGGTTTTCTTCACACCTTTCCTGATGGCTGCAGGATTAAAACTATAAAAAAAGCAGGTCGTGGAAACAAATTGGAAAATGCCAACCCTCCCTCCAGCTTCAAGTTTCCTTTTGAAATACTGCTTTAAAAAAAAAACAAAAAAAACATCTCCCAAGGAGATCATTGGTGACTTGAGGGATGGAAGAATTGGAGCATGGATGCTTTAGGAAATGTGTAAGGATTTTGGGAGGTTATGGAGCTGATTCAGCTAATCTGGGTGCATTAGGGGAAATGTCCCTGGTCTACCCCACCTGAGCATGGCAAATATTCCTTTCATTTCCTGCAGCTCACCTGAAGACGTGTTACGAGGTGGCTTTTTCTGGATGATCCTGAGACAAACAGAAACTTAATAAGAAAAGCTGTTCTTCATGGTAACCCCACTGCAATTTCAAGACTTTCGGAGAAAGTTTTGATAACACTGGTAAGGAACAAAGTGTTACTGAGGGCGGAGGCATTCAGGTGAAACCCTAACCCCAAATCCTGACTGTTTGTTACTATTAAAGACCTCTTGGCATTTTTCACAGGAGCAGAGGTGTGAGCCCTGGTGTTCTGGCCAAATTCCAGCTTGGGTAATTAAATCCTGCTCTCCTAAAATCCCCCCTGTAGTTTCAGCCGAGTCCAGGATTCCTCATTTCCTCCGCGAAAGTGCGGCTCAGAATTGCTTTGTGCTGGCAAGCAGCTGCCACAGCTCAGCCCAGAGGAATTGCTGCAGCTCAGTCCTGGAGCTCTCTCTGTCTCTCCCTCACACACACAGAGGGCACAGCATTGCCCCAGAGCACCCACGAGCATCCCTGGCAGCGTGGGATGCAGGAATTGTGCAAAGCACAGCCGACCTGCCAAGCAGCCCTGGACCCTCCCCTCTCTCAGTCCAATATCTTTAAACCCTGCTCAGCTTTAGGACTCCAGCCTGAAAACACCTTGCTATTTCTGAAGAGCTGGGGAGATAAAGCGTTGCTGGTGCTGCTCCCCTTGATTTCTGGATATTGGTCATACCTGGTAAATGGTTTCATTTTCTTTGCTGAGGAAGAAATCTTGAGTCCACTTCTACTGGGGCTTGTTAAGCTGTTGCCTTGGGGGCCAGTTGATCAGTTGTTAAGTAGTAAGCAGCTCTGGCAGGCAACAGGCGTAGGATCCCCTGCAGCTACTCCAGCCTGCCCATCCTATCATTCTTTAGAGAGGGAGCCAGGGTATTGTCTTAGAAGTGCAATAATGATAAAATACGGGCAGAACCTCTCCCTTCTGCTTTGCATGCACAGATATTTTAGCAAACTCCATGACATCTGGAGGGACGAATATATAGATAAATATTTACTTGTCAGCAGTGGTTGTGAAAGTCCAGCTGAGGATTTTTTACAGATTTTTTTTTTTTTATTTTGATGATAAGTCAGGGGCTCTGAGTGAAAAGGCTGAGAATTGGGGCAGCTGTACTGAGAGCTCCTCAGCTGTTTGTCCTGGCTGTTATCAGCTTCAATTCCTCATGAAAAATTATGAGAAAATATGGAAGGAATCCTGGCCACAGAGAGCCAGGCTTGGTGGAAGGTAATCATGCCACTCTTCTATCTGACGGCAAGGAAGCTCTTCAGGTGTAATTTTTTTGAATATTGCTATTACTTTATTCTTATTTATTGCCTTAATTGTTGTGTCATATTTGCCTGAAAGGTGTGATACTTTCTAAGCACTGGGACAAAAAAGCCAGCTTTGTCATTTCTCTATCTCAGATACATTTCTGTGCTAGCAGAAATATCTATTTTCCAGTCTTTGTGCACACTGAGAAATTTCATCCATCTGATTTTTCCTTAGCTAAGTACACCGGGAATGATTCAAAGCAAGCTCGACAGATCCCTGCTTTTCACATGCCAGTAGGGTTTTTTAAAATGTATTTTATGCTGGGCTTATTCTGTTTGGTTTTTTGGTTGACTGAATTACCCATATTCCTTGAAATGGTGTTTAGTAATTCTCAGCGACTGCAGAGATGCCTACTGGGAAGTGGTCAACGGATCACAACAAACCCCACTGACTCCGGGCTCTCCTACTGCTTTAACTCAATTGCACTTTCTTATCCAAAGCCACATCTCTTAGGAAAATCCCAGAAATGCTGTTTGCCGTGAAGCATGGTTTTAATATTATCACAGCTATTTGAAAAGACAAAAGATTAGAAAGACTGTTTGGTGCTGAAGGAAGAAATAGTTTCAAGGGATGGATTTACCACAAACAAGACTCACATTTGCTGCTAATGTTGCTCCAGAGTCTGTCTTCAGCTAAATCATTTCCCCCTTGATGCTGGGTGTAACTTCTATGGGTAAGAAAGAGGGTGGCCATTCTTCATCCCAGTCTTGATCTCCTACAGGCCATAAATAATTACAGAGGAAATTGTAGCTTGGAATCCATCTATCTATCTATCTATCTATCTATCTATCTATCTATCTATCTATCTATCTATCTATCTATCTATCTATTTTTGACCTGTATTGATAATGTATCATGGGGATTCTAAGCTTGTTAAAAAGTCAGATGGGGAAGTGTGGACCTGATAATTAAAATACAGGTGGATTTTAAGGCGAGCTGGATAATAAAGTCCGAGTCCATGGAGCTGTTCCATAAGAAAATCACTGGCATCCTCAGGAAGGGCTACGATCCAGTCATGGTTTTGCAGCAAGAGATGGGATAGAAGGTGGCCATTTAGTCTAGACAGCTGACATTTGACACCTCTGTCATGACATAAAATAAAAAAATGTTGTTATCTGTATTTGCCAAAAGGAGATCTGGCACGACTTTCAGAAGTGGCTGGTAACCACCAGAGTGCAGGTTCTGCACAGGCAGTGTGAAGCCCAGAGGAGTGATGGATTAAGCCCAGTTCATCCCACAGAGGAATGGACCAGGCTTTATTGACAGGCATCACCTCCAGCAGGATGGCAAACGCCCCAGGCTCCTGAGTCTCTGCATGCTTGTGTGCATTTGCTGCTGGTTTCTCCAAAAATGACCTCTTCTGCTCCTCCCCTTCAGCCAGCCTCTCTAGAAAACACCTTTATCAGGTGGGTAGGGAGGGAGGGGCAGGTAAAAAATGGAAATGCCTTAGTAAGTAGCGTCTCCAGTTAAAGTCGTTATTGGCTTTATAAGCAGACATCTTAATTTCTAAAATAGAATTCTTTTCCGTGCTTTGCCTTCCCCTGCAGTGACTTTCTCCTGGAGCTGAGTGTTTTGTTAGTGTAGTTTGTTGGTTTGTTCGGAACAAACCACAGTAGTTTGTTCCTTGCCCCACAGGAAACCTCCAGCAGATCTGTCAATTCTCTGCAGACAAAACATTCACATTCCCCATCTTGGGTCAGCACAGAATCTTAGAATGGTTTGGGCTGGAAAGGACCTTAAAGATCACCTCGTTCCAACCATGGGGGATGGAGCTGTGTATCTTCTTTCTTTGTTTGCTTCTTCCTCTGAGAAAAAACCTTCTCTTTTTCATACTTAACACAAAATCAAGCAAAGAACATTCTCTGGTACTGTGGCTTTATCCCCACTGATGGCAGGGATCACAGTCCAGAAAGCAGCATCCTCTGCAGGTTGGATCTTCAATACATCAAACGCCAGCGTTGGCATTGTTTTGAGAGGGTTAACTAAGATTAATGAGAAAAGAAACATGAAGCCATGGAGGATCAACATTACAAATCAATGACTGAATAAATTTAATGTGTATTCCAGCTGTACTTTACCTAGCATGATCCTGATTCTTACGAGTGTATCTTTTATGCTTCTAAATAACCCAGTAGGACAGGAACACTGCTTCCACTTTAATAATGCTTTATTTAAGCTTTATACAGTAGTCAATGTATTGATTTAGGAGGAATTTGTAGAATAAAAAAAGAATGCTTAATAAGGTACAAATGCACTCCTCCAGCCTTCTGCATTCCTCATCCGTAACATTTGCAAACTGCAGCTCCACTATTTTGATTCTGGAAAATAAAGTCTTTAGGAAACAAACCTGGACTTGGAGTTAGAACTTCAGTCTGGATGAAGTAGCTTCCCGGAAAGGTGGACTCTTTAAATTCTGTCACTTTACATACAACTTCTGAGAGCGGATGAGAAGAGAATGAGTATTTTATTAATTTGTATCTAATTAACGCTCGGAGCTGGGAAGTGGCACCCGCGCCTTTGCAAATTTGTCGTTAAACATCACGACGAGCCTGGCTGGCTTTGTTCCCTTAATCACACCCCTGCTATCCTCAACCTGCTTCCCAAAAATTGCCACTTGTGAGGGGATCCGCCGGAGCCGCGTCCCCGCCGCTAATTGCGCGCGTGGAGGCAGCGACAAAAGGAGACCTTCTCCAGGAGAGCGCCCGCGCCGGCCAGCCTCCTAATCAGATTCCAAGGAATTGAACTTGCAGAAAGTTTGTGCTAGCCTTGTGGATTTTCATTTCAGATGTTGTCAACTCAAGGGCATTTGGACCAATCAATATCTGTCTGTCTTCTCGCACAGAGAAAGTTGGCTATTAGAAAAGAGAGGCTTAGAGCAGGCTCAGCCAATACCATTAGCCCTTGCCTAAGGGCAGTTGTGGCCGTGTGCCGGGGTAGGCACCTGCCCCCTCCCCTCCCCCACCATTAAGAAGGCCACTGGGGATGTCATTTGGACATAGCGGGCAAAGAGCACTTCTTTATTCTTTCTCTTTTTTACACCCAGACTTCACCAAAAATCAATAAATCTGTTCTTTGCTTATTTTCAGAACTTTACTTCAATATAAGCAAGGACTTTCCTTCCAGCTACAAACTCCAGTAGCACCAAGTCAGGGATTTTTTTTTTTTCTCTGTGTGTGTGTGTATTTTTTTATTTTCCTTTCTCTGTTCCAATTTGAGAAATAATTGGAAATAATATCCACTGTTTCTTCTTTTCCCTGCTAAAGATTTTTTTAGAAGAAAGACCTTGATCTGCTGACTCTTTTCATGATTCAGCACTTGATTTTTCTCTCCTTGCTCTCCTTTTATTTCTAATGATTTTATATGATCAGGGAGGGAAGCGATACATTTCTTTGTTTTCAATCAACAAAATTTTCACCATATTGAATTAGGTTTTGCTATTTTCTGTGCCAAGGCACTATTAGTGACACTGCTCTTGATAATTCTTTAAATATGAGAAATCACCCTTCAATTTTAAGCAACATTCCAGAACCAGGAATATATTCTGGGGAGGCATCAAGCACATACATGAATGCTGTGAGACTTTTTTTAAAGGACATATTTTTGACTCTTTCTCTGAAATAAGTGGGGAAAAAAATTTAAAAAAAGGTAAATTAAAGGTGGTTGAACTCAGTAGCTCAGTGACCAAACCAAGTGAGTGGCCTTAAGTATGGAGCCTTCAGAGCTTTAAGGATGTTAAAAACCCTGCAAGATATTGTCTGTAAATTGTCACTGGAGGAATATTCATTGAGAAGCTGATGGCAGAGGACAAAGGGAGAAGGTAAAAGCAGAAACTGAGTTGACTTGAGTGGAGAGAAAAGAACTGTAGTGGTGGTCCATCAAAACAAAAACCCAATAAAAACCAATTAAACCCCCCAACAGAAAAACCAAACCAAACCCATATGAGACAGTTTGGAAGAACAAAATTAAGAATTAATCTTGATGACAGAAAGTTTTTGGTCAAAACTTGTGGAGGGAGATGGTGGCAATAACTTAATTTAACTGATGTTACCAGATGTCTTCATACTGAGTTTTAATAGATGAACAAACATCATCCTTTGGCTGTGAGAAATGAGAATGGACAAAGTTCCTGAAAACAGGAGTATCCCATCCTCTGCCAGACAGTCCGGTCACACAATGCATGTGACAGCCAAATTCCATCCCTTCTACTCTGGGATTCTATTTATCTCAAAAAATTAAGGAGTGTTGTTTAGATAAGGAGGCTAAGATTTACCTCAAAATTTACCTGGCCTGAAACCATCACCCTGCTGAATTCCTATAAATATAGAATTGGGAACTTAGGGAATACCACAGGATGAAGATTCTTTTGAGTTGGGTTTGAACCACAGCAATGCAAAGAATTAAAATGAAAGAGGATCAAACCACACGAAGCCATGAGTGGGAAAAGATTGTGTCATGTTCCACTGAGAAATTCAGCATTTTTTGGCTATTTCACTAAAATAGCAAACAAAGAATGCTGTCATTAAACGTTCCACAAATAACATGCGAGTGCTTTTTAAGGTTCAAAGATTTCCATCATCCAAGGACGTCACAGATAGTTTTGGGATGGAAGAACAGTCTGAAAGTTCAGCCAAGGTCCTCTGGAGGTGAGTGATAAAACATCCAGGCTGCCAAGCCATGGCCAGGTGTGCTGGTTTGAGTTTGCATGGTTTAATTGACACTTTACCCGTTTTAAATCACCAGCAAGGTCCAACAGGACAGTCAGGACCAGGAGGCCTTCTCCTTCCTCCAAGGGTGATCTGGAATGTGGATGAATTTCCACGAGGAATGGGAAGACCCTTGGAGCTGGATTCCCCCAGAAGATGTCAGTGAATGTTATCCAGGGAAATGTCATTGAGTAAGTAGGACAGGGGCACCATGTGGTTTGTAGCTAGAAACACACTTCATGATAATATGGACTAATTTCTAAAGCGTCTTTAAATTAACACAGCTTTGGGGTTGGGAATTTTTTCCTCTTTTTTTCCTTCTCCTTTTTCTGTGAAATTCACAAATGCCATGTTTTGGGTTCCTCTCCCAACCTGGCAGGACTCCTACATTTCCAAGTGCTCATGCTCATCCTTTTCCAAGTGCTCCTACTTGCTGCTTCATTGAAAATAGAATTTTTGTGCTCAACAACATCATCTTGGGATCACTTATGGGATTTCGTGGTGTTTAAAGGGTGAAAGCCAGGATACTGCACAGTGGAAACCTCCAGTGCAAAGAAAATAAGGTGCATTTCTTAAGAACCCCTAAAACAGCTGCACTTCATTCAAGAAATGCATATGGAAAAAAAATACACAGGCAAATATTTTTTTCCTAACAAAGTTATAATGACTTGGTAGGATTTTTTGAGACTGATGGATCTGGGGATAGGTTTTGTGGCTGCTTAATCTCAAGAGATGAAAATATTTCTTCATTTAAGTGAGGAAATTTGTTATACCACCGAGTGGTTGTTCATTGTATGGATTATCGTTTGGAGCTAGAGCAAGATCCTTTCTTTTTGATATTTAAATGGAAAGAAAAAATAAATAGCATGTCCTTTTCAAAACAAACAGTTCAAAATGACTGTTCAATACCAACTATTAAAAAATCCCAGATAGGCTCCTTAGCTAAATTCTTACATCATTAAACTCTGAGGAACTTTGGTTGGGGAATTTTGGACTAATTAGGTTTTGGAGTTAAGATCCATGAGCTGGGTAAATATGACAAGGTCCAAAGTATGAACCCACTGTCCTGCCAATGCTGTGATGTGCATTTCCACCACATTCCTTCAAATCCCACACGGTCATCTGTCCAAAGCTGTAGCGTGTGGAACAACAGGTATGAAATTATATAATATTTTAAAAAATTGTGAAGTCTCCTTGAGAAAAAAGTTATTACAGAACAGCTCTTGTTCTCTTATTCTCAAATTCTTTTCTGATAATCATTTCACCAAACTCTTTTAATTACGTGCATAGAGATATTTTTTAAAAAAATATATAAATATTCTTCTGTACTATGGAACTTCTGCTACTGAGTTACGAATTTGATTGTTACCTCTTTGATTGTCACTCAAAGAATAAAAGCATCTGAAAGTTAATCTCTGACCTTCTTAAGCTCAAATATGTCCAAAACTAAAATAACAAAGAGTACAGAAGAGTTTTAGATTATTAGAAAAGTTCATGAATGAAAATGGTTGTCTTCTGCTCATACTTCACATCCCATGGAAACTGAGCATTTTTGACTGAAGGAAATCTCAATAATTGTGTCAATTAGCAAGTCCACTCAGGCTACTTATGAACTTAAGTTGTAGAAAATAAATCCGTAAATTGCCATTTTGTGAAGAAGCAGCTTGGCCTTGCCTGAACCAATTGGAATTCAAGCTACAGCGGGAAATGCACAAATCCTTCTCAGGACACACTTTAAAAATAACGTGGGTTATTTTTTTCCTTAGGATATTCAGAAATTTCAGCCTCCACGAGGACGGGGACAGATGAAGCGTTGGGGATGCGAACTCGCTCGGTCTGTTTTGCCAGACTGGTTCCCTTTTCACCCGCGCAGCAGCCTGGATTTTCCTGTGGCTTCCCCCGTGTCAGCACTGGAGCACATTAGTGTCACTTGTGGCTGCAGGGTCCCCGGTGTGGGCGCCTGTCTGATGGGCAGTGGTGGGAGCTGCAGACATCAAACCCCCGAGCTGGAGCCCATCAGGCGGCGAGCGGCGGATGTGTCAGCTCCGGCTTCTTTGCGGAAAATGTTTCTCCTCGTCTCCAGCCCCGTTGCTCCCACTGAGTGTGCATGCCAGCTTTAGTGTCTGCTCCACTTATTTCAGGTATTTTTGTGTCAACAGCCCCGTAACGGTCTAAACCTTTCTCTTTTTTTTTTTTTNCCAAATCCTGACTCTCTGCCTTGTTGTTCAGGCAAAACCAGTTGGAAAATCTCCTACTGGAACAAAGAATGCGATATCCCTTGTTCCATGTTAACACTGCAAAAAAATTAGAGCTGTGAAGATTTTTTTAATAATCTGACCCATCATGAGTCTCTAAGGAACAAGAGGAATCCATGTCTTAGAATTTTTAAAGACCTAATAAATAATTTGCCATAACCACAGCATGCCATGGCAAAATGGAACTAAGGTAATATTTAATTTGCTTATTTACAACATTAAGTAAAATATTCTTTTTTCTGAATTTTTAAGAAAAATATATGTTGCTGTTTATTGTGGCAAATATTTAAAATCTCGGTGCTCAGTTCTCAACAGAGCTTCTTGGTGTGTTTCAGAGCCTCACACAGTTAAAATTATTCCATTAGGCTATTAAAGCATGGAATGTGCAACATGCCATCCACCTCAAGGCATTTCTCTGCTCATTTTTATCTTTCTGGATACCTGTAGCTTCCTTTCTGCACAAACATTTTACTTGGAGCGTTCTCTCGGATCTGCCAGTTAACTTCCCCTTGAAGCCCGGTGGCCTTCTCTGCTCTGGTGGTCACTCATCTCGGCCCTCTCAGATCTCAGAAGGGGGTGGCAGCAACACACTGAATGGAATATCAAGCAAATCCCCATCAAATGGCAGCGTGGCCCCCCCAGGTAAGGAGCAGGCGCCAGGTGTGAAGCCGCTGTGCCCGTGACTTGCCCTTCTCTGTGCGGGCGGCGCCGGGGCCCAGCCTCGCTCAGAGCAGCTCGGTGCCATCCCTAACCAGGGACAGGGCTCTTAATTAGCAATGCAGTGCCAGGTAGGTGATGGGAAAGGAGGGGGGGCAGAAAGAGCCAGCAGAGAGGAGCTGTTTTATTGATGCCGGTAGTCTGGGCTAGAGCACAGCTCCTGCTGCATTTCTTCCAGCAGCGCGAGCTGAATCTTTTCCCTCATTTGATACAGTGACCTCTCAAGTGCATCATTGCCCTGAGGGCTGAGGGCAGTCCAGCAACTGTTAAACCCCTTGGGTTGATAATCTTCTCCCACATTTGCCCTTAACACCAGACATACCACCATTAGCTACAGCTCCACTGGTGCTCATTAGAGCCGATCAATATAGACTAACATAAAGAATGCTGCTGCGCCTTCTGTTATTTTTCAGTTACTGCAAATTTACAGACTTCTCACCTACAATACGAGGCTTTGCTGCTGTACTATGTAAAAAAGAGGATTTGAGACCTAAAAAAAATACCCAGCAGTTTTTATGAGATGCCTAAATGTTATTTATCCTGCTGCTCAAAATACCTCGTTACTAGAGAGCGGATGGGAGATGTTCTGGACAAAATTCTCCTTGGATTAAGTTGCCATAAAATCACAACTTTTATTAAAATCACAAACAAAAACCAAACACATTTTAATATAAGAGAGTGCTTGAGCCTGCAAAGCCTGTGCAAGTGTTTTCATGTGCTTGGGCTGATATTTTTAAGCCCTCTGGCCACATCCATGCTCTTTGCAGGTGGACAGGGATTGTGTGGCCAGTTGAAGTTCTATATGTTGAAGGCATATATGTAGAGTGGTTCCAGCACTGCAGAGTACCACCAGCAGGTGTTGCCAAAGATCATAGCAAGAACGGCAACAATTAACAAATACATCATTCTTTTCCCACATTTTAACCCAAAGAGTCTTGCACTGATCATGATAGGAAACAACAAACAAACTAAATCTACAGAAAATAGCACAAAGGTCAACTAACATCTCTTAGATATTTCACAGAGAATAATACATAAGTGTTCAATTCATGGGGAATAATAAGTATTTTTAGTTTTCGTTTGCAGTTGGCAAAAGGAAGATCAAAAATCTTCGTTGGATTTGCCAAATGGCAACACTAAGCAAATATAAAAGTTGGGATTTCTCCTGCTTTGTTTAGTCCTTTTGATCATGGAAATTTTATGGTTCTGCTTGGGATATAAAGCAAGGAAACTACAGCATCTGACTAACTTCAGGAAAATATTAATAAGACAGAAAAGAAAGATTTTATTCAGTGTAAAGACACACAACCCTTATCATGGATAAACTCAGCCACCTCATCAAATAGGATGGTTAGGGAACATTAAAAATACTGACAGCACTCTGAATTCCAGTGAATCAAGGACAGCAAAGCCTCATCCATACCAAGTCTTTCCAGATTCCTAAGTCTTAAGGCCTCCTGTATCTTACTCAAAATGGTGCCTTAAAGAGTCCAACGTCAATTGCTGAGTGAAAAGGAATTCTGAGCTTTCTATTTGAGCTGAAAAAGTGGTAAATGCTGAATTTTACCCGTTTTCTTCAACAGCCTTCAACAGCTTAATTTTTGTCATTGTTCTCCAGCATTTGAAGGATTAAATACTTCTGTGGAACGACTCATTTAGTCAGGACCTTTCTGAAGAGCCAGAAGGGTACGAGGATTTCACTTGTGGAACGCAGGATTTCTCAAAGTCCATTAAAGCACCTTTAGCTGGAGAACGACACAACTTCTCCAGATGCCTCCTCTGCTTTAGTGGACCTATTTGCATCTTAGGTATTACTTAGTTTGAGTAATGTGGTAGGACTGAGCCCTTGATGAGAGGCTGATTAATGAAATCCGTTCTGCTGGCTGAACATAATGGAAAATGTGATTCTGTTGGCTTCTAAGGGCTGAAATTCATCTCCATGCAAACGACACCCATTTTATGGATGTCATAAGCCTCCTACTATCCTTCTGCTCTGATGGGGATTTCATCTGGTGAATGGGAGGGTGGTTGTTACATCCATTAACGTTGCTAAAATGTGCCCAGTAATCCCATTGCTTATGACTTTGCCTCAAGTTGGAGTCTTCCCTGTAGGAAGAACTTGGATAAACTTGAGGACAAATAATCGGTGAATGAAACCTAAAAAAGAACCCACCAGCTTTTTGTAACAGCACAATATTTAGGGAAAAAAAACCCAAACAAACAACCAAATAACTTGATTTTTAAATTTTCAGTGAAAAAGTGGCAAAATCTCTTGGTGTATAACTTGATCAGTTAAATCATGGCAGGTAAATTCTAATTTGCATCTTTCTCACTCAGCTTGCTGTTGCCAGTGCTCTTTACTCATACTCTGATAAATTAATGGCTGTATGATCCCAGTTCTCCTGTTTATCTCCCTGTAAATCTTGTCCTTAAACTTCTGGTCAATTTGCTTTGAGTTTCTTACTTCTCCCATGATGAGGACAAAAAAGAGCCATATTTTCCAAAGTTTTTTTGCAAATTCCCTCCAACTTTTCCAGCATTCACTTTTCCAGGCATGGGATCCAGGGGGGAAACAAATATCTCAGCCCCGGGCTCACAAATCTGGCTGACAGCAGCAATAATTCCTCACCACGCCTCTGGATAATCCATAATTTTCAATAATATCACAACACGGAACCAAGAGCCACTGTCCAATTGAGAATAATATATTGTATGTTTGGATCAACGGGGAAAGGTTTTTAGGAATTTTCTCTTGTCAGGGCTGGATATATATTCCAAACCTTAATTATTGACCAAATTGGCACTTCAAGCAACAATGTCTTTGGTTGTAAATTAGCTGGTTTTAATGGTCTGCAGCAAGGCTTTCAATATCCTCTTTAGTGCCAAGTTTGAATGATGGAACTCACTATATGTGCTGACACTTTTTATTCTTAAACACCTAACGTGCAATCCGTTCCCGGGAGTTTTAAAGGGTAAGATAAAATGTCAAAATTGTTCAAAAGTATCATGTATATTTTTTACTCAGAAAGTTACATACTCAAAACTCTAATCAGTCCACCTGGATTTATGAAATCCCTTGTTATTGTAGCGGTGTGAAAACTGGACTAGAGATAAAGAAAATGGTATTTTTATAGAATGGTCCTTGGAGATGGGGCTGCTCCTCTGTTGTCAATGTAGGCCAAAGTGCCAGTGGGAAGTGCAGTACATGACCTTAGTCAATTAGCAGGGTCTCCTTAATCTCTTGGGATTACTTTGATCTGCAATATCAAGTCTAACACCTTAATGAAATTTTACAGATAGTCACAGAAGACATCCATGTAGTGAAAAAACAATTTCATTTTATACCTAAACTCCTAACACATGCTTAATAAATCCCCAGAAGGGAAATAATAACTATAACCATATTCAACATAAATTTCTCTCTTTTTTTTTTTCACACTGTGTTTATGGCTGAGAAAAACAAGATTATAATAGACAGGACTTTGCTTGTGAAAACAGGGAACAGATCAAGCTGCTGATTCACATTTTTCTTGCAGAAAACATGTTCTTTTTTGCTGTTACATTTTAAATCTCCTGAAGTAAGAGTGCTGTGCTAAATCTTAATTGTATTTTTTTGTGTGTGTGAATTAATTTCTGACTTATTCACATATAAGATAGATGAGATTTCAGCTATATTCAGATATATGAATTTTCCATAGCATAGCACTCTCCTGATTTGTGTATTCAACCCTACTTATTTTAAAATCTGTGTTCATTCAAATCTCAGCACAAGTCTGAACAATTTTGGTGGAGTTAACTGGACAACCTGGCCCAATTTTGATATAATTTTTGAGTAACTATGTGACAAAAAATTTTGGAACTTGCGTTGATTTTGGTTTTTTTTGTCTCCTTTGCTTACTCTGACCATTTCACCTGCAGGTATTTCAGGACCCAGCTTGTAAATATGCAGAAATGCTGTAGTGGCAATTTTATTTTCTGGGGAAAAGCTCCAGGATTCCCTTCCCAGAGGTGAAAATGTCACATGATTCACACTGTCTGGAGAAGAGGGGAGGCAGCAAAGGGTGAGGTTTAATTAGACTACAGCTTTATTAACTGAGTTTATCCTGGAATTAGGCAGTGGTAACTCACTGTGGTCACTTCTTTCCTTTTGTGGTTTGTGCCACCACCAATCCCACCCTTGGGGCTGGGTGGAGAATGCCAAGGTTTGAGTTTCTCCTTTCTGCTGCTCCTTGTCCTCTGCAGCCCTGCAGCCCCAGCAAGTTCCTCTCTGCTCTCTTCAGTGCATCCTGCAGTGTCTGGGGAGAGGTTCCAGCCTCCACCCTCATCTCCAGCTTCCTTAAAAATCCCAAACAGTCTTCAGCTGGGGATTTCATGATCGTTTTGGATACCTGGTGGTGAAAAAGCAGAGAAGAAACCACTCCAGCTGCCGTGGGACAGCTTGGCTGTGATTTTGGGAGGTACCCAGGGGTGCTGTGGGAGCAGTGGGGTGGTGGTGGCAGCTCTTCTCTGCCCTTGGCAGTGCCAATCCACATGGGAAAGATCTTGGGCAGAAGGGGGAGGCTTTCTACACTCCCTGCAGGGAGGCAGGAACCCACTGGAGCTGACTGAATGCTTCCTAAGAGGAAAACACAATGGATGTGGTCATTCCTATTGTAAGCACAACTTGAAAATTGCAGCATTTCATTCTCTGCTGTTGGTGCTCCCGGGGTAATCCCTCTGTTTATCCAAGGCATTTCTCCAAGATCACTTTTTACCTTGGGATCTGACCTGTGGTCTTGAGGCAAAACACAAGCTGGGTTTAGAGTGGGATTCTGTCAGAGTGAGGGCTCCAGGTTTCACCATGGCAGCTCAAGAATTCACATACTCATAGAATGATGGAATCTTAGATTGGTTTGGGTTGGGAGGGACCTTAAAACTCACCCGTCCTGGGCAGGGAACATTCCACTAGTCCAGGTCTGTCCAAGCCCCTTCCAACCTGGCCTTGGACACACCACATTTCTGATGCTCCACATAGAGAATTTACCAATCCACGATTAGATTTGATTAGAGGAGCCAGAGATGTTCAAGAGAGCCCTCTTACAAATTCCTTCTTGCAGTCAAATCAAGGTTTATTGCTGAGAGTCTTGTGGTTTGCACCAGCTCTGCTTTGCAGATTTATCCCTTATTCTACCCTTTGTCCTTCTCTGGGCCAACACCAAAACTAAATCAGCTCCTCCTGCAGGCCCCACGAGTGAGATTTCAGCGTGCAGAATTCCAGGGGACAATCCCCAGCACATTGCCTGGCTTTTAATGCATTCAGTAAGTGCAAAAAGCTCTGAAGATGGAGCAAGGTTGTAAACCTTGGCTCTGTAGCGATTGCCCCAATTAACACATGACAGATCCTCGCAGCCGTTCCGCTGTGCTCGCCTCTGGAATCTGCTCCTCACAACCATAAAACGGCTTCCACGAGGCAGAGCAGGCACCAGCTTTGTCTTCACGCACATCTGTTGCATTTTTTAAAGGTAAAAATAAAGGCTGAATTTTTAAAATCTCGATTTTAATAATGCATGGAAAAGTGGAGCGGCTCTGCTTCATTTCCATCCAGGTCTCATCTTGCATCTCTTTCACCACTGCCAAATATTCCCAGAGTAGTTTCTACCCCCTCTGTCATTCCAGCTGCAGTGATGAGCTCCTGGACACCAAGGTGAGCGGTGCCAAATCCTGGAATCCAGCTCAGAATTCTGGTTTGGGTAGGAAGAGACCATAAAAACCATCTCATTCCACCCCTTCCACCATCCCAGAGGGCTCCAAGCCCTGGCCAGCCTGGCCTTGGACACTTCCAGGGATGGGGCAAACCTTTGTTGGTCTTCATTTTTCACAGATATCCCTGTGAAGGAAATCTCTAAGAGGAATTCTCATCAAAATATGGATTTGAAACAAGTGTGTGAAAAAGCAAACAGTGATTACCTCACTAATATATTTTTTTAGCTAATTTAGCAATTGCAGCTTGAAAATTTAAGTTGTTTTAACAAGTCTGTTTTTTTAATCAAGAGATTCATAAATCTCTCATATTAATATTATTTGCTTCGTATTTCTAGGCTTCAGATGAGTATTTAACCATGTGTGAGATTCACCAACATAAAGACCAAGGAGGTTCTTCCTCAGGTTTTTTACATTTGAACAAGGAGTGAAGGGAAAGGATGGGAGAGAGGAAACAACACCAAGCCTGTTTTAGCAGCAGAGAATTGACTGGTTTAAAGATGAATTTCAATAAAAATATAAATTAACCCTGATTTTTAAACCAAATGTCACTGTTTTAAGCTTAAGATCGCACTTCAGAAGTGATTTTGCTGGTACAGATAAATTAAAATGTGGTTGTCCCCCTGCCCAGAGAACTGCTGGGGCTTTATTTCCTCTTCCAGGGTCCATGATGAGACCCAGATGGGAGAAGGCAAAGCTCTCCTTAATGACAGCTGATGTTTTCCTGGATGCAGCCAAATCAGAGCAGACAGCAAAGATCCTTATCTTAGCATGGGAAACCCGACAGCAGAATATTTCTCTTGATTTCAGGATTATTTTGTTATGGACTCCAAAACCACACTCCAAAAATAACTCAGATTCACGTGTTTGCTGATGCCTGTGTGCTCCTCCATCCCCCTTGCACAGGTAAGTCCCAAATGCATTTTTAATTTAAAACCATCTCATATAACAATGAGAAAGCTTTCAAATCTAAATATGTGACATCGCTGCATATAGGATTAAAAAAAATCTATATTCATTGTGGAGGGGGAAAAAAAAAAGGAAAATATTACAAAAGACCAAAAGCTCTAGGGTTCAAGCTAATTTTTCATCTTTTCCATGGGGAAAAACACTGGTAAATGTTAAGAAACACCCTTCAAGAACCTTTAATTTGTTTTTCACTCTCTGAGATATAGATTTTCTCCTTCCCATTTAAGTAAAAAAAAAATTTCCTGTGGGTTTTTAGAGTCATTTGAGAAAATATATATATATATTTGTATATTATTCCATGCTTTCTAGCATAGCTTTGATTATGCTGTCAGAGCAGACTAAGCAGAATTTGAGTTGTAGCCAGGTCCACTCATTTTTTTTTTTTATCTGCTGAGGAGGATTTTCCTGTAGATCACACAAATCACTTGCAGGATCAGCTCCTCACTCCAAAATCTTGGTTTCATTGGTCAGTGGCAAATGGTCCAGGCTGGCCTAGCATGGATCAGGACGTTGCCATAAATCCCCAATCTTCTGAAGTTATTGGCAGCAAGATGAGGTCATTCCATTTTTATTTTACCCTGTGATGTTGCACTTCCTCAATCGGTTTTGCTGCTCTTGAGTTCCAGCAGATACAAATGGATCCAGCCTTGTTTATCAGCAAAATGCAGGAAAAAAAATTAGAATTAGAGCTTTACGCTGTGTTTTTGTGTGGTCCTAGATTAATAATGGTCTGAATATGCTTTTACAGGCACACAAATATATATTTATGATGTCTATAAAAACATATAAATGTGGCTGTGATTGTATTTGTGTGCATAAGCTCCCTGTAATGAGGAATTCTATTAATAGTACCAAGGATTTAAGTAAATTTATAATACTTTGCCTTTACTAAACTGATCATTTCAAAGTCATTAATTAAATTTTTTAATATAAATTAATCAAATATATCTTTGAAAAGGTAGAAGTTTTGGCCTCCACATTAATGAGTTCCACTTGGGTACTTGGAAGTAGAATTGGCTTTGTGTTTTTGGACTCATCCTTGCAAGTATTTGTGGGTGTGTGAGAAAATCAGCTTTACATTTATTATTCTCATCAGTCCATGGCTCCGTCTGGGAACTGACCCCCTAAATGCTGGGATGCTGAGTGGGAATTACCCTGGGTGACAGTGGATTCACACGGGGCCAGCAAAAACCCCAGTGGTCACTTCCAAGAGCAATGCAAGGCATAAAGAGGATTTAAGCAGGACAAAATTTGTGTGTGGACATCCTGTTCCACTGCTGGTGTGGGCTGGAGCGAGCTGGGGAGGCAAGAGATTAATTTCCAGTAAATAATCTTCCAGCAGGACTGTGCATATCCATGACTCTGGATATCTGACCCTGCCCAGAGCAGCAAAGGCACTCAAGAATATAAAGGGCAGCAGCTGAAGAACTTCACTCAGTAGTTCCAAACCATGCTGGAAACCCTGGGCATGACAAAGCCAGGCCTGGATATTTTTCCATTCATTTTCTTTGATGCATTTTTTTCAGATAGCTGGGGTTTGAATTGGGAGAGCCATTTTTTAAATGCTCATTATAATTTTTATAGAGATTTTTTTGGAAGGGTTTTAAAAGTATAAAGAAAAAAACCCTCAACCAAGAACTTTGTCTCCATGCCTGAAATGATGCCATCAGTGAAGTCAGTGGCAGAACTATGGATGTCAAGAGCTGTAGGGTTTGACCTCTGGGCTTTGGAGCTGAGTTGGCAAGAAAGAATAAATAAATCCTGCAAAATGATAGATGAACTTTACAATCTGTGCCTCACGTCTTAGGCAGGCTATACAATAAAATATCTTAAAAATCTAGTCCTGGCTTTTTCTATCGAGTTAATTTGCAGTCAAGACAGCTTAGTTCATGTTCTTGAACATGCTGAATAAGCTGAGAGGTAAAACATTATCAGCAGTGTGTATTTTAAGGACTTGGACCAAATCCTTTCCATGTCAAACTGCACTGGATCAAACCCAAACACGCTCATCAATTAAAAGCCAGGTTTCTTCAAAACTTGGCTTTATTTTGCTTTTTGCGTGGGGTTTGATTAATATCAAATTTGTACCTTACAGAAGACCTTTCAGAAGGCATCATTTGGTTTTATTATCAACAATAACCTATAAAAAAATATTTTCTTCCTCTCCGTACCCGCAGAAAAATTAACAAGTTTTGTTTGATGAAATCCGAAGGCAGAATATAGAAAAAAAATGGAGGCAAAATCAACTTGGTTGAAAAAACTCAGTGAGTGACAAGGGGTGATAATGCCCAAACCCACAGCAAACCGTGCTCCCAGTGTTGCTAAAATCGATCCTGTCCATCCTAGGCAGTTTGTGGAAACCCTTTTCCCAAGCAGTCCTTTCATCTGCTTGTTTATCCCGAGCCTCCCTGGCCGGGAGTGTGTGTGGAAGGCTGGCTCCCAGCGCTCTTCCCACACTCAGCTCCCTGCTGGCAGGAATTAGAGACTCTCCTGTCCTCGCTCCTGCTCCAGTTTTGTGTATTCTGGTCAGAGGAGCTGTCTGCTAAGGAGGCAGCGAGGGACAGAGCCCAACCACGCCTGGAGGGCTCATTTTGCCATGGCTGAATTCCACCAGCGTTCCCAAGGAGGTCACTGTGGGAGCAGCCGAGCCCCTGTGCCTGTGTGTGGTTCATCTGCTCTGCTCTTCCTTCGTGTACTCAACAACAAAGCATGGGGGAAGGTTTGGGTCCAGCTTGGAGAAAGGAATTGGTAGCAAGTAAAGAAAAATTCTGATGTTGAGTTAACCTCCAAATTACTGCAGAGGGGAAAGTGCCAAAAGCTGCATCCCCTGGATCCTGGGAGTGGATGTGCTGGAGGGCCCGCAGAGTTGTCCCAGAATCCTGGGATGGGTTGGGTTGGAAGGCTCTGAGGCAGAACAAACGCTGGGTCTGCACCAGAGACTGGAGTGAAGGAGAGGGAATTGCTGCCCTCAGGGAAACAGGAGCAGCTTTTACATGTCCTGCAGTTTTCAGCACTGCAAGAACAAGCAGGTGATGGAATCGCGGGATGCTTTGGGTTAGAAGGGATTTTAAATCCCACCCAGTGCCAGCCCTGCCATGGCAGGGACACCTCCCACTGTCCCAGGCTGCTCCAGCCCCAATGTCCAGCCTGGCCTGGGACACTGCCAGGAATCCAGGGGCAGCCACAGCTGCTCTGGGCACCCTGTGCCAGGACCTCACCACCTTTACAGGGAACAATTCCTGCCCAAAATCCCATCTATCTCCACTCTCAGCCAGTGGAAGCCATTCCCTGTGTCCTGTCCCTCCAGCCCTTGCTTGATAAGAAACTTTTTATCCTGGGAAGATTTCACTCATAACTAATTTTTGGTAGATGCTGTAATTCAAATAGGTACTGAGTCAGCGAAACCCTTAATTTTTTGTGCACACAGGGTCAGACCTGATGATCATTCTTGGCCTTAACCTTGTGGAATATCCTCTCCTGCTGGAAAATCCTGGTTTGCAGCACTGTTTCCTCCTGCCAGGGCTGCTCAGCCCCTCAGCAGCTCCTGTGCCCCACCTGGGCTGCCCTGCACCAAACCCTGCGAGAGCACCTTGGAAAGCCGAGCCAGAACTGAAATGTGAGAATGAAAAGGAAGTTTTTTGGCAGGCAGACTCCCCTCATGAAAGGATTTGGGATGGCTCTGGGGGCACTTTGTGCCAGGCCCAGCACTCCTCCAGTACCTGCCCAGTTTGAACCCAAGCCACTGACAAAGCCCTTGGGCTGCAGCAGCCTCCCAGCCCTGCCGTGTGACAACCAGAGAAGATTTCCTGGCATTCATATTTTTTATTCAGTTGGCCACTGGGTTTTTTTCAGCCCAGAAGCAAAACTGGCCCCCAGACAAATCTGTGGCAGGGTACAGTACAAAGCCAGGAACATTAAAAGGAGCAAAAGGAAAGCCAAATTGCTGGTGGAAATGAAGATTGCTTGGATTTTCTTTTGCCGTGGGAAGGCAGAGCTCTCCGTGCTGCGAGTGATTCTTGGTGTAAGGACAAACAGTGCAAAGATCACCAGAAACAGGGGCTGTGGACAGAAATTCCTATTTTATTATTATATTTTTAAGCAGCTCTAATTGTAAAACTGCATCCCTGGAAGGTGGAGAAAGGCTTCCAAAGTTCACTGACTTCCCAACCCTTCCAGGGATTCTCCTGATAATGGCACAGCAGGTCCACAGTGGCAAAGCCTAATTGACAAAGATCAAAATCTAATTTGGATAACACCAGGAGCCGAGGGGGTCATGCTCCAAATAGTGCTTGAGCCACAACCAGCAGTGTTTGTCATTTCACGGGGAAAATGCAAAAAAGATCATTCCAGGTCCCCAAATGAGGGAGATGCCAATATTATTGAAAAGCAGGCACAGGAAGGAGCCTTGCTCCTGAGGGTGCAATTACCGGGGCTGTGATGTGAAATGATCAAAAAATATTAAGTAGATTTTAATGTTGTAACAAAGGGTGGCCCTGCACTGGGCATAGGAATAGGGGAGGAAGATCCTTGGGGCACCCAGATGAAAAATAATACAAGTGTAGCTATTAGCAGAGCATTTCATGCCAGTGAAATTCCTCTTTGGGAGGAATATTTCCTTACCTGGAATTTAGGTCACTTTTCCTCGGAAGAAGCAGTTGTTATTATTATCTATTAATTCCTTGAAAGGAACTAGACTAACTTGGTCCGTGGCTTGAAATTAAAAAAAAAAAAAAATCCCAAAAACATCTGCTGAGGGGTTTTGTAGGTTTTTTTCTGTGTTCTGGGGTATTTCAGTGGCTGTGCTGGGTGTTCAGGATCCCAAGTCTGATAAACCAGGTTAGGATGACTGAGGGAAGGAAATCCTGATATTCACGGAGAATTCCTGAGGTGTTTTTATGTGTATTTCCACCCCACAAATTAAAAATTTAACACAAAATCCTATAGGATTCCCTTTTATATTCAATGTAGTTTGCTGGCAATAAAGAGAAATTTTAGGTAAATTTTGCACCCTCCTTATAATTTCCAATGAGTAAATGCAATATTTGACTCGTCCATTCAATCTCTTGTACCTTCTGTGGGATTTTACTCACTTCTCACTTTTGCCTGTGAATTGTTTTTCATTTTCCCATTTAAAATTTGCAAATTATAGCAGAAAAGAAATAATTTCAAGACTTTTCTCTGCTTTGGAACTAAATTAATGTAAGTGCAGGTCAGCCAAGGTACTGCTGGCCTTTGGGACTGTGATAGTCATTGGAAAACATACAATAAAAAGTTTTATTAAAGACATTTTAATGAAAAAAAAAGGAAAATTTTTCCATAATGGATGGTGAGAAGGAGGGGGCTTGGAGGAAAATTAATGCTGAGCTGAGAGGCAACCTGGGGTTGGGGTGGGGATCTGCTTGTGTTCCATTTTCTGTTTGTAAGGATTTAATGCAATTTATGAAAGTGCTTTGAGTGACTTTGGAGCATGGGCTCCACTGAGCCAGCTTTTCAAACACAGAGAGGAGCTCCAAGCCCAAATCTCGGCCATTTGTCCTCCTGAGCAGCTCAGGTGCTTCAGAGAGCACCCCCTCATCCTACCCCACTTCAGGAAAAACCATTGCCAATCCCAGAAATCACAGCCCAGAGCTTCCTGCACCCGCTCTGGCAGCACAGAACTCTGGAGAGAGGCTGAAGGGGCTGGCAGGAGCTGCCTCCTGCTCTGGTGGCACTGCCAGTCTGGGGCAGCTTTGTCTCTGCAGCCTGTCGCCCTCGTTTTTCACGTTTTCTGAGGCAAAAAAACTTCTTTTCTTTTCTTTTCTTTTCTTTTCTTTTCTTTTCT